>LPNX010890278.1:22291-146310 GCA_001517045.1 Pseudotsuga menziesii | reverse complement strand
CATAAAACCCCTAACTCATAATATTTTAATATATCTTATATTTTTGTAGTACATCTCTTAGGAGGCCCATTTTTTACCTCAAATTCTCTCTAATGACAAATAAAGTATTCAAATTTTTAATCATAAAAGGCAACGCTTTTTTAACAAAATGTAAAAAAAGCGTTCCCTTGGTTTTAGTTTATGGTTGGTTGAAAGATCAATGACGTCGTGCGCCAATGATGAGGATGGTAGAAAAAAGTAGAGCACGCTCTTGTAAATGAATCCGTAAAATATTTTGATGAAATTAGTGAGTTCGAATAAAGGGAGCAGGAAGGAATCTGAATCTCTGCAATGTCCAAAAACATGGTTTGGTCCCAATGTCTGTGGCCCGTTATAATAATAAAGCAAATCTCTCTTATGATTCCCTATATCTCTTCCCATTGACAAACCCCTGCATGTAAATTGGGTTTAGAGTCTTGATGCCCATGTTTTACGTTTCCCAATATGTAACCCTTCTCGTTGAAAACCATAATGTCTTCACCAAATTGTATTTTATATCTCTATAATTAAATATATTGTAAATTTTGTTTTTAAAGATTTAAGTCAGCATAAGATTAAAGAATTTGAATATATATATATATATATATATATATATATATATATATATATATAATTAAAAATCTAGTACTAACTTTTTAGTTCATTTAGCTGGAATCCAAATCCAAAGACTTTTAATATGGAGTTTTGGAGTTATATATATATATATGATAATTAGTCTTTTTAGTAGCGTCCTCTTCGCCGGTCAAAGGGTCGGGGGCGTTACATAATCCATCAATAACATTCCATTCATCCATAAACTATCATTAGTTTACTTATCCATTTGAATCTATCAACATTATATTGGTTCACAACAAGGCAGTGGGGAAATGCCACTGTTTCTTCATTGTTTAACATTTATAAATGAAATATTTTGGGTATTTCGACCTGAGAGTCTTATGAAATTTTAAATACAGATATAACAGTCCATTCATCCATAAACCATCATTAGTTTACTTATCCATTCGAATCCATCAACATTGCATTGGTTCACAACAAGATGGTGGGGAAATGGCACTATTTCTCCATTGATTAACATTTTCTACATGAAATATTTCAGTATTTAGACATGAGAGTCTTATGAACTTTAAATACAAAGCATTTATATCAGAACATAAAATAATGGGGCATTAGAAGCTTCCCCAAAGAGATCATAAGCTCACCCAAAGCGCAATCCCTCCATGAGCAAGAATATGCCATAAAAACTGGAAAGCGTTGAGAGAAAGTGTTGTAATAGAAGGAACCATGAGATTCCCTATAGCTTACCTACAAATACAACTCCATAAAATATCCATGAAATACCTGAGTGGCCTCTCCAAACACCAACTTGGATGGAAATCTTTCACCCTCAAAATTGGCTAAGGCAAGAAAACTAGTCATCCACTAGCTCTCACAATTCACAAATGCCAATTTCTAAAATGAAAAAAGTCAATCTCTTGGTTGATTCCTGTATTTTATAAACATTCATAGCCTTCTAAGGTTACGAATCCATCCACAAACTCAAGCCAACTCGAATTTGGGTGTGGGCTCAAGATTTTCCATGTGTCCTCCCTTTCCAAGCCTTCCATCTTCCCCCAATTTGAGTAGGAACTGATTGAGCTTCCCCAAATCACATGAGTTCCCTCTTGGATTCTCTATTTCGACTTGAGATGTCAGATATGTCATATTCCAACCTTCAGATCTGATTTGTGTCATAGGTTTCATAGCATCTTCATCATTGTTGTCATAGAGCTAGCGAATCTAGTCCAAGTGTCTCACTATCTCCAAAATGACTCTTCCTCTCCCATGTAAGTTAAATTTCCTTCCAAATTCAACCTATGATGCATTGGAAAAGTGTATTATCCTTCTAACTCATCCAAGAACATTTAGGCTTCCCATGGATTCTAAATTTCAAGAAGAGGATGCCATGTGGCACATAAATTCTAGCTTGTGTGGGCCCCATAGTTTCCATGTGTCTCCATGCTCCATTGCCACTTAAATTTTCTATTGTATTTATTTATTTAGATCCTTTATTAAATATTTATGCCATTCTAATATTCAAACATCATTTATTTTCCCCATTATTCCAAATCCCAAAGCTTCCACTCCCAACCTAGGAAACTAGTAATTTTCCTCCTTGGAAATTATTTGACCCTTAGCATCAATTTGAAAAACTCTCATGAATATAAAAAATATGATTAGCCCATTGTGACCCAATGCAAAATTTGAGACATGACAGTTTCCTTTGTGTGGGATCTCCCCATGTAATAAAAAGAAATAATCAAACATGTGGGTCTACTTCAACTAATAGCCCATACGAAATCTATGTCAAGAGGAAATTGTGTTGGATTTCATTAAAATTTCCCTCCCCAAAAGGGAAATATGTCAATATGTCACTATTTACATGGTTGATCAACATATCAAACATTCCCTATTTTAGTTTTTTAGTTAATAGCTAATTCTATCCAAATGGTAGAGGTTTTCGTTAAGGATATAATAGACTTTATGACTACTTGAAGGTAACAATATTTGATAAGGATACTAAATTTATTAGTTATTTCTAGAAATAGATTTTAAAGCTCTCGAGCACAAAATTAACTTTGATTTCAATTTTATATCCATAGATAGATGGTCACATTAAAGTTGGGAACAAGTTCCTTCAAGGTTTATTGCTTTGTTGTTAATATCGACCTCTAATGGATTAAATGGTTACCCTTGGTTGAATGGTTCTATAAAACTTCACACCATATAATGTTTGAAGCGGTTTATGGATATTCTTGACCAAACCTTGACACTTATATGATTCTTCTATCTCTTAGGTTCAAGCAATTTTCTAGCTCATAGCCAGAAGGTTCACAATACACTACAAATTCTGTGGGGAAATATTATGTTCACTCAAAAGCAAATTAACAAAACCTAATAAGAAGCATTGTGAATGACAATTTGCAATTTGTGACTATGTTTACCTTCTCCTCCAACATTACAAACAATTACCCATGAAGACAATGTATCTAAAAGTTTAGATCAAAGTGTATCTATTGACCCTACAAAATGGTTAATGAGATAGGTGAGATCATATATTCCTTATAACTGTCTACATCTTCACTCATTCACAATGCCTTCTTATATGTCTTTGGTCTAAAATTTTAATTGTCAACACTTTCCAATTCAAACAACATTTCCATTGTTAAATGAACAAGGAAAACTCATTTTGGATCCCAAATAAGATATAAGTGCTAGAGGCTATGTCACAAGACCATCACTAAGTATTTGGATTCTGCACAACCTCCTCAATAGACTAACAATTACATTGTTGCACATAGGGGATCCCTTGTTCCACAAACAAAGAGGTCTCATACACAAAATTGGTGTTTGTCTTGGCTATGACCTCAAAAATAGTTGATGATGATGATGATGATGATGATGATGATGTTGTTGTTGTTGTTGTTGTTGTTGTTGTTGTTGTTGTTGTTATCTAATTGTATAGAGGAATCTTCATGTGATTTCATTCATCAATGTCTAAGATTACTAAAATTTTTATATCAAAACTTCTTCTAAGAAGTTATGCACCTACATGTACCTTTACTCATATTCTCTTTATCCACGATTAAATCTATCATCCTCTCTTTTACTATATTATGTTATATCCATACAAATTATTCCACATCCATTATGGTATTTTTCTATTTAATTTCACTATCTAAATTGCATATATATATATATGGAATTCACAATCTAAATTTAAAAAGAAAACATTATATGAATGATTATACACACATGCATTCATATCTTGTAGTGAAGTTAATATAATATAGAAAGGTACAATTTTATACTAATACAAGTATCTTTGGATGGTTAAGTTGACTATTGCCCCATCCGATTGACTAAATGTAGAATCGATTTAAGTCTGGGATGTGTGACTTTGCTGTTGCTCCCATATTTAAATAGATCTTTATAGATTTCTACTTTATCTTTCTAAATATTTATTAGGTTGTTATTGTTACTTCACAAGTAAACTAACTAAATGTTGCACACAATATCTTGCAATTTGGAGATTTAATGACCCTAGTATCAAAACATAATAACCTCAGATCCAAGGTGTTATTACGACAAGGTCTTTTAATATAATATAAAATCTTGGTTTGAGTGGAAGCTTGTGAAAAAAGATTATGGAAGCATGTGACTAATTGGTATTGTTTCCAAATGGATGGAAATCCATTGGCCCTGAATGTGTGGTAAAAAAACAATATTAGTATAAATGGTAGTGTTGAAAAGTACAAGGCAAGGTTGGTTGTGAAACGATATTCTTAAGTTGAGTGGATTCATTTTGGTGAGATTTTTTCTACAGTTGCTAAGTTAACATCTATTAAGCTTTTATTGTCTATAGAATTAGCCTTTGATTTAGAGATAGAATATATGGGTGTGAAAACAATATTCCTACATGATGACTTGAAGGAGATCTATATGCCACAACTAGGGCACTACATTGGAAAATGTAAAGAGACATTGGATTGCAAATTATAAAAGCCTTAATATTATCTCAAGTAGCCTAGGAGAATGTGGTGCCAAAATTTTGATTCTTTTGTGTTGGGATTATGAATTTTGCTATCCAAATCGGAATATTATGTGTATTACAAACATAAGGGACATCATTTCCTTGTTATCGTTTTGTATATAGATGATATGTTATATTTGGTAACAGTAAGGATGTGATTCATGATTTGAAGTTTCAAATTTCAATGCAATTTAACATGAAGGACTTGAGAGCTACAAAATATATCTTAGGATTGGAGATAGGAGAGAGAGAAAACATAAATAACTTTGGTTGAAGAAGAATATGTGAACTCCATGTTGCATTAGTTTTGCATGGAAAATTGTATACCATAGAATGGTATGACTTCTATGGGAACAAAACTTTCGATTGAAAAATGTACCATAACAGGTCCATAAAGATAGAGGGAAAGGCTTAAATTCCTTATGTTGGTATAGATGGTAGTTTGTTGTATGATATGGTCTGTACTACACCAAGCATTGCCCAAATAGTGAGAGTCTTGAGTAAATTTATGCCTAATCTAGGATGTGAACACTAGGCTACGTTGAAGAGGGTCTTTAGGGACTTGTGAGGTATTTTTTAATATTCCATTTGTTATCATAGTGATGTTTCAGGGGACAACCACTCAATGGATATATAGAGATATGTGTATTATGATTGGGTAGAGGAGGTATATAGAAGAAGATATAGCAATTTATTTTTTACTATTTGTTGGAGCAACGAGATGGATGAGAATGTAGTGGGTTGTGGTTTCTTTGTCCACTGTAGAGGTAAAGTATATTGTATATAAACATGCATAGAAGGAGGGAATTTGGCTTATGAAACTATGTTAAGATGTAGGGTTAAGTGAGAGAGCTAATATCAAATAACTTTGCTCAACATGTATCTCATATGCATGATGGGAATAAGTTGCAGGAGACCCACTCTCTCGCTCTGAAGTTCTGAAAACCCTAGCCGTTTTTCTTGAGGGCCTTCGCCATTTCGGCGGCCTGCATGGATCCGCCTGACCCTGACGCGCTGGAGGAGCGTTTCCAAAACATCATCGCTTCTCAGCCAGTCGCCCAGTCTGTTGTGGCCTCCTCCTCTCGATTTGTCAAGAGAGTGGACGTCCCAGAAGTTAAGCTTAAGTCCATTGCTTCAAAGAGAAAAGCAGTAGCCCTGTCGGAAAAGGGCCTCATAGGCCTGTTTACTGGATTGTGGCCATCCCCTCGATCCGTGGACGTATGGATAAATAAAAATTGGAGAACCCTAATCCAGGGGGAAGTCCAGCAGATTTTCTATGGGAAGGGATATTTCACCTTCATTTTCGAGAAGAAGGAGGATCAGGACCTGATTTTCAGAAATGGGCCTTATTTCATGGGCCCAAGAGGTATGTACTTAAACAAGTGGGATTTATCCTTCAACCCAGAAAAAGACATTCCAAAAGCTGTTCCCGTTTGGGTCAAGCTTCCTCACCTTCCTCTTCATTGCTGGAACGATGAGGATTTTAGAGCCATAGGGAATACCCTAGGCAAGTATATAGACAAATCCGAGCCGAAGGCCCCAATGTTTTCTTGTGCTCGTATTTGTGTGGAATTTGACCTTGAAAAAGGGTTACCAGAGTCCACTAACCTCTCCATTGACGGTTGGAATCACTTGCAGATGGTAGATTACGATCAAATCCCATTCAAGTGTAAGTATTTCCATGAATATGGCCATTTTGCCAAGTCTTGTCCGAAGAAACCTGAGAAACCCTCACCAGAGAACGCGTCCAGTGAGGGATGGAACACGGCGAGTGGTAAGAAGACCATAAAGGCTCAAAAACAGAAGAACGCCCCAGCAAAGATCACCTCCGGAAATAGGTTCGAAGTTCTGGAGGAGGAAAACCCAGAAGAAGAAGCTCATGAAGTTCTCCCTGCCGCGTCCCAGGCAAAGGAAAAAGAAGCCCCCGGTTCCTCAGCTCAGCACCAGGAGAAAGAAGTAGCGGAAGAGGGCAATGGGCTTTCAACGGAGGGGAAAGAGCCAGTTCAGCACCAGGAGAAAGAAGTAGTAAAAGAGGGCAATGGGCGTACATCGGAGGGGGTTCAAATCTCTGAAGGATCAGTAGAAGGCTCAATAACAAGATCTAGGGCAAAAGCTAGCTCAGAAGACACCACAGACAACTCAATGGAAGAACCGGAACCGACATCCAAGAAGGGTAGGAAATCAAACAAAATCATAAGAGAGCAAGAGGCTGCTAGGGAAAAGGAGGCAGGGAAACAGTCCAACCTAGACTTTCTGGTAAAAACACAAGCAAGCAAATACATCATCAGTCCAGAAGAGGAGAAAAAAGAGAGAGAAAAGGCTCTTAAGCAATAAAGGAAATAATGAAAATCGTCTCCTGGAATTGTAGGGGTCTGGGGGGGTTCCAAAAGATAGAAGTTATTAAGAGAATAAAATCAATGGAATATGCCTCCATTCTTCTTCTCCAGGAGACAAAAAAATCTGCTATAGATAGTATGGAAACACTTCAAAAAGTCTGGCCAAAAGGAACAGGTCTTGCCACTGATGCCAATGGAGCCTCTGGAGGGCTCCTTTGCTGGTGGAACAAGGACCAGTTTAAATTGCACACTGCTATGGAAAATAGGAACTGGATGTTCATCAAACTGGAGAACGTTGATACTTAGGAAATATTCTGGTTGGGGAATGTGTATGGCCCAACGCTGAACGTGCAAAAGGACCACTTTTGGGACTCCCTGGAAGAGCAAATTGATGGAAAAAAGATTCTCCCTTGCTATATTGCTGGGGACTTTAATGCAACTATCTCTCCCGAGGAGAGAAGAGGAGGAACGAAAGTCAGGGATCCCTATGGCGAAAGGCTAGAGGCTTTAATATCGCTTTGGAACCTCACTGATATAGTTCCCAAAAATGGCACGTTCACATGGAGCAATAAAAGAACGGGTCCAGGATATATCGCTGCTAGGTTGGATCGCTTTTTGGTAAGTACCCACCTTCTTCGATCTATCCCGGAGACTAAGCTTTTGTGCTCTTCTGTCTCCGATCACAAGCCCATCTGTCTATTCTTTCCTCCCGTGGAGAATCTTGGGCCGCTGCCCTTCAAATTCAATCGCATCTGGCTGGAAATGGAAGGCGTCTATGATCTCATCTCTCATGCTTGGCGGTGTTTCATTCCAGGCTCTCCAGCGTATGCCTGGGAACAAAAGTTAAAAAAGGTGAAGGAGGCATTAAAACAGTGGGTAAAAAATCATTACTGTGATCCAACTCAGCAAAAGGAGCACATAATCAAAGACATGGAATCTCTACAAAATGAAATGGAGACCTGTGAAATCACCAAGGAACACTTTGTCAAGGAAATAGAGATGGAGTCAACTCTGCAGAAAATTCTTCGGGAGGAAGAGGAAGGTTGGCATCTTCGTTCTCGTCTTCTTTGGCTAAAAGGAGGAGACCAGAACACTAAATACTTTCAAAATCAATGTAAAGAAAGATAGATATGGAATACCATGCGAGAGCTAAAAGCGGAAGATGGCACTCTCTTCCAAGGACAGGCGGCCATCACAAATGAGGTAAGGAATTTCTTTGAGCAATTATATACGAATGAAGAACCAGTTCCTCTACATGTCATGGAGACAATGGTCTCAGATATCCCTTCTCTCATCAATCAAGAGGATCGAATTAAGCTTGAAACCCCCATTTCGGAGGAGGAGGTTAAGACAGCTATTTGGAGCCTTCAACCGGACAAGGCCCCAGGCCCAGACGGCTTTCCCATATGTTTCTATAGAATCTTTTGGTATCTGATAAAGAAAGATCTGATGCATCTCATGTCTTGGATGTCAAAAGGCAATATGGGAGGGGCCACCAACTCTACATTTTTGGCCTTGATTCCGAAGGAACGCAATCCCACTTCCATCAAAAGATTTCTCCCTATCTCCCTTTGCAACGCCTCCTATAAAATCTTTTCCAAAGTGCTATCCTTGAGAATCAAACAGATCATCCCTCGCCTTATCTCCCCTAATCAGGGTGGCTTTATATCAGGCAGACAAATAAGTGATAATATTCTACTTGTTCAAGAAGCCATCCACTCTAGTGTCAAAAGGGGAGAGCCTGGAATGGCCATTAAACTGGACCTGGCCAACGCTTTCGACAGATTAAGACATGCCTTTATCTTTTTGATCTTCCAAAAATTTGGGTTCCCCGACATCTTCATAAAGCAAGTTCAAGCCTGCATTTCCTCTCCCTGGATAGCTCCTCTTATAAATGGAAGACCTTCTTCATTCTTCAAACTCGTCCGTGGGGTTAGGCAAGGATGTCCGCTTTCCCCCTTTATTTACCTATTGGTTGCCGAATCCTTCAGTAGACTTTTGAACAGGCTTCAAGCTGAAGGCACTCTTCCCGGCATCTCTTTTAGTCCTGGTGTCCCTCCTATCAACCATGCCCTTTTTGCTAATGATACCATTCTGTTGGGCTTAGCCTCCGCTCAAATAGCCAGAAATTTGCTTCCCCCTCTTGACTTATTCCTTCAATCCTCTGGAAGTGCTACCAATCTGAACAAATGTCAAATTTATGGCTGGAATAGTCCAGTCGCCACCCTTAGCCGTATTTCCCAGACCTTGCAAATAAAAGTAAATCCCTCATGGACCCACTTCATTTACCTGGGCATCCCTATTGTTAAAAATATTGTGAAATCCTCAATGTGGGCCCCCATCATTCAAAAAATCAAAGCCAAAACTCAGGCTCTGGGATCGAAATGGCTAAATCTCGCTGGGAAGACAGTTCTTATTATATCAATCCTATCCTCGTATCCTATTTATACCAGCTCCGTGATATTAGCCCCCAAAACTGTAATGAACAATATATGTAAAGAAATCAGGAAATTCCTATGGCAAGGAGGCAAATCTCAAGCAAAAAAATTCCATTTGGTGAAATGGGACACGGTCAAACAAGCCAAAAATTAGGGTGGTCTAGGCATCAGAGACCCGGAACAGATGAGCAGAGCTATGGGAGCCAAATTGGTTTGGAGAATAGTCACAGGGAGGAAAGAATGGTGGAAGGAAGTCATTAGGCGAAAGTACATCAGAAAACCCAGGTCAAAAATGATAGACAAAGATTGGGAGGGCAACGGAACCACTCTCTAGCAATTATGCAAAGTCTCCTTCAGCACAATCAAAGAAAGCTGTTATTCGATCCCTGAGAACGGGAAAAGGATAAATATTTGGGAAAGTAAAATTATGGGCCATCCTCCACGATCCTTATTGCCAGGACAGTCTCCTCTAGCAGAATGGGCGAAAGATCAGGGAATTTCCACGCTTCATGATATCTCCCTTTGGGACGATCAAGGGCATTGGGTAGGATGGAAAGAGCTTTCTCCTCCTGCGCCGTTGAAAGCAGCTGCCGACCTCCTCCTTGCCTCTCTCCACGGAATGTCCCCTTGAAAGGCTGCAGCGAAGGACCGAATTGGCTGGGGGGAATCGGGGAATTATAGTGTCAAGGAAGGATACAAAAGAATCTCCAAGGAAAGCAATGGCATAGACCGACTCTGGAAGAAGGTATGGAGAGCAGACTGCATCCCCAAGGTCAATAGCTTCATCTGGCTTCTCTGTCACAATAAGATCCTCACAGCAGAAAACCTCAGGAAAAGAGGCATAAATGGGCCTTCTCGATGTCCTTTGTGTAACTCTGAAGAAGAGTCTTCGATTCACATCTTCCTCCAATGCAAAGTCTCCCTCCTTGTTTGGGGATCAGTCCTCCCTCAAGGTATGAATTTGCACTTCCCTGGCAGTTTCATTCAGCTCTATAAGGAGTGGCATAACTATTATCCAGGCTCGTTAAGTAATAAACCAATCTTGGGTCGTCTTTGGGCCGCCATCCCAAAAAATTTATGCTGGCAAATCTGGTTGGCCAGAAACAGGGTTATATTCAAAGAGCAAAAGACTTCTTCAGCCAGAATTGCGGCCAAAACCATAGGGATGACAATAGAGAAATTTGCCACTAGCAACATCAAACTTCCTGTCCAGGAATCCATCCCAGAGCCATACTTCTCCTGGTGTAAAGCATTCTTCAGAGAAAAGAGCTCCCTTCAGACCAATATCATCGCCAATCGACATGCCAAGAATCGAAGATTGCAGCCCTGGGAGATTCGAGTTCCTAGCAAAGATTTTCAAAGTTGGCTTAAGGAGAGGAAGATCTATGCTTTCTTCTTTGATGGTGCCTCGAAAGGCAACCCAGGGGTGGCAGGCGCGGGGGGGGGTCATTCTTGATCCCGGCGGAAAAATTGAACATTCCTTTGCTTGGGGGTTAGGGATCAGGACCAATAACGAAGCAGAATGGTTGGATTTGCTTCAAGGTCTGCATTTTCTTCAGGCCAAAAATCACCGCAAGGTCTTAATTTTTGGAGACTCTAAACATGTCATCTCCAAATTGGTTAATGGTTACCCCTCGGGAGCTGTCAGATGTCGACGCCTGTATAATAAAGTCAAATCTCTTTGGCATCACTCCTATCAGCCCTTTCACATCCTGAGAATCAACAATAAAGCTGCTGACGCTATGGCTAACATCGGGGCAACCCTTTCGCAAGGAGTTTATAAACAGGATGGGGACCCTCCCTCTCACCTTTATATTCCTTAATGACTCAGGCAATATGCATTTGGCTCACATTATACATTGAAATCTGGATTGTCCTCATGTTAAGGTGGAGAAAGTTATGTTTTTTGCCTAAAACTATGGTTTCATGCCTAAGCCTAAGGTGGAGAAGGTTTTGCGCTTGGGGTATGGGATCACCCATCCCTCTTCACCCTCCCCTCTCCTCGAACCTCCTCATCCCAAGAATTTACGCCACCCCGCTGCTGTTGTCCTTCGCCGGCTGCACGCTATTAATTGCCCAGCCTCCTCCCTGCGCCGTGTGTATCCCTCCTCAAACCTCCACACAATCGGTCATGTCCGTCTTAATGCTTGCCAGCCTCTGGAGCCTTCGCATTTACCTCTCGTACGTTTGGATTTTTGTTTATCCCGGTCCTTCCCCCATCCTCGACTTCAGAATGTCGCTCCGGAACCCCTCCTCTGTAACCTCTGGCATATTTGAAATTCAAAGAATTCTGGGACAGGTGGTCCTGGGTGTTAGCGAAGGGTGGCTTCAGGGCCTCCCCTGGAAGGTTCTCCCATTATCGCGTTCGTTGGTGAAAGACTGGCTCGTCTTGGCAGTATTGTCCTCTGGCGCAGGATCCAGTCAGCCAGAATTTCGGGTTGCTGAGCAAAGGGATACAGGCAGTGTTTGGGTTTTGGACTCCGGGCAGAACAGGGTGCTGGGCGTTGTGGGATCTTCGGGTCTCTTCCAGGCAGGTAATTTCTCGTTGTCTTATGAGTTAGAGGTGCTCAACTCTCTCTTTTCTACAATCAAGAATCTTCGAAGAACTTCAGGCAATTCTGCCTGCGTGCCTATCAATTTGTTTGCTGGTCTGTCCATTTCACCTGGGGTTAAAGGTATGGCTCACGGAGGCGATTGGGTGGATATTAAGAAGAATCTTCGCCGGCTTTATGAGCTTCTAGCCATTAATGTTGTGGATACCAAAGAAATGAGTGAGGAGATAAAGAATATGGCTGAAACAGTAAGCTACACTTCCCAGCAAGTGAGCAATAATGACGCCCGCATTGACGATAATGAGAGCAGCCTCCGGGTAATGCATGGGAAAATGGACAGAATTCAAGAGGATCTGCAGATATTCATTGAAATGCATCAGGCCAGCCGGGTGAATGGCGAAATCAATGGCGAAGTTGCTGAAGCGACCCTCCCCATGGAAGAGGAGTCAGTAGTCCAGCCGAGAAACAATAGGAATATGTAGTAATCTGTTTCCTTTAAGTTATGTTAAATGTTTTTTTGCCTCCTTATCTGTTTTCAGTTCGTAAGGGTTTACCCCTTTAGAAGTTTTAGAAGCTTTGAACAGTCAGTTTGCAGGGTATTTTGGACAATCCCATGGCTGGTCCTCTTTGACAGCCTTTTTGATGTATATTCTCTGATGAAGCTTCCATCTCTGTAACGCATGGCTGTGCGCAGCCCCCTTTTATATATTTATGTTTATAGTTTCTGTTAAAAAAAAAAGTGAGAGAGCTATCACAATTCAATGTGACGATAACAACACCATTTGCCTCTAGTTAAGAATTTAACCTTTGATGCAAAGACAAAACATATTGATATCTAGTACCATTTTGTTTGGGACATGGTAAAGGATGGACACACAATATAGGAGAAATTTGGAAATTTGGAGAGTGTTGTAAATGCATTGACAAGATAAGTGAGCACAGGTGAATTAAAGTGGTGTTTTGAATCTATAGGCCTTATAGCCCATAGTAGTTAGATTACAGTTTGATGCATTCTCACTTATACTCTTGTAAGACTTATGAAAATTGGGGGAATGTTGGAAGGTGTGTGTCATACAACTTGTAGTTTGATAGAAGAGAAGTTATCTCAATACATGTAAGCAATTGTAAGAAATAAATGATGAGCAAGGGCAAGGAATAAACATTGACCAGTAGCAAGAAATTGATATTGAGTAGCAATAAGCAACTAATTAATTGTTGGTAGTTTCTAGTATGTAAAATAGAAAAACCATAAACAATTTATGGTTTTCTTATGCATATTTATTGAGTTCTAGGGTCAAAGGTAAATAGTGAGTTTTTAACTTACTACGATGGTACCAAAATTTCTCCAAAACCTTTATGCTACTAAATACTCATGTTGATAGCATGAATACTTTGTAAAATATTGTAACTATTTCTTAGTTGTTAAATAAACATTGAGCATGCTTTAGATTGTGGGGTTTTTCTTCCAAATGAATTTTCTTAAATTATGTTATTTGATGGTTATATGTTTATATGTTGTTTATTACTACAACTATGTTTATCTAGTTTGTTGTACATTTTTCTCTTATGAATTAATGTAAAAAGTGTTGTATACACATTCTTACACAACCGATATAGATAAAACATATTACTTTAATTTATATAAACTTTACTCCTAAAAGGGTCAGGAGTGTAATCTAATTTTTTACATAAAATAACCAAAAACAAAATCTTTGTGAATTTAAAATTAGTTTAAACCTAGCATCAACATTACAAAGTGATTTAGTATTAAAAATTGATTTAGTATTACATTTTTAATAGGAAATATATGCCCCTCTCTTAAAGTGAGAAACATTTTACAACACTTTCATTTCATTGCATCTTAAAATATTTATGTCAATGCTACATCATTATATAAAAAGTAATGAGAAAAAAAAACTTAATGATCAAGGTGCTAGATAGAAACCATGGTCTTGATTTGTGAGGCCATGATTTCCAAAGCAAACATTAAATGAAGTATGGTAAAAAAGGTGTCATTCAACTCTATGTCGTTATAAAGTGCATGGGATAATGACCTTTATCAAAATAGATAGGTAAAGATCACTGTCTTGAGTGTCGGTTTCTAATTTTCATTTTACCTATGTCTAGGAGTAGGAAACATGGAAAAGTAGAAGTGACACCTACCTTCCATAGAATGATAAGGTCAATTGTCATCACCGATCCATAGAATAATAGGGTCAAATTATTAAGTCTGCATTATGGGAGCAAGAATCTCGTGTGTGTGCAACATAGAAAAGGATAAGATGGCGTGCTCTCGAGGCCTGAGCTTTTTCCCACAAAGTTGGATGTGAGTTATTATTATTAATAATGTCTGCAAAATACCAAACTATTTGCGCATTATAATAATAATGAGCCTTCATTATTTGTATTATAATAGGGCTTGGACAATCTCTTTAATGATTCTCTTCCCATTGACAATTATTTCGATGTAAGTATTGTATTGCTTTGGGAAAAAACTATTTTAGATCTTGAGTGTTTTAAGTTTTCCAATATGTATTTTCTCAAATTCAGGTATAATTTAGGGGCGAATTTTAGTCCAGTGGGCTATTTTTCCATGTTTTTCTCCCAAAAAATATTCGCTATTTTGCATTTTTTGAAGCCCTGTTTCACCCAATTTTGACGGGGTAAAAATTTTTCACCCTAAAAATCGCCAAATTATTATATAAACTATATAAAATCCTTGTAAATTAAAATATTTTTTGAAAAGTATCACTATTCATTTTATAGTTGGAGTTTTAAGAATTGGTAATATTCGCCAACATTTATACATTTTAAATAAGTATGGTTCCTTATAATCATCCATGCTCAACTCTTGATATTTTGTATACAAAATATATGCAAAAATCGTCTCTAGGATGACTTTTGTTCGAATATTTAGGTCATCTTATTTTAAAGAAATTACATGATGATGCTTTAAAAAAATTAGATGATGATGGGATTATTTTTTATTAGTATTAATTTTGATTTATTTAATCTGAAATTAAAATAGAAATTATTTAGTTTTTTAAATATTTTTGTTTATATGTTTAAAAAGCTTTAGTATAGGTATTTTTAAATCAATATAGTTGTGATAAGTTAAAAGATTAGGAAGGTCAATATTGTATAAAATATTTTGAAATCGTGATACAATATGGTTGTCCATAAAACATTTAAGAAAATGTTTTTTATCACTTTCTCTATAGCCAAGTATAAAATTTAAAAAAAAAACTATAAATTAGATCCCTTATTTGTTAATTCACATAAAGCACAAAATCGCTTACTATTCGACTCTCTCTCTTATAGTTTGGTATTTTGCAGACATTAATAATAATAATAATAAATCAGATCCAACTTTGTCTTATAGTTTGGTATTTTGCAGACATTAATAATAATAAAAAATCAAATCCAACTTTGTGGGAGAAAGCTCCAACCTCGAGAGCACACCATCTTATCCCTTTATATGGTGCACACCAGGGTAGGAATTTCAAATGGAAGATACCCATCAAAATTGTAGGTAACAATCAAAATCTGAAATGTTTTCTGTATTCTAAGCCAAATTTTGACAGTCTTCACAAAATCTTAGATGTATTTGATGGGTAAATTGACCCATGACGGGCATTTACCCATCAAATTCCATCCCTGGTGCACACACATGAGAGTCTTTCTCCCTTAATCATTTTGACCCTATTATTATTCTATGGATCAGTGATGACATTTGACCTTATTATTCTATGGAAGGTAGGTGTCACTTCTACTTTTACCTATTTCCTACTCCTAGAGATAGATAACATGAAAATTAGAAACTGACACTCAAGACAATGTTCTTTACCTATCTATTTTAATGGATTTTTTTATTAGCTATTGCCCATATTGTAAAAATAAAAAAATTTAAACTTTGATTTTTCTAAAGTAGATGTATTAAATTTTAATTTTAGTTATTATTAATTTTAATTTTTTTTTGGGTAAGAAAGAAGCTACATTATATTACGATAACAAAATGACAAAAATTACTATTGAAAACATACCCTAGGTTTTGAAAACATGACTCCTCCTAGTACCTACATGCCACATACTAATCCCAAAAAATACATAGTTTGCATAGTCTAAGTTGTAAGACAAGACATGAAAAAACCATTACAAAGAGTATTCCATAGCCAACTTGACACTAGACATAACCTGGACATAGACTAAAATAACCAAAAACAAAACTATCAAGTTGATGATAGACGCTAACTAAGTCATGGATTTGGAGGAATGTTGGTCAGAGGATCATTTGAAGGTTAAAATTCCATCAGAATAGGCACACCCACCATGATGACATCCTGAGGAAACGAACTGCTAACATGGTGGCGAAGAGATGGACAATTAAAGAAAGAAACCAAAGAGATAATTATAGATTCGAATTGCTCCATATTAAAGCATAAATTATGAACATCCCTTCCGGTTTCAAATTGTATATTGAGATGGATATCAGAATACTTGAGATTGTTATGTGGATTGCCCAAGAAACTTGGAGAGGAGGATCATTGCAAATTATCTTGAAAATTAACAATCGATGAGTGGTGAGAGATCCTGACACCATCGTTGTTGTGCTTCTAACAAAGAAGTGAGTGATGAGGAGTAGAATTTCTAAAACCCATCAAATTACCATGATAATCAAACCATTCCACTTGATGTCTCTTTTTTTAGGAGGAAATGGAGGTGGGATTTCATCCACTTATGTGTTCATGGGTCACAAAATCCTTTAATACAATCTCTTTAGGTGGAACCAGACATTCGACCACTACCTCAAGGTTGTTAAATTTGAGAACCATAGATCTACAGGATATGATGAGAGCTATTGGAAAGAAATTATGTAGTGGAATAATTGAGATCAATATACACTCGGAAAATAATTTATCCCACAAATTTGAAATAAATCGGATAAGAATTGCTCAGATAATCACAACATTAATCTTCATTCATTAATCAATAATACAATGATTATACAATAAATAGAATTCCAATGCTAAAGATAGGATTCGAATCTATCAATTCTAACTGACTGATTAACTAACTCAATGTGTCTAAAGAACTGTTGGAGCTCACTAGTTTAACTTCGGATGTCTAAATTAGTCTACAATCAATTAACTAATGAGGTAGGTGGAAAAAAGGCGCCGCACTCTCTGCATGCTTGAAAAATTGGTACTAGGCTAACTGAAAGTGATCTAACTGATTGTAAATAGAATATAACTTAGCATAACTGCTTTCCTACCATAGCAAACTGAAGGAGGTTGCTGGTGGAACTCGGAGTGGGCTCCTATAACGTAGGGATTGATCCTAGAGGCACATAAAATCATGCATGCACATGTAGTAAATGGCACATAGCCTCTAAGTGTGTCCCCCATACTCTAGTACAGTGATAATAAATTATTAAGTTAGGAAAAATGACCAAATGGACTATATTGTGTTGAGTAAAATGGTTGTCATTGATGTCAAAACTGTTAACGAAAGTCAAAGATATGGTGGCAGGATGAAATCAGCAGAATAACAAAGGAATAACCCTGCCTTAGATCGAGCGACTGAGGATCAGCTCCGCAAAAGAAAGGTGGAAGGAAGAAGTTCCACAACAATCAAGGTCGGACAACTTATATTAGTCCAGTACTAGATCTGATGGTTAAGGATTAATTCCAACAGTTAAGCAAAAAATCCAAAAGTTCCACAAAATATGAAGATTGGACAGCTGAGATTAGTTCCGTTAAAAGAGATCGACAGTGTGGAAGAAAAATGCAGAAAGGGAATTGAGGAAGTAACGTTTAAAGATTTTATGAACCTGTAACCTACAATCCGGAAGATCGAAGGTCAGAAAAGACTCCGCAAGAGATCAACGGTGCAGACAAAAAATGCAGAAATGGAATTGCGGAAGTAACGTTTAAATATTTTATGAACTCGCAACTCGCAATTCGGAAGATCAAATATCAGGAAAGACTCTGCAAGAGATCGACGGTGTGGAAGGAATCTTATGGAAAGGATCTTGCCGGAAGTCGAGATACTATTTGGGTAAATGTTACATCCCACATCTCGCAATCTGGAGATCGACGGTCATGGTGATTCTCGATAAAGATCAACAGTGGGAAACCAACTCTCGCATTTTGGAGTGTGGAAAGACAAGGCGGAGAGTTGAGATATGAATGTTATATCCTGCATCCTGCATCTTGCAAACTGGAGATCAACGCTCTAGGAAAATCTTCATGAAAATCAATGGTGGGAAATCGTTGAAACAAACAATTGGTACAAAACTATGATTTAAAAAATAAATTGGTAGAGAATATCAATTGTTTGGATTGTATCTAGTGAAGAAGATTATGGAAACACCAAAAACCGATGAACACGGCTGTGGAAATGAATTCTGAGCTGTGGGAAGAAATGAAACGGGGTCTTCTCTGAAATGATGTGATGGTTGAATGGGTAGATGATGAAGAGGTATGTCTGTAAGTAAACAGTCACGATCCAAAATGAAAGAACGAAACTATGGAGAGACGGGGTTGTAGGTAATAGGTAAAAGGTATTTATTTAATGAATGTTTAAAGAATAAAGCATCTATGTTAGTAAGTCTGATAGAGTCCAAAGGGGATAGTTTTTCAACTGTTCTAAAAGAATAAGAACATCAGTCTAGGGTAGCAGGATGGTGCTAGGGAAGGCCACAAGTTTGTAGGGGGTTGAAGCCTCCTTCCATTCATAGTTGGAGAATAGGGTGTTGTAGCATTTTTGTCAGTTGAAACAGGCCAAAAACCATAGGGGTGTTGTAGCATCCAAGTCTGTAGTTGCAGGAAAAATATAGGGTTTATATACATCCTTTTTGTTCTAGCATATAATATTTTTTGTAAATTCATCTTATTAGTGAGTTAGTGTTGGTGGTTTTCTCTTTTGAGGTTTCCGTGATAAAATCTATGTCTTAATTGTTTATTTTGTGTATTTTAAAGTAAAAACTGACAATACTGATTCACCCCCCCCCCCTCTCAATATTGTGGGATAAACCAACAATTGGTATCAGAGAGGGTTCCTTCACAACAACTTAACCACTGGAAGGAAGATCCCATCCAATACGTACAGTGGATCAAAAAGAAGGTTTGGTGACTAACAAACCTCCATTATTTACCCAAGAAAATTATGCTTACTGGAGTGTAATAATGAGGTGTTATATGATGTCCTTGGGATGGAAGGTTTGGGTAAATAGAAAAGGAGTGTAACATAGGAAACCAATACCCTACATACACAGTTGAACTAGGTGAATATGAAGGTAATTCCAAAGCCCTAAAATCAATCGTAAATGGTTTAACAGACTCGTTATTTACTAAAGTTATGCAATGCACATCTTCCAAACAAGCTTGGGACAAGTTGAAAATTATCTATGAAGGAAAATCTAAGGTCAAAGAATCCAAAATTCAAACATATAGAGGTCATTTTGAAAGTCTTAAAATGAAATCAGAAGAGAATATTGGGGAATACCTTATTTGAGTAGATGAATTTGTTAATGCGATCAGAGGCCTTGGAGGAAAATAAAAATAAAAAGAAGTGGTAAGCAAGGTACTAAGAACATTACCAATGAGATATAACCCAAAGGTATCCACCTTAGAAGAATGAAATGATCTTAAAAATGTAACAATGGATGACTTACATGGAATTATCACTGTGTATGAGATGAGAACAGGACAAAATGGATCCTCAAGAAAAGAAGCAGCTTTTAAAGCCTCCATAAAAAATCAATCAAAAAACCCAAATGATGAGGAAGCTCTTTTTATTAATAAACTTGAGAGAGGGACTGGAAAATACAAGGGGAAGTTACCTTTAAAGTGTTTTAATTGTGGAAGGATTGGACATTTTGCCTCTTATTGCACCTACACTAAACAAGATGAGAATGAAGAAAAATAAACTTCGAAATTCAAAATGGGTAAACTAGGAAACAAGAAAAACCCCTATCGGAAAAAGAAAATTGTTTACACCATGGAAGACAATGAAGATTCAGATGGAAGCAAAGTTGAAGAAACTGGAGTTTTATTTATGGGCCTAGACACTCAAGCCTCAAATAGTGACTTAGATGTAGAAGGAGAAGTAGATCTAAGAACTGAACTTGTTAGCGCTCTTGAAGAACTTGAGAACTGTAGGAAAAAGAACTAATAATCAAATATTATCATTAGTCAGTTGGAAGCTCAACTCTTAGATGCCAAAAGGGTTGAGGAGGACTTAAACCTACAACTCAAAAGAAGAAAAGAGGAGTCATAAAAGCTTGCAAAAGAAATCATGCAATTTAAGAGAAAGCTTGATGAAGGATCTATCAAATCAAAGTTTGAGAATAGCTCAAGGATTCTAGATGACATTCTAAGTAGACAAAGACCATCAGGTGATAGGTCTGGTTTGCGGTTCATTAAAGAAAAGAAGCCAGAGAGTTTTCCTGTCACAAATCAAGAAGGAAGTAAGAAACGTTATGCTGAAGTACTAAAGACTCCAACTAAAAAGGAAAAAAGAAAGAAACCTGGCTTAATTTCTCAAGATAAAAATAGAAATAATTTAGCACCCAAGAGACCAAATAGATATCTACATATCTTTCTAGGTCACTGCTTTGCTTGTAATAATTTTGGTCATAAAGCCTTAAATTGTAGAACTAAAAGAAAGGTTTATGAATACAAGAAGGAGTCATCAAGTAATAAGTCGAAGGGAAATAAGAATCATTTTACATTACTTCAAAAATATGACATAGAATTTTATAAATGTAATAGCCATGGAGATATGGCAAGAGATTGTAAACTGAAGACTCATACAAGGAATACTATTGCAATCAAACCTCAGAACACCAAACAAAAGAAGTATTGGAGAGAAAAGGAAGAAAAGGAAAGTTCCATGATAGCTTTATGGTAGATGAAAGTTGGTTATGGAATAGAAGGTTGGGACATTTAAGTTTTGACAATATTGCCAAAATAAGCACAAAGGAAGCTATAAGATATCTACCAAAAAATGTAGTTCCTCTAAACTTAGTATGTAAACATTGTTAACATGGGAAGCAAACCAGAGCCAATTTTAAAATAAAAGAACATATGACCTCACACCCTCTGGAAATAATACACACATACCTTTGTGGACCAACCAAAACTAAAATCCTGCAAGGAGATCACTATTTCATGTTGCTCATTGATGATTACACAAGGATGACATGGGTAACATTCCTCAAATAAAAATCATAAGCTTTTGAAAAAATTAAAATATTCAAGGAAATGGTTGAAAATGAGTGAGGTATGAAAATCAAGTGTCTTAGTTCAGATAATGGGGTATAATTTACCTGAAATGAATTCAATGAGTTATGTGAAGGTCCTAGAATTAAGAGATAAGTTACAGCTGCAAAACTCCTCAGTGCAATGGGGTTGTTGAAAGGAAAATCAGAAATGTCCAAGAAGCTACCAGAACTATGCTCAATGAAGAAAAACTATCAGATTCATTTTGGAGAGAAGCTGTATACATAGTTGTCTACACACTTAATAGAGGAAACTTGGAGTGAATAAGGATAATACCCCCTGCGAATTGTGGTATGGAAGACCAACCTTAGTGAAATATTTTAAAGTATTTGGTAGTAACTATTACATCAAAAGAAACGAGGATTACCTTGGAAAGTTTGACTCTAGGACTGATGAAGGAATATTTCTAGGGTATTCATCTACCAAAAGGGAATATAGGTGTGTTGAGGCCTGGAAATTCGTAGGCAACAACAACAAGCGATTCTCCCTAGTCAACATTCCCAACTAGCCCGTGACTGTTTGGTATAGGGAATCCGTCCTGTTTGCGGTCCGACTACCGTGGGTCAAGTAACAAAACAAAGGCTTTACCGGTTGCGGCCCGGTCCACTATGTATTTTGTATTTTTTGACTTAAGTATGATATGCAAGTGCCTAATTAACCATGCAGGGTGATAAAGATGCAAATAGTAGTCACAATGTGATGCGCAGGTTCTTACCTCTCATCTTAGANCATGCAAGAAAATAAATACTAACTAAACTATCTCTAGAGAGCTGGGTATTCATTCATGAGTAATGCACCCCTGTTCATGTGTTATGGCAAATCACAGATATTTGTTCTTATAACCAAACATATAAACATGAATAAAAGTATATATGATAAGATAGCTCATCAACAGTTAAAACTACCATTACTCATAGTAAAAAAGACATCATAAAGGTACTGAAGAACATTCAGACAAGAACATAGGTTCAAGAAATTAGAACACTCTTACACCTAATGAGACACAGCTGAAAACGAAATAGTTCCCCTTCAACATTGCTCATTTAATCACATTGATCCATTCCACATTACACTTTCTCCAACAGGCAAAAGTTGCAGTTTCTGATTGTAAAACGAAATAGTTCCTCTTACAAGCAAATGGTTTACAAGCTTTTTTTCAGGGAAAAAGTCCCTGTAACTTCTAACTTTCAAATATTTAAACAAAATCAGCCGACCGCTTGGGTTCCCCCCAAACTTGTGACTCTTCGGTTCTTTGAGCGTTTCATATCCCTCCTTTCATCTTTTCTGCGTATGCTCATGATCAGCTGAGTAACTGTTGGACCTTTCAGATCTATGCTTTTGTTGCTTTCGATTATTGTCTTTTCCTTCGCTTGTCTCCCTTGTGACTCTGCTGGTTTCAATTTTATTTTTTACAAACTGTCAAGTTACGCCTTCACACAATGATTGCCCCAACCGTCCCTGCAATCAATTACTGTGCATCATTCATTGGAATGGCAATTTAAAATGTTAACTTAAACCACCTGAAATGGCTAATCCACAAGAAAACGGCCAGGTGCATCCCTTGATCTGAGAATTTTAATAAATGGAAGAGTTTTTAGTAAGCCTCGAGCGAGAAAGTTCTAAAACGGAAGCCAGAAGGATATCGGCATAGGACGTGAAAAGGCTTTCCTAGCCGCAACGGCGGAACAGGAGAGGTTAAGGATGCGCGACCCACGGGCGGGAACACCCTCAATCAGAAGTCGAAAGGATTTACACTTCGGAGGCTTAACTAATTTGGGAGCCACGACGACAAAAGAAGAAAAAGTTACGGGCAAGTGACTAAAAGACTGATTCATTGGCTGGCAGACCATTTTGGACTTTGGGCACTTAGCCGATTTGGGAGTCGCAACGGCAGAAGGGAAAAGGCTAAAGACACGCAAAATGCGGGCGGGAAAAGCTTTAGTCGGATGTCGAAAGGATTTATACCTCGGGTGCTAAGTGACTTTCCAAGCCACAATGGCGGAACAGGAAAGGTTAAAGACATGCGTGACCAAAAGACTGATAATCATCGGCAGTCGGAGCGTTTTGTACTTCGGGTGCTTAACTGCTTTAGGAGCCGCAACGGCGGAAGAGGAAAGACTACGACTTCCGATTAAAAAAAAAATGACACCCGATAAATAGAAACTATTAAGTGTTTGGGCAGCTTTAAATTCAACAGCGGTCAAAATCCATTTCACCTTCGAAACAACGGCCCATCAAAGAACAATTAGCAACCTTAAACTCAAATCTGCGACCCGCGGCAAATTTCAAACATAAACAACCTCCGGAGACGGGCTGCAAGTAAATCATTAAACTCATCTTAAAAATTAAACATGACCAAAAATTCATAGATAAAAATGACTTGGAAAGAATTCTAAATCATGAGGAGGGGACAAAAATTTAAGAAATTTGGGGAAAACGGTTGCAGCTGCAACAATTGGCGACTATCTGGTGAACCCAAATCTCTGGAAAACTAATTCCTTAAGTAACAGACTGTTTAACAATAAAATCAACATGTTGAATTCTTCTAGATGTATGGATTTCCCAAATGGCAGATACATGAACTTGGAATCATTGAAGGTAGTCCTGTTCAGGAAAATGGAAACCAAGGCTTCAAAGTCAAGATAACTCTTTCGAGGCCAGAAGTATGAGTTTCATTTCTTACCTCTGTCTTTGGGTAGCTTCCAGCTTGGACACCACAGGATCGTAACATCTGGTAAACAGAAATATTCATTTGTTCCTCATTCCCTTGCCATTTTGCACTTTTGTGATTTTGGACTTTTGTCCTTTTGAGTCCTCCTCATGCCTTTCTTTCTGAATTTTTTTTATTCAGGCTCCTCTATCCATAGTGTCCTTTTATGTGAGAGATGTATTTAGTTTTCAGCTCACGGACGAAGAGGAACCTTTGGAAATTTTATACTCATATGATTTAGTACTTTGTTTCGATATACATTGCTTTCTTAGGAGTTTTTGACTCTTTTTTAGCCTTTTGGATTTCAATTCTTGGCATCGGATCATTTATATATAATATATTGTTTACCCTGCTTCCTTTCCATGGGTCTTTTGCTGTCACCCCCCTAGGAAATTTTTTGGTGTGAGATGGATGGAGCCTAGAAATATTATTTCAGACCTTTTAATCTTGAGTTACTTTACAGGGATTAAGCAGGACTTCAATGCGTTCACAACAATTTAGGACAACTGCTAAACTAGAAGAAGCTCTATCAGACAAAACTATAATACATAGTATTATAATCAAGGATTTCAGTTGGTCCAGAATTCTAATGCTCTCCATGCGACCAAAGCTTGCTTCTTTTATTTAAAACCAAACAGAAAATCTAAAGTAAAACAAAACTAAACTTCATGATTCAAAGACTCAAAAAGACTGCCAAAACAGATTATTTATATACAAGACAGAAGAACTCAAGCAAATCCTCAGGAAAAATAAGGATTGAGAACCAAACCATTTACTGGTAAGTTCTCTTCCCAGCCCTGTAGATCCTGCAACTTATAAGTAGAAGGTCCAAGCTTTGCCGCAATCTCAAAAGGGCCTACCCACAACTGCTGGAATTTAGTATGCTTTCCTTTCTCATCATGGGGGTGATCCCACTTGAGAACTATATCTCCCACTTCAAACTCTTTTGTTCCTACTTATGTTTGTCAAACCATCTCTTTATTACCTTCTATTTTTGCTTAAAGTGCTCTTTGGCTTTAGATCTAGCCCCTTCTGCTTTCAGGAGATTATTTATCCTTATTTGCAAAACTTCATCATCCGACCCTCTAGATTCTTGAGCTATTATGGAAGAAGGTAGCATGATATTGGGAGGAAGAATGGCTTATTTACCATAGACAAGGCTATATGGAGACACTCCAATCGAAGACTTGGGGGTGACTCTATCAGCCCAAAGGGCATTTGGTAGCGTTGAGTGCCAACTCCTCTAGTTTTCTATTACAGTCTTCTTTAAAATTCTAATCAGATTTTTGTTAGAGGATTCAGCCATGCCATTTCCTTGTGGATAGTAATTAGCAGAATAATGCAATTTTATCCCTTTGTCATGAGCAAAAGCAGTTAATTTAATTGATGAAAAGTACTTAGCATTATCAAAGACTAACGAAATTGGAACTCCAAACCTGGTCATGATATGATCTTGTAGGAAGCTGATGACCGCGTCTTCATTTATCTTGCGCAGCGGGATAGCTTCGACCCAGCGAGTGAAATAATCGGTCGCGGTTAGAATGTACTTGTGTTGCAGGGAGGAATTCAGTTTTATTTCTCCAATAATATCCAACCCCCATTGCTCGAATGCCTCCGTGATTATCACAGGATTTAGGGGTGCCGCTTCTTTAGGTTGTCTCCCACTACACCTTTGGCAAATATCACACTTCCTGACATGTGCGTGTGCATCTCTGAAGAGCGTAGGCCAATAGTAACTGGCTCTGAGGATTTTGTGGGCTGTAGTATCTCCTGAATAATGCCCCCCAGTAGGCCCGTGATGCAAATCTGTCATTACTTTATTCACATCTTCTTTCTATAAGCATCTCAGGAGAACTCCGTCATAGTTTTTCCTGAATAATATTCCTTCAACAATTTGATAGGATGCTGATTTGAGACGAAGCGCTCTTCTTTGCTTAGAACTACAATGCTCTGGAAACAACCCTATCTGCAGGTAATGCATGAGGTCTCTGTACCAAGACTCAAGAGCTGTAAATAAAGGACATACCTCCATTACATGTAATTCGACTTCATCCTCCTAGGCGTGTTCTTCATTTTTTCCATTTTCATTCATCAATTTGCACAACCCTTGTCCTTTAACTGTAGAGGATGGCTTGAATTCAAGGTCTTACTTTTGAAGAGCTGTTACCCAGTTGCCCCTTCTTTCTCCTAACTCCTTCTGTACAAGAAGGGACCTTACAGCTGGGTAGTGGACGATCACCTTGGTTCGATTTTTTAAAATATAAGGCCTGAATTGTGTTACTGCTTTAAATACTGCGTAAGCTTGTTTATCAATGGCAGGGTAATTTAATTCGGCCCCTTGTAGACCAGTGCTCATGAAATATATTGGGAATTCATCCCCTCCATCTTCCTTTTGCGTAAGCACAGCTGCTAGCGAATCTTCGGATACAAAGGTATACAGAATAAAGTCTTTATCGAAATCTGGGATTTTCAGGTAGGGTGCATGTGCAACAGCAGTTTTAATTTTGCTGAAAGAGTTCTTCTCAATCTCAGTCCACTGGAATTGTGCATTTTGCTTCACCATCTGCTGTAGTGGCTAGACGATCTGAGGGAAATCAAGCACAAATCTTCGTATGAAGTTTATAGTTCCCATAATTGATTGCATCCATTTTTTATTATGGGGCAAGGGGATTTGTTCAATGGCCTTAATTCTTTCTAGATATATAGAGATTCCTTTCTTTGAAACTATGTGACCCAGAAACTTTCCTTCCATGACAGCGAACACACACTTCTTGGGATTGAGTGAGATGCCATATTTTCGACAACGTTCAAAAATTTGCCTTAAGTGAAACGCGTTTTCTTCTCTTTTCTTCTAGAATATCGTAATATCATCAAGGTACACTACAACACTTAGACCAATCAATCCACGGAAGGCTATGTCCATATCCCTCTGAAACATTGCTCCAGCTTTTATAATCCCAAAGGGCATCCTTCTGTAGGAAAAGGTTCCCCATTTGGTTCTGAACGTTGTCTTCAATCTGTCTTCTTCGGCTACTAATACTTGATTGTAGCCAGAGAAACCGTCTAATAACGAAAACAGTTCAGAACCTAAAACCATTTGTAGCAGTTGATCCATGGGTGGAACAGGATAGTTATCTTTGTCTGAAGCACGGTTTAAATTCCTAAAATCCACGCAGAGTCTGATTTCTCTAGATTGTTTTCTCACTGGTACCAGATTTGATACCCACTCAGAGTGTATGACCTTAAAAATGATTCTAGCATCCAATAATTTCTTCACTTGACTCTAAATTAGCGGCTCCAATTTTGGATGCATTTTCCTTAAAGGTTGCTGATACGGCTTGACACCAGCTTTGATGGGAATAACATGTTTGATGATGCTGGTGTCATATGTTTTCAAATCTTCGTATGTCCATGCGAAAACATCTTTGTATTGTTTAAACAGACTGACGAACTTGTCTCTTTCTGCTGGTGAACAACATTTGCCGAGATTCACAAATTTAGGATTCGTCTCAGTCCCTAAATTTATCAACTCGGACAGTAGAGATGAGCTGTGGGTATTCATGTTGGCTGGTCTTCTGAACTTTTCATTTAAATCGAACATTCTTTCTAACGTTCTGATTCCCTTCAGGATGAAATTATCATACTTCAGCTCAGCCTGATGTTCTTCATCGTAGATAATTGCTCCTTTAAATACCTCATCATTCCTTAAGCATTCTATAATTTGCTGGTCATCATCGAACACTCGTAGGTTGGTAATCATATCAGGTACTGAGGGCCTGAAAAGTAGTTCAACAGAGCATCGATTATTAGTGGGTACCAATCTAGCGGTTGATGTGGCCAACAAGTCAGCCGCTGCATTTTTAAGTCTTGGAATTGAAATAATATTGAATGCATTAAAACATTTAAGCAGGTCCCATACCTCATTTTGGTAAGCCTTTAAGTGAGGGGAAACACAATATATTTGATTCCGGATTTGTTTCATAATAATTTCAGAGTCTCCAAATTTTTTTAAATTACTTACCTTTAATTCAATCGCTTTCCTCAAGCCCTGCACGAGCGCTTCATACTCAGTTGTATTATTCGTACATTCAAACTCTAATATACATGAAATAAAATGTTTATTCTTTTGGGGGTCGATCAGGACATAGCCGACCCCTGACCCTTGTAATGTCTTAGCGCCGTCAAAAAACAAAGTCCAAAAATCACTAACTACTAAATGCGAATCTACTCCTACGGCTAAGTTTACTATGTTACAGTCAATCTCATCAGCCTGTGAGAATCGAAGGAGATCAGGCTGAGTGTCTAATGTGTTGCTGGCTTCTTCTGCTTGGTAATTTCCTGGTTCCAACTCAATAAAATAGTTTCCCAATAAAAAATCCACTGGTTCATTCTTCTCATCCAATTGAGTAACGTTGTATTTCATGTGAGGCTCCCTTAAAATCTTAATCTAGTTCGGACTTCCTTTGTATGGAAGCCACAGATGCAACCAATCTGAGGAAAAATATCCATTTAGTTTGGCTGACCAATCTCTGCTTAGGACAAGACCGTAAGCGTCTGGTATATCAGCCACCACGATATTGATGACTTGGCACACTTTATCATTTGATGCCAGACGGACTAGGACATCTTCCATCTCACCAGTTACCTTTACATCCATCCTATCCAACTGAACAACCCTCCACGTGGATGGCTTAGGCTGCCCATTTATCTTTTTACAGACTGATATTGGCATGACATTAACCGATGCCCCTGAGTCTACCAGGCAATTATGTATGTTGTGATTGAAAATTTCAAATGTGAGGAGGAAAGGTGGATGTTTGCTTTTAGACTTACCTCCAATTCTGGTTTCTCTGATTTCTTCTTCTTCCTGAGGTTGATTGTCAGTGGGAAGATTCTCGTCCAATGCTTCAAGTGCTTTCAATAGTATTTCTTTTTGCTGCGGCACTTTACACATTTCAAATAGTGAAACATTTGCCCTCGCCTTCTTAATATCTTCCACGATGTCATAATCCATCTGCTGTTCAATGGGAAGAGGTTTATCAGCATTCTTCTTTTCTTCATTTGGCTTGGTCAACGTATTATTCTGCTTAGGATGCTAGCTGGTAATAGTGAATTCTGGAATTTTATCAGCTAAGGATTTATTTTGAAATATCTTAACATTTCGCTGAAGCCTCTTTATCTTTGGGAGTATGAGACTGTCTTCTTTAACCAACCCTTGGCTTCTTGTTGCTACGTTGGTTTCCATGACGTCCTTGTACCCCTGATTCTTTTCCTCTTCAGCATCAAATAACGAAACAGAATCCCACAAAACCATGGTTTCATCTTCTTGTTCTTTCGTTGAAGTAGTATTCTCTTTTCTTTCATCATCTCCCTCTTCTGTTAATCTAGAATCCAACAGTTGATTCATGACCAACGTCACCGAGTTTATCCATTGAGGATAATTCTTTTCAGAGTGTGGTTGTTGGTGAAAAGTGCAAAAATTGTCCATGCCTACCTCTGTTAAATTCATAGATGCAGAATTGTGTGGAGGAGGTTGAGACTAATTGTTATCTTCTCTTTTCTTATAATAGGGCTTATAGAACTTTTGTGCTTCCTTTTCTTTCTCCAAGTCTATGATTTTATTAGAAAGCTTCTGCATCATTTTGGCCATACTTTCATAATCTGGTGATTTCTCTTCCTTAGGCTTAGTAAACAATAAGGCTTTCCTTCCCCCACCTTTCTCTCCTGACTGTTCGGGATAATCTTCGATACTTTCTCTTTCAGCTTCCACTATTCCACCTCTTCATAGGTTTCCATCAAAGTAGGCTTGGCCCTACCTTTGGCAAACATGGCCAAATCAGGGCCTAAAGCTAAGGTATAATATTCAATCAGGACCTTGTCCGAAGGTTTGTCATCGTCAGAAAAATTATTGAGGTATGCTGCAAATATTTGAGTAAAACTGTGCACCTTCTCCTTTCTCTCTTTCTTCAAGGCGCATAGTCCTTTCATGACGGCTGCATGAGTCTTTTGAATCACGTACTTACTTCTGAAAATTCTCTCGAAGGTATCCCAATCAGGGATAGAGTTAGCAGGCAACCCAAAATACCATGATGTTGCAGCTCCTTTAAGGGTATGCGGAAATAGTCTGCAAACTACATCCTCATACTCCCCAGCCCTCAACCCTTCTATCACCAAGTAAAAACTTTGCAGGTTATCATCTACTAGTGTATTCTTGTTTGGGTCGAATTTGGGAAGCATCTTTTCGAAGGATTGAGGTAAATCATGTAGCGGAGGCATTATATTTAAAGGTGATTTGGCTCTCCAGGTAGGTGGTGGATTAGCATTTACTCCTGCCATGATTCTGGGTGGAGAGTGAGGGGGTGAGCCAATAGGAGTGTGAGCAGGAGAACTGTGAGGGGTATCTGGGCCTTCTTGATTCAAAGGTAGTGCAACTTCCTATAAGGCTGTTTCTACAAGTTCTTCCCAGTCTCCAACCAGCACTGAGTCTTCTACTATAGGGCGATCTTTCTTTTTATATTATCTTCTGGGCAATTCAGGGATAATTGGAAATCCTCCAATCTTCTTTACATATGCCCTGGTGTGTCTTTTGAGGTCATTAACAACTTCATTGCCAATAGAATATAGATGTTCTCTATTCCTTTCTTCCGGATTTGGATTATGAATTCCACTGCTTTCAGAACTATTACTGATGGAATAATCTCGGGAAAACAGGTTTCCTCGTCCATCCATGCACTGGTGACCCTCTTTCTAGCGCCAGAACTGTTGAGGCCTGGAAATTTGTAGGAAACAACAGTAAGGGATTCTCCCCAGTCAATGTTCCCAACTAGCCCATGATTGTTTGGTATAGGGAATCCATCCGGTTTGCGGTCCGGCTACTGTGGGTCAAGTAACAAAACAAAGGCTTTACCGGTTGCGGCCCGGTCCACCGTGTATTTTTTATTTTTTGACTTAAGTATGATATGCAAGTGCCTAATTAACCATGTAGGGTGATAAAGATGCAAAGAGTAGTCACAATGTGATGCGCAGGTTCTTACCTCTCATATTAGAACTTGCAAGCATCCAAATCATGAAAGAAAATAAATACTAACTAAACTATCTCTAGAGAGCTGGGTATTCATTCATGAGTAATGGACCCTTGTTCATGTGTTAAGGAAAATCACAGATATCTATTCTTATAACCAAACAACATGAATAAAAGTATATATGATAAGATAGCTCATCAACAGTTAAAACTACCATTACTCATAGTGGAAAAGACATCATAAAGGTACTGAAGAACATTCAGACAAGAACATAGCTTCAAGAAATTAGAACGCTCTTACAGCTAATGAGACACAGCTGAAAACGAAATAGTTCCCCTTCAACATTGCTCATTTAATCATATTGATACATTCCACATTACACTTTCTCCAATAGGCAAAAGTTGCAGTTTTTTATTGTAAAACGAAATAGTTCCTCTTACAAGCAAATGGTTTACAAGCTTTTTTTCAGGGAAAAAGTCCCTATAACTTCTAACTTTCAAATATTTAAACAAAATCATCTGACCGCTTGGGTTCCCCCCAAACGTGTGACTCTTCGGTTCTTTGAGCGTTTCATATCCCTCCTTTCATCTTTTCTGCGTATGCTCATGATGAGCTGAGTAACTGTTGGACCTTTCAGATCTGTGCTTTTGTTGCTTTCAATTTTTGTCTTTTCCTTCGCTTGTCTCCCTTGTGACTCTGCCAGTTTCAATTTGATTTTTTACAAACTGTCAAGCTACACCTTCACACCGTGATCGCCCCAACCGTCCCTGCAATCAATTACTGTGCATCATTCATTGGAATGGCAATTTAAAATGTTAACTTAAACCACCTGAAATGGCTAATCCACAAGCAAACGGCTAGGTGCATCCCTTGATCTGAGAATTTTAATAAATGGGAGAGTTTTGACTAAGCCTCGAGCGGGAAAGTTCTAAAATGGAAGCCGAAAGGATATCGACATCGGACACGAAAAGGCTTTCCTAGCCGCAACGACGGAACAGGAGAGGTTAAGGATGCGCAACCCACGGGTGGGAACACCCTCAATCGAAAGTCGGAAGGCTTTACACTTCGGAGGCTTAACTAGTTTGGGAGCCGCAACGGCGGAAGAAGAAAAAGTTACGGGCAAGCGACTAAAAGACTGATGCATCAACTGGTGGAGCATTTTGGACTTCGGGCGCTTAGCCGATTTGGGAGCTGCAACGGCAGAAGGGAAAAGGCTAAAGACACATGAAATGCAGGTGGGAAAAGCTTTAGTTGAATGTCGGAAGGATTTATACATCGGGTGCTAAGTGAATTTCCCAGCCGCAACGGCGGAATAGGAAAGGTTAAAGACATGCGCGACCAAAAGACTGATAATCATCGGCAGTCGGAGCATTTTGTACTTCGGGTGCTTAACTGCTTTAGGAGCCGCAACGACGAAAGAGGAAAGACTACGACTTCCAATTAAACAAAAAATGACGCCCGATCAATAGAAACTATTAAGTGTTTGGGCAGCTTTAAATTCAACAGCTATCAAAATCCATTTTAGCTTTGAAACAATGGCCCATCAAAGAACAATTAGCAACCTTAAACTCAAAACTGTGACCCGCGGCAAATTTCAAACATAAATAACCTCCGAAGATGGGCTGCAAGTAAATTGTTAAACTCATCTTAAAAATTAAACATGACCGAAAATTCACAGATAAAAACGAATTGGAAAGAATTCTAAATCATGAGGAAGGGACCAAAATTTAATAAATTTGGGGAAAATGGTTGCAGCCGCAACAAGGTGTTACAATAAAAGCATTACATAAAATTGTAGAGAGTGCTGATATGAAAGTAGATGATATGAAACCTAGGAAAGGGAAAACTCTTGACAGTATTGAAAATACATGTGATGATGAAGTAAAATACTTTCAAAAGGACGAGAGCATTCATAATGAAGAAGAAGACAAAGAGAAGCAATATACACATGAAGATGAACAAGACTTCCCTATACCTGACACTAAAACTCCTTCTAGAAGGATACAAAAGAATCATCCATAGTCATAGATCATGGGTGATAAAAATGCTAGAGTCATAACAAGAAGACAACTACCAAGTGTTGAACAAGCTCTACTCTCAATACTTGAACCTAAGAAATTTACAGAAGCCATCAAAAGTGATGAATGGGTTAAAGCCATGAATGAAGAACTAGATCAAATTGATAAAAATGAGACCTAGGAACTTGTCTTAAGACGTGAAGATAAGAACATTGTAAGAACCAAAGGGATTTTCAAAAACAAGTTCGATCAAGATGGAAAGGTAATAAGGAACAAAGAAAAATTGGTTTGTAAGGGGTATGCCCAAGTGGAAGGTATTGAATTTGAAGAAACGTATGCTCCCGTAGCACGACTTGAAGCAATCATAATGTTTTAAGCACTGTCATTCCATAAAAAATTCAAAGTATATCGAACGGATGTCAAATCTGCATTCCTGAATGGCAAACTAGAAGAAGAAGTATATATTGAACAACCTGAAGGATTTATTTTGTCAGAGAACAAATATTATGTCTGTAAACTAAAGAAGGAACTCTATGGTCTCAAACAAGCTCCAAGAGAACAGTTTTCAAAACTAGACAGTTACTTGAAACAACAAGGTTTTAAAAGAGGTGCCACTGAAAGTAATCTCTACCTAAATATCGAAGATATAAATATGATCATTGTTGTTGTCTATGTGGATGATATTAAAATTGGAAGCAATATTCAAATCCTAAGTGTAGATTTTTCCTCTGAAATGAAGAAAGAATTCGAAATGTGAATGTTGGGTGAATTGACTTTCTTCCTAGGATTGTGATTCTACCAAACAGACGAAGGAATTTCCATCTCTCAAACTAAGTACATAAAAGATATGTTGAAAAAGTTTAAAATGGAAGATTCCAAACCTGTTGGTACTCCTATGGTAACCGGTTGCAAGTTAAGTAAGGATGATGGATCTCTGGAAGTACATCATACCATGTTTAGATCCATGATTAGCAGTCTACTATATGTGACATCCACAAGACCAGATGTGATGCAAGTTGTTGGATTGGTGGCTAGATTCTAGTCAGATCCAAAAGAAGCACATGTAACAACAATAAAAAGGATTATCGTATATCTAAAAAGTACCATCGATTATGGTTTATGGTATCCAAAAGGACAAGAATTTACCTTGAAAGCATTTACTGATGGAGATTGGGCAGAAATTATTGATGATCGAAAAAGTACTAGTGGAGCAGCATTCTTTCTGGAAAACTTTTTAGTATCATGGTCAAGTAAAATAAATTCCTCCATTTCACTCTCTATAGAAGAAGTAGAATATATTGGTGCTACCTCATGTTGTACTCAGGTTATTTGGATAAAACAAACCCTAGAAGATCTGCTTATAAAATATGAAGATCCAATAGTGATAAACTGTGATAACACTAGTGCTATAAATATGTCTAAAAATCCTATCATGCATTCTAAGACAAAACATATACCAATCAAATATCACTATCTAAGAAAACAGGTATCTCAAAAAGATGTTAGATTAGAATACATTGACACAAAAGAACAAATTACTGACATTTTCACCAAACCACTACCTAAGGAATCCTTTGAGCATCTTAGACGAAAGATGGGAGTAATTGCTTTACAAAAGAACTAAGAGGAGAAAGCACAAACCTCAGGGGGAGATATGATGACAGGGGGTGTTGTAAGACATAGAGGTTTCTTTTTCATTGTTGTCAAAAGGGAAGAATGATTATATTTTTCCATCAATGCCAAAGGTGGAGATTGTTGAGTAAAATGGTTGTCATTAATGTCAAAACTGTTAACGAAAGTTAAAGATATGGTGGCAGGCTGAAATTAGCAGAATAACAAAGGAATAACCATGTTATGGGTTAAAGGTTGAATAACAAATGAATAACCCTGTAGAAAGTTGAACGACTGAGATCGATCATCCAAATAAATCGACGGCTCACAATGTTTTTGTTGAATGAACTAACACAGAGGTTAAACACGTTCGAAGTGATAGAGTTCCACTAAGGACTAAGATTGGATGGCAGAGATTATTCTCGCCCTAGATCCAGTGGCTAAGGATAAGCTCCGCAAAAAAATTTGGAAGGACGAAGTTCCGCAAAAATAAAGATCGGACGACTTATATTAGTCCCACACTAGATCATATTGTTAAGGATTAATTTCGATAGTTAGGCAAAAAATCCAAAAGTTCGACAAAATATCAAGATCAAACAATTGATATTAGTTCCATTAAAAGAGATCGACGGTGCGGAAGAAAAATGCGAAAAGGGAATTGCAGAAGTAACCTTTAAATATTTTATGAACCCGCAAACCAAAATATCTAAGATCAGGAAAGACTCCACAAGAGATCAACGGTGTGGAAGAAAAATGCGAAAAGGAAATTGAGGAAGTAACGTTTAAAGATTTTATGAACCCGCAATTCGGAAGATTGAAGGTTGAGAAAGAATCTGCAAGAGATCGATGGTGTGGAAGGAATCTTGCGAAAGGAGCTTGCAGGCAGTCAAGATATGATTTGAGGAAATGTTACATCCCACATCCCGCATCCCGCAATATGGATATCGACTCTCATGGTAATTCTTGATAAATATCAACGGTGGAAAACCAACTCTTGCATTTCAGAGTGTGGAAAGGAGTTTGCAGAAAGACAAGGCAGAGAGTCAAGATACGAATGTTATATCCCTCATCCCGCATCCCCCAAATAGAAGATCAACGCTCAAGGAAAAGCACGATGAAAATCAATGGTGGGAAATCGTTGAAACTAAAAATTGGCACAGAAATAAAATTTAAAAAATAAATTGGTAGAGAAGATCAACTGTCCGAATTGTATCTAGTGAAGAAGATTATGGAAACACCAGAAAATGATGAACAGGGTTGCAGAAATGAATTCTAAGCTGTGGGAAGAAACGAAACGGTATGTTCAATGAAATGATGTGATAGTTAAATGGGTAGATGATGAAGAGGTATGTCTGTAAGTAAACAGTCACGATCCAAAACGAAAGAACGCAGCTATGGAAAGATGCGTTGGTAGGTAATAGGTAAAAGGTATTTATTGAATGAATGTGTAAAGAATAAAGTGTCTCTCTTAGTAAGTCTGATAGAGTCCAAAGTGGATAGTTTTTCAACTGTTCTAAAAGACTGAGAACATCAGTCTATGGTGGTAGGGTGGTGCTAGTGCAGGACACATGTCTGCAGGGGGTCGAAGCTTTCTTCCAGTCATAATTGGAGAATAGGGTGTCATAGCATCCTTGTCTATTGAAATAGGCAAAAAACCATAGGGGTGTTGTAGAATCCTAGTCTGTAGTTGCAGGAAAAATGTAGGGTGTATATACATCCTTTTTGTTGTAGCAGATAAACAATTTTGTAAATTCATCTTATTAATGAGTTTATGTCGGTGGTTTTCTCTTTTGAGGTTTCCATGATAAAATATGTGTCTTGATTGTTTATTTTGTGTATTTTAAAGTAAAAATTGACAATATTGATTCATCCCACCGCCCCTCTCAGTATTGTGGGATAAACCAACATATTGGAAAAAGGAGGATTAATTAATCCTAACACCCCCCCCCTTAATCCTAACTTTGGACAACTTGGGCCCTAGAAACTAGGCCAAAAGTCACCCATACAATCTAAATGGATTAAAATACTGCTTCATAAAAAAAGGAAAATGGGGAAAATCTCATGGGAACCCCCCCCCCACCTCATCAAGATAAGCAAGTGATTAGGAAACAAGCTTCCATAATAAAGATAATTTTTTTCTCACTGAGCAAAAACTTGTGAAAAAATTGTTGCATTCTACAACTCTATGCAGCAGCCAGACATAATCTTGGTTCTTTTGTGCATCCGCATCTTAGGACTGTGCATGTGAAATTTTCCATCTTCTTCCAATCTCATGATAAATAGGAGAAGGAATATTTCCTTTGTCTCTTCTTTCTGGAGGAATGGTGACTTGATCCAATTTGTTCTTCAGTGGGTTGAATTATGGATCAATCCTTACTATTAAGTAGCATCTCTCAGGAATCTTGTTGCAACCCACTAAAAGAAGTGTAACTGAATGAGAGAGCGCAATATGTCCACTCTGATACTAGTACCTTGTTCTTCTTCTATCACCAAGATCCCTAACAACATTCCCATCTACATGAATGATATTTTGGGCCCATTTAGGATTAGGCCACTGATTTGGAATAGGAGCTGGATCTCGATCTAGATCCTCTTTGGTCACAATCTCAATATCAAGATCATGCTGATATTTTTCGTCATATTTTGAATCTAAAACTTTAGATAATACATCATTAATAAAAGGTGTAGATAGAATTATTTTATCTCCCCTTTCGAATGGCAGTTGAGGTTGTACTGGATCTGAGTTGGCATAAAGTGTGAGAATTCATATGCCTTTGAGGCATGGTTTGAAACACCCTTCACTATAATCTTCCCATTTGAGATATCTGTGATCTCCACTGAGTCAGGACCAAATACTACTCGCTTTGGTGAGCCATTATGAGTCATCTGATATACATATAATAAATTTGCAGCTAAGGAGGGAACATAGAGTACATTTTCAAACACTCCATGATTTAAATGGATACAACCCTTTCCTTCAAATTGAATTTGGGTATCATCACCCATGTGAATACTTAGACCATATGTAGTTTTTAATGAAGAGAATGATTCTCTGCATGCAACCATATGATTGGAGGCTCTTGAATCAATGTAGAAGGCATGTGGTTCTGAACAGCTAGTCTTTAGTGCATGCAATCTCTCATCATGATATCCAGACTTTTCTCTAGATTCAATCTTCCTTCTGCCTTTGGGGAGGGAAGCATTGTGTTGCTCAAGGAGTTTTTCCATTTCATAAATGGTCTTCTTCATACAAAAACTTTCTGGATGAAATCCTTTCATACATTATGGACATATAGTTTTTTCAAATTTATTCTTCTTCTTGGAACATGAGGCTCCATTGGAATATTTTTTATTCTCCTTTGGTTTCAAATCAATATATTTGGTCTCCTTCCCCTTTGGATTCCCTATTTCTTGTGCATTGCTAGAGTCCCCAGCTAAGAGTGATATATTCTTGGAGTTTTGAAGCACTCCCATTTGAATAAATTTGTCTTTTTCATGGACCAAAGACTCTGCAAAAGAATCTAGAGAAGGAATATTACAATTTAGAATGGAAACACTTCCGGAATGGAAAGTAGAGACACCGACTGAGAATTCTAAGCCAACCTTTCTTAGAATTGACATCACAAGTTTCTCATCCTTCCTTTCTATTCCACATTGTTTGCATTGAAGTACTAGAGCTTTGTATTTTGAGAGAAATTGTTTAATAGTCTCGAAACTGATGGGTTGTAGTGCAATTAGTTCATTTTCCATAATGTGGCCTCTAATCTTGTCTTGTTTTCCAAACAAAGATTCAATATTGTCTCATGATTCCTTTAGTGTTCAGAGTCCCTCAAGGTGAAATAGAAGGTCCTATGAGATGTGAATGCACATGAATCTGAAGGCTTCATCTAGTCAATTAAGAAACTTGGGTTTCTCAATATATTGATGGGGCTCAACTTCTCTTCCCATTGTCATCCTAAATAGTACCTTGTTGCGTAAGGCCATCTACATATTTTTCCTCCAATCAATGTAATTAAACGGTGTAAGGATTCTGGGTGTATGAGCAAAAGAGTTCTCTATTTAGTTGTATGTTGATCAGTCAAATATTTCAAGAAGCTACGTAAGTACCTACAAAATATCACTGCAAAACAAACCAATTCGCAATCATATGTCAGTTCCGGACTTTCCACCTCGACATCTACACTTTTTCAAAGTTCTTCACACATAGATAGGCTTCTCTAAACAAAATCCAGAGGGAGAAATGCTATGATTCTAGGAATTATATGGAAACTCACCTACTTTTGGTACATAATGGAGGTTTCCAAGGTTTGAGTTTAGCTTGAAAAAGACTCTGATACCATGTTAAATTTGAGAACCATAGATGTACATGCTATGGTGAGAACTATTTGAAAGAAATTATGCAAAGGAATAATTGAGATGAATATACACTAGGAAAAGAATTCATGCCACAAATTTCAAATAAACCAGACAAGAATTGCTCAGATAATCACAACATTAATGTTCATTCATTAATCAATAATACATTGATTATACAATAAATAGAATTCGAATGCTAAATATAGGATTCAAATATATCAGTTCTAATTGTCTGATTAGCTAACTCAGTGTGTCTAAATCACTGTCGGAGCTCACTAGTTTAAATCTGGATGTCTAAATCAGTTTATAATCAGTTAACTAATGAGGTAGGTAGAAAAAAGGCGCCACACTCCGTGCATGCATGTAAAACTAATTCTAAATGAATAGAAAGTGATCTAACTGATTGTAACTAGAGGATAACTCAGCATAACTGCTTACCTACCATAGCCAATTGAAGGAGGATGCTGGTGGAACTCAGAGTGGTCTCCTATAATGTAGGGATTGGTCCTAGAGGCACATAAACGCATGCGTGCACATGCATTAAGTGGAAAATAGCCTCTAGATGTGTCCTCCATACTCTAGCACAATGATAATAAATTACTAAGTTAGGAAAAATGACCAAATAGACCATATTGCACAAAGGAAGATTAATTAATCCTAACAAAGGTACCCCCATAGAACCATATTCATCCCTCATTACAATCGAACCTTTCCCACTAGTGAAAAACTTCTCACTCTTCACCAATAGATCGAACCCCTTTTGGAAGTTATTATTTTTAATAAATCAATGTTTTTTAATTATTTTTTTATGTAATTTTGGATGGCTATATTTGGTTGACATGACAAATTTAATGATTGAAATTCAAGATAAATAGGGATTAATTCATTTACAAAATGGTGAAATTTATTTCCAAAGTTGGGATATTATGTATTGATAAATTTATGCCGATATTTGAGTGGTATAAGGTAGGGAATGGTACATTGAATAGGTTTTAATTTGTGTGCCTTTGTTAATACTTAACTATATTATTGTATTCACATGGTTGTAATGCCCTAGACCGTGTTGAGTTTCATGTGTTCTATTGTGTTAACTATGGATTTAGGGAATTGAATCCCATTAATTTGATTATTGATTAAAATGTACATTATTTGGTAGGATCTTGGAATTTGAATATGCATTGTTTGTTTGATTGGAATTCTTTCAAATGTGTTGAGTTTTCTAGACAGTGCAATAAGTCAATGGTGGCTTGTTTTGACTTATGTTTGGTGAATAAGGAAATGTTGGGAACCTATATCTCTAGGTGTTTTGTAAATCCTTGAATTCGTTTCATTGAATTTCTACGTAGTAATATCTTGTTGTATCGTTATTCCTAACATATGGGCTTGGCTGCAGGATGGAATCTTGATCAAACTAGTTAAAATTGCTAGGATAAAGAGATGACAAAGCAAGAGGTATTGACTTATAGGTCTAAGTCACTATCACTCATGTAAAAGTGCAGGATAATGAGTGAGTTTATTCTTTCCTCCCTATGGATATTTGTTAGGGTTTTAATAAAACTCTTGTCACGTCTAATTAAAATGTTAGTAATAATTAAAACTTTGAGTTTACTTTAAAATAACAATTTTCGGTCATTTAGATATTATTTTGAATTGGGTTTTAATTTCACTCAAATATTGACACCAAAATGTTTCATTGAGCTTTTCGAAGTGATTTTATCATACTTACCATGACCCTTTGAGTTATTTGATAAGGGAGTGTACCTACTTATTCATAAGTGTTCCTAGTTATTCATAAGGATGTTTAAAAACTAAATGATCAAGTTCACCCAACTTAGGTAATAGTTGAGGCATCCGAGTCAACACCCCAACTTTTATGAGCACCAAATCCCACTGCTTAGATTACATATCCTCCTGTTACATCTAACCCATAATACATCTCTAGTGCGGGTTCTCATGCTAGGGAAATGGCTAATGAGCTCATTTTTCTACATGGATATTATCATGATTTTGTTTATCATAAAAGTAATATTTTATTGGCCTCACAACATATCATTCTCAAGTTTTTTTTTTAAATGTAGGGGACCCACTTATTTTAAATTATAGTAAGGATGAAATTATAAGTTATTATTAGCAGTCTTAACCTTTGATTATATTTTATAATGAAGGTGATAGTCAACAAATTATTTTCAAGATGAAATTGGTATTTCTAGATTTTTCTTCTTTTGTTTTTCTTCAAAATCAGTAGTTTGATTTCGCTTTACTTATTCTACTGGGAATTATTACATCATTTTTCTCAAGCAATCATTCCAACTTCTTTTATGATCAACATTTTATACTCAGAATTATACAAATGATTACTGTAATTCAATTGTTTATGTCTCAACTTTCATGACTGTAAGCATCATAAGTTGAGATTGGTTATAAGGAACAATTGAAATCATTCGACACTTTTTATGACAGTTTAATTAATCAGGATATTTGTCAAGTATATGAATATTACTTCATTGACAAAGTTTCATACTTTGTCTACTAGTCATGGTAATTTGAGGGCACAAATATGTAATTTTGAAGTTGGTATGTCTTTATTTGAATTTCATTGAATAAGTTTATTTTATTTATTTTGTTATTTAGAGATATTTTTTTGGGTGTGGAGGATGATTATTATTTCAGCTATGTTCAGACTCCCAACCAAGCTATAGGAGGGCCTAGTGGGGTGGACCAACCCCAAACTAAGGGTTTGGGACATGTTTTTTGTCTATTTTTTGGCCACTAAAATGTGGTCAAAATTCCCTTGTAAAATGTTGTAATTTCATAGTCAATCTGATCCATTCATTAGATCTTAGATCTGATGGTTAAAATTATGTTAGGGATTTTATCCCTAAAAGGAAACCCTCATTTGTATGACTAATTGTATTGCGATTGTGTATTGTATTATGAAAAATGAGACTATGAGAGAGAGTGAAGAGGAAGTTGCAGCAGATGTGTTGCAGGTTATATCCCTTCATTTTGATGGACTATTTAATAGAAAGGACTGAAACCTTCTTTATGGACATAGCCCATCTTGGGTGAACTACGTTATATTTGTGTCTCTATTTTATTGTGTTTATGTGCTTTATTTCTGCATCTTGTTTTATGCTATTGTTCTGCAATCGTATTTTTCTACAACTTTTATTACCAATTTGTTAATAGTGCCTTGAATATGATTATATACTATGATGTTAAAATATTTTTTTTAATTTTCTTAATTTTCTTTATTTTAAAACACTCATGTTGTTTCAAGTGATGACTATCATAGTTCTAGATTCATTATGATGAAGAAAAGATTATCATGTTTGGATTGTGACTAACATCTCTTCAATTGTAGAAAGAAACAAGGTATCTATGGTTAAGATTATTATTGAACATGGTTTTTATCCTAGTTTGGAAAACCATGACACCCAAAACTTCTCTTAATCTATCACATCATAAATATGTCAATTGTTTTGAGCCATTATTTATTATGATTATCACTAGGGGTTCAATTTTCTATTTGGGATTATTAGCATGCTTATTCTTATTTGCATTTTTACTTTGGTCCATAATTATTTTACCAATTCAAAGTTCTAGTGGCATCATTGATGATGTCTCCCACATTTGGTTAGAAAATCCATCCATTTTTGTGTCAACTTAGAGCATTCTAAACCTCATAAAGGAGATATTACACATAATTTGAGATGCGTAAGGCTCTTAGATTAGAATTATATGTAGATTTTGAATTAATTGTTTGGTTGATTAATTCTTCCTTTTTGATAATTCAAGTGCAAGGAAATACTAATAATTTGGTTGATTGGTAGAGTTATGAAGGAACCTATTTTGATTTGACGATGTTTTGATCCAACACTCAGTAGAAGCACCAGTTTTGAATATTGATTGAACGAAATTTCTAGTTAACTATGGAACAGGTAGATGATAACGAAGCACTACTAGTTTTGATGACACACTTCCAATTTTGAATGTAACACCATTTAAAGATTAAAGAAATAGTTACAAGTAGTATTCCTTTAATCAATCAGTGGATTCAATGTTACTTAGAGATCGACCCGTTCGAGGCCTAGTCCCTAAATCCACATACCTTGTGGAAACTACTATGCATATCCAAGATGATGCACTATTTTGATCTTGCATGATCCTATCTACCTGCACTAGAACATCCAATGCGGTTTACATAGATACTTTTTTTCAGATCGACTAGAATTTAATGGATTCTATTAGAAGATACATTTTATATTTAAGACCAAAGGGGAGAATCAAGTCAAGCTAGCACCCATATGTTATGATTTCAGTATTTGTTGTAACTATTACAATCTAAAGACCGAATTCTTGATGTTGACCAATTTTACAATTTAATGAAGACTAATATTCCAACATGGTATTAAGTACCTTTTTTGTTTCTATGTTTCCTTGGATTAGGGCCCATCCATAGGTGGCTACAGGGACTTGTGTTGTTAGAGTAGATTTATTACTTCACATTCAACTTTCATAAAACAAAACATATAGTGTAGAATTATTGCATTTTGTAGAAGATTTACAACATTTTTGATAGAGTGATGTTAATGAGTTATTTTTGCAATTAAGATTATCGTAGATTCATTTTACTATTCTTAAATTAGGTTTAAGATTGAAATGTCATTTTATTACACATGGGATCTTGTTATACAAACCTGGTGGAACATTAATTCTCTGTTTCTTTTCACTACTTACATGGAATGTTATGTGACTGAATGCATGTATTCTGTGAGTTGATGGTAGGGTAATTTGGAAGTTTTCCAAAAGGTTTGACTAAATCTAGGCAAAGAACTTATTAATGCTTGCCACATGAACTATTGATAAGGTAATAGGTTCCTGGTTAAATGATGAGATCCATGTTTCTTTGCAACTTTTAGTTATAGATTGAATTTCCCTTTTCTTTTTATTAGCAGTTTGAATTCTTTGGTTGACTAGAATAAATTTGCATGATACTACACATAGTTAGCTCTTTTTGTAGTTGCATATATTGTGTAGGAGCCTCATAAGTTTGTATGGATACTTAAGTTGATGATTAAAGTAAAAGGCTTAGATACAACATTCTTGTTGTTTTCTTGTCCTAATGAGATATAGTATTATTGTTGATTGAACAAGCCCATCACTTTTTGGCACCATTGTCAGGGAGGTGTTCCAAACCACAAGGAAGTTGGAAATATTAATTAGTTGTTTTCTTTTGCACGAATGTTAAGCAATTTACATTTGGAGGAGAGTAATAGAATAATAAGTATACATGTTTCCAAGTAAGTTCTCTCTATTACATCATAGCTTCCAGTATTTACTTTTATTTTTATTTTTGCATATTAGATCACTCATTTCAAAACTTTGATACTCAAATACCTACAAAAAAATAGAATAAATAAGATAAAAAGAAGAGGAGAAAGAAAGGAAGATTTCAAAAAACATTGAAAAAATATCCATTTCCTAAGTATGAATTCCTATAGCAAGAGACGAGTTTGTCTGATTTGTATCAAATAGAAACCATAGAAGAGAGGAGGAAATAAATCTTAAAAATCCTGAAACAACCTCACCTCACCAATATATGAGAAGAAGAAGACAAGTTTTATTTACATCTACTACATATGATACAATCGAGGGTAGCGAGGAGATGGTCGATGATAATCAATCAATATCTGATGGGAAAACCCTAAGAAACCCACAATATATGAGGAGGTCATGACAACAAGGACAAGACAAAGACTATCAACAATGCTTCCCTACCAAATTTCCATGGACTAGTATCTGAGGATCCTAACACCTTTTTGTTTGAATTTGAGGTGGTATGTAGAACCTACGATTACACTATGGATGCACAGAAATTATAAGCATTTCCCTCAACCTTGAAGGAATTTTCTCTCGGGTGGTTCATGAACTTAGACCCAAAAAAAATTTACATTGGAGCAAATGAAAGATACCTTTATTTAGAAATACATAAACTACTGTAAAGAGATGAAAACCAAGGATGAGATCTTCATAATGGTACAAGGACCGAATGAATCATTAGAAGACTACGAGGAATGGATTAAACATAGTTATAAATGAGCTCACACTTGCACTTTAGAAGGGAAATCTCTTAATATTGTACTTCTTAAGTGGGTAAGAGAAGAATTTATTGAAACCTTAAACCTCTTAGTTAATGGAGATGTCTACCAAAAATACTACGATGAGATCAAACAAATATTTGAAATCACCCTCGGTCTACATGGAAGAAACCTAGGGGAGAGACCTCTCTTTTCAATCATCTAAACCATCTAATTCCACCATTACCAAATCCGTTTAGGGAAATATGTTAGATGACATGAAATCATATATTTACACTCTTTACTAACACAGATGGATACCTTATGGGAAATAATGAAGAAGGAAAAATATGATAAATCCTTTACTATTTTTTGTCTTTCCTATAGGAAGAAACACAAAGAGAATGAGTGCCCCTTATGACTAATGCAAGTCACTACTAAGAAAACTATTGATTATCATGGAATATGCTCAAATAAGCACCCTACTAATGTCTGGCCATATTTTACATCTCTTAAGGCCAACCTATACAAACCACAAGGAAGAGCAGAACCTCTCTGCTACATGAAATCTAGGATACTGGGACTGCAGAGAACATTCCAACAAAATTATAGTTAACCAAAGTACCAAAGTTTTAAATTAAAATAGTCATTATATTTACATGTGATATGAAGTCGAGAATGACTTGTAGAACGTGGTAACCTTCAATTTTTAGGTCGACTAATGGATCTGTATCATTTTTGTCTTTTATTTTGAAGGATACATATACTTTTAGCATGCTTATCTTCACCAGATGTATTTTTAAGGTTGTACATTAAATCTATTAGCTTTGCCGCAGACTCATCTTTATTTATCAGTTTGGTTAGTTCGTTAGTAATCTTTTGTCGAGAGTCGTCGTGTTCTTCTTGTGCTACTATGTCTTGAAACATTAATGATGCATCATTATATAATCATTTTTGTTCAGTAGGGTTAGGTTAGTCCTCTTTGATTTTTATTTTACTGATTTGTGGATTATCAATGCCGATTTTCGTTCCTTGTCGAGTTACAATTTGCAGATTCCTAGTTTTAATAACATCGTATTTTTTAACACAAGAAACGACATTAATGTTCTTTTTATTATTTACTTTTTCAAGCATAGTAGGACAATCCTCTAGAGATTGATCGCCTACTCCACAACTTGGAAAAAAATTTAAGTCAGTTTGGTCCTTGTACAGATAGTATACATGTCGATGCCCCTCATTAAGACATGTATAGAACTACATGGGTTGACGCAGTCGGTTTTCCTTATTTCCAAAATATCACCCCCGACCTTGAGATCCTCCTCATCGGTTATAGTTGTCATTTCGACACTCGTATCTACAGCCATCATACCTTTAATAGTTGTTCATATCGTTCAAGTTGTTATTGTCATTTATAACACATGGGAGCAACTCAAAAAACCTCGGTTAAATGAATCTGACATATATCTAAAATTAGTTGACCAAGAACTAATCAAACCAACTGGGGTCTAGAAAAATGTCGACATGACCATTAAATGTATCTCGAATAAAGTCTATTTTGAAATTATTAGTCCCAAGGAAGGATCCAGTTCCTTCCCAACTTTAGTTGGTTGGCCATAGGGACAAAAAATGAAAGAATCCATATCACTAGACAAAGAAAGAATTAAACTTAAAGCTAATGAGAAGAAATTCATCAATCCAATTCATCCATCCCAAGGAGGACCATGGACATAACCCATCAATGATTATGTCAATGTTCAACAATTATATCAAATAGAAAACAATGAAGACTATACCAAACCTAATGCATATGGAGAACTCCACCTTGGTAAAACTAATTCGATCAGATATAACTCTGTTACGGAGAGAAATTCCTATGGCTTGGGGTACCACAACAGACAACTAGACTCCAGAAATCTATCTTTCCTAATATGCAATAGAAATAAAATCATCTAACACTAAAGGATCAAACCTCGTACCTTATTCCAGACGGTTGAAGTAGATCCCCATTGAGCTTTCCAATCTTCAGCTTGAATTGTTATAGCACGTCCTCAACAATAAGTAAACAATACAAGCATACTATATTTCATGGTTTTAGATCTATTCTAGCATATATCATCAATAATGTAAAAGCATTTGACATATTCCAATGGATACAATATTCATTCAATTACACATTACTGGACAGGAAAAGATATTTCTATTAATATGAATCAGAGATTACAAGTGACAACCTCTGATGGAACATCTACAAATTGGAGAAACTGAATCCCCCACTTGGGCCTCCACCACCTCAATCCTCCATCACTTCGATAGCAAGCTTACTAGCAAAAGGAAAGCTTGGGAAGAACACAACAGTGCTCCAAGGGACAAAGGGATGCAGACTCAAGCATAAGTTCTGCCAACAATGGACTATAGTTTCGTTACTCTCAATTCTCTCTTATGCTTTCAATGTCTCAATGGGTTCCTTATATAGCTTTTCAAAGGGATATTGAAAGGTCGAATCCATGCGATCTCAAGGCATATGGAAGGCCAGGAGTCATATGAGTCGGATCCAAGTCAAGGAACGCTCCAAAACGTTTTGGATTATGTACACATCCCGATGTATGCGACCATAGAGGTAATATCCACGTATGTACGTGATTATCGGGGAAAAAGCCACGTATATCATTTTTCTTATGTTTTTAGGGATGGTCAAGGATACATCAAAAGACAAAAAGTGGTCCATAGGGGCTAATGAGTCTATAGTAGGACAAGGGAAGGCCATACAATGTGTGATTCACCTAGTGGGGTGAAATCCACTATAAAAAACTCAGACTCAAATTTGTACGACAGAGAACTAGAAAATTACGCATTACAGGAGAGAGAATGCTAGACTATCCAAGCTACCCCTAAAAAGAAAACCCAATAGTGATTTTCTATTGCTACAATCCCTAATATATTTGAACAAAAAATGAGAGAATACCCACCCTTAACACCAATAAGGAACAAATCATCAACCTGACCACCATTAAAGTATAAATAATATGAATCAACATCACTCCATGTCGAGCAAGTTTCTAAAACTATTGGTGAACAAGGCCGACTTTAGAGGCTGCTTGAAACATTTACAGGTCAAGATTCTCGGTGGTGGCATACACACCAGTTGAGATTAAAAACGTGGACGATAACATCCACATACTTTATTGAAATGTTTGGAGGAAATAAACTAATCACACAATCAAACATTCTAACCTTTACACAAGGACAAGACCCCACGAAACACATTGATACATGTGAAAAAGAGTGCAGAAGATTAGGTTATAAAGATGAGCGAATATGGCCACACTTGTTTCCAAATACACTTGATGATCTACCAAATAATTGGTATAAAATGGTGTAGTGCCCCTTAGGAGATTGATGTCAAAAAGGAGGAATTTTTTTTTTTTTTTTTGTGCTTTGTTTTGCTAATCACTACAAAAAGGGCAGATAGAATTAGTGACAGATATGGAATTTTAATGAAGCATGACAAATCGAATGCGAGAATGTCAACACTATTACAAAACAATTATTTTATCCTTACATTCATCCTCCTCTCTAGGAAAACAACCACGTAATTCGAAGACCGAATTACTTAAGATTGTTATAGATAATGTAACCAAACTGTAACCTGCAAGATATTTTATAGGTTATCCACTTTCTAACAGTCTCTTTAGGATAAAAGAAATCTTTTTCAACAGCATAAAACACTTCCATTCACACTACCAGACTAGTCTTGATCATAACATATCTCTGTATTTTAAACATTAAAAATGACTTCTACCTTTCAACATATGGGTCATTTCGTAGCTTTATCAACTGAAGAGATGTGAGAAATGGGTATGACAATTCATTATATCAACAAGACAACCGTATTAAATCTCTTGAGTGTGGGGAATTGCATACTGGGGAAACTAGTAGCTCATTGTCAAAGCATTAGTTACTCATATACGCCCCCAAGATGTAAATCCAAAAATATATAACAGACCTTTTTTCCAACCTGAGTAGTCCTTCTTTCAAGAACTATACCATTACAATATAAGCCTACAAAAACACCAATAATTATTTACCATGCATTTATATTAAGCATCATATTTTGAACCACATAACACTAATTAAAAATGTAGCGTTATCATCATCAATGCATTTAATCCAATACTAAGTGTGGACAACTTTTATTGATTATCTTCTACAGTAGCCAAAATAGGGCATTAACAAGGCTATAGCACAGCATCATGAAATAATGCGAAGAAAGTAAAAGATTCAGACATATGCAAGAAGACATTCAACACATGAAAAGGGGTCCAACAACAGTGTACGTGGTTCACCCCAACCTTGGGGTTATGTCCACCAAAAGGTGTCACCATCCTGTGACATTATTTTATTAAGATGATACAAATCTGCAACAGACATGTTGCCATCATTTTCTAGTGAACCTCGCCGGATCCCACTTAGGGAGTATTTTCTCCAGAATCGAATCCATAAAGATTCTTTATGGAACATTATACCTCTACAGCTTTATTTCTCTAGAGGTAATTACAACAATGTACATGAAATAATACATAAATACAGACATAATTCTTATATACTCGTGATACAATGTAACAGTATCTTTTGTGGTGGTTTATCATACCTTAAATATCAGCATCTTAGGCTTCTCTCCAGATCATCTGTATTATGTATGAAAAGTCAAGCATGTAAAACGAACCTTCATAAATTGACATGCTATTTTCTCACTCTGAGTATCGGTTCCTTCTCAGGAGAACAAAGCATTTATACATCGATACGCTGGTATTCTTACTCAAAATATTTGTACACCCTCTGGCATACAAAGCATTTATAAATCGATAAGCTAGTATTCTTACTCAGAAGACAAGCATTCATAAATCGATGTTTTAGCATTCTTACTTAGAAGATCCGTATATCCTCAGGCATGCAAGCAAGCACTCATAAATCGATATGCTAGTATTCTTACTCAGTAGATTTGTACATGCTCAGGCAAACAGACAAGCATTCTTAAATCGACATGTTAGAAATCTTACTCAGAAGATCTGTGTATGCTCAGGCATACAATAAAGCATTCATAAATCGACAGGTTAGAAATCTTACTCAGAAGATCTGTGTATGCTCAGGCATACAATCAAGCATTCATGGATTTGTTATACCCATACTAAAAAACAGTGAAGTATAAGTCTAGATCGCAACTATTTGAGCTATCTAAATCTGCAATGAAACCCAAAAATGCACATAGATATTCGCTATATCCATACTCAAGAAAACAATCCAGTAAAATCCAAATCGCAGCTATGGTCTGTCTATACCTGTAATGAAACTCTAGAATGTAAGACTGAACGTGGAACTACTGGACACACATAATCAACCCCAAGGTGAAAATGGGAAACAATAACAATACCCACAGGATTGTAGTGACCTCCACCTATCCCTATCGTCATCAGCAACAACAAGCCAAGAAATAGTTACACTTGCGTTGGCTTGGAGTCCTTCAAACATTGGCTTATGAAAATAAAGAAACTCCAACCAGAGTAATATCTCCCAGTAGGCACTATATGTCCCCGCAAAGAAATTCTAACATTTTATCTAAACCACCAAACAATCAAATCAATAAAAAATCATTGATTATTTATAGTCAATACTTTGAAATTATTTACAATATTTATAATATAAAGGAGTGAGAAATTTAAGGCTAGATATAAGTGAGCAGGATCGTTGCTCTGTCTAGATTTTTATTTAGATGGTTGATGAGCTTTCCTGAGACCAGCATTATATGCCCTATCCAACTGATTTGGGGCCTTCCTTTGAACATGACTATTCATATTACCAAACTTACATCTTTTTTTTATGGTTATTGGGGTGTCACATCTTTGCATTGCACTCTATCCATCATAATCAATGATGATTCATACAAGAACTAAATGTAGGATAGCTTAATGATTTTCCTAGCCAGGCCGAGAGTCAAGCATCTAGGATCCCTTACATGGACACAGATGTTCGATGAGGTTTCTATAACCATTGGACGATGGAGGCACTATAGTGATTATTCTTCATTTTTGTTTTGCAGAGACTTAAAAATGGGTTGAAGGATCTGATTTTCTAATGGGTACATAAAAAAAAGCAGTATTTTATACTTATCCATAATTATTATCTCAGCGCATTGGATGTTATGGGACTGATAACCTTCAGACCGGTATTCCCCAGGTTACCCAAAAGGGTGCATTACTCCCTCCGGATGGTTGACTACTTTCAATGGCTATCGCAACAAAAATTTAACTCATAACTGTTGAAGGGTTTGATTTGTAATGGCTTCATGAAATAGTATTTCATACTTATCCGCACTTATGATATCAGCGCATTTGATGTTATGGGATTGCCTTGAAACTGGTATTCACCAGGTTACCCAAAAGGGCGCATTACTCCCTCCGGATGGTTGACTACTGTCAATAGCTATCGCAACGACATGTTAACTCATATCTTTACCGGAACCCTTTCGGTGCATGGGAGTAGTAAACAACAGTGTGTTAGAGAGTGTGTGCAGGTTGATGACTAATGGCTAATATCTTGGTCCTTGTGTCAACTTTCAAGAAATGACTGTATCATTTAGGCCTTCAAGCAGATAATGCTAACAACATTGGCAAGGTACTAGCGGCCATAACTAAATCTAAAAGCATATAGATATATTTTACCTTTCGATGTAGGTAGAGAGAGGTCATGGTTCTCACAGGAGCAAGATCTTTCACAACAGCAGACAAAACTCATCATGCATATGAAATTGTTCCATGCATACGAAATCTCCTTGAAATCTCCTTGAATTAGATGAAGAGCTAGTGATTTTCGCCTTTAGCTCTGCATGCCCCCCCTCCTTAAGATAGCCTGTTACAGGATTAAATAAGTCTCACCCCCAAAAGATTCCCCACGATGTGCATGAATTTGAATTAAATCTGCCATCCCTCTTGGTCAGGAATATTTTCCCTTATTTCAGTTGTCTATTAAAGACCAACATCAGTTATCATTCCTCACTCAGGATGCGCAGAGCTCCGTTAACTTAAGGAATTGAATTTTTCTTCATTTATGCCGGGGCAGACTCCTCTTTTCTAGGCGTAGTAATTAAATTGGAGGCATACGTCCAACCGTAACATCAGTTATGCTTAATGTACTCGTTAAGGAATAAATATTTTCTTCACCTCATACTTATTCTTGGATAGAAAAATTCACCATCACGTCCCCACTTGTCATCGAAGGGTTAAAATTTAACATTAATATGTTACACAAATGTTTCCTCTTCTTTTTATAAAGAGGTAATCACCCTTTATTTATAACTAGGGTTATCCTATGTGTTTAGGATTATTCCTAGTTGTAAGGATTATAAAGGAATATAATCAAACCATATTTTGCATCATGCCCACCAATAGGGTAATTCTTCTACCATCATTTAATATATATATAAATATATGTATATATATATATATATCTAACTAACTCCATCTTTTTATCAAATATGTATGTTAAACATAGGTTTCTATATATATATATTAGTCTAGATGGAGGGTATATCACCCCTTAGTTATTTAATGGGTTGACATTCTTCATTTCCATTTTAACTCCTTATCTTTTGTGTTGACGCCATAAGGATTGCAACATAACCGAGTTGGGTAACTAAGCCATGGTATCTTAGTCGGGATGATTTTCAGCGGAATAGAAAATCCCCTGTAGGATGAACCCCTATTTCTAGTATCGTTATAATCAATATGATGTGTCAAACTATGACATAAAAATAGTGCTTTCTAACCATTCTCCTTTATCCCTAGCGGGCTTAGTCTCGTGTTGTTAGGTTTTCATTGAAGACTTAAGTCTCCTAAGCTTATCACTTAGATAATTGACTTGTATGAGCTGTATGGTTTTGCTTCTGGTGGGGCCTTGGCCTTGAGTCCCTCACCAAAAGAAAGTACAATACAAATTCGTAATCAGAACAATTAAGGTTACATAACAGGGACATTACAAATGGAATAATCATGAGGAGAAACATTCACATGGAATGATATTAAAGAAAAAAAATTGAATGACTTCAAATACTCTCCTCAGAATGAATTACGGGTTGAGGCGTCTAAACAGATAAAAAAATTTCTACAATCGATCGACCACAAAATAACAACAAAAAATTGACATAGCCGACATAACGCTACATGTCACAATATCTGGTTAACCGAAATACAAGATTCGACAAGGCTTCGACTAGAAAGGGAAAATACAAAAGGAAAAAGTTTCAAGTGGAAAATTGACTATCCAGAAACATCAAAACCAATTAGAATGGTATTTAAAACTAAAATGTAGGAAAAAGAATACCTTGAAATACTAACCAGCAGAAGACTTTCCACCATCATTTTCACAGTTCATAGAAGGTATTCGATGGATTAATGAAAGTAAAGATCCAGAGTGGATGGATGCAAATGTTAAGATAAAAGAAGTCGATATATCCAATGATGACAGGCCTAAAATCACAAAGATTGGTGACTACTGGAATGAAAAATAACCGACAGAAATCGTCATCCTATTAAAATAATTTCAGGATGTTTCTGCTCGGGACTATAAATATATAAAAGGACTTGTTTAAGAAATGGGTGAAATGCAAATTGACATAAAACCCGAGGTAAAATAAATAAAGAAAAGACCATATAAAATCAGGAAAAAATACAAAGAAATAGTAAAAAAGAAATCAACGGCATGATCACAGCCAGAATCATCACCCTATTGATCAGTCAGAATGGGAAATTCCAATGGTGGTTCAACCAAATAAATACGACCTAACACGACTTAGGATTTGTGTCGACTTTAGGGAAGTTAACAAAGTAACCCTTACAGTCCCATTTCTGACTCCTTTTGCAGATGAAATTCTTAATGAGGTTGTAGGCCATGAGTGTTATTCATTTAGAGATGGATTTTCAGGATATAACCAAGTTCCCATTGCTAAAGAAGATAAGAAGAAGACGACCTTTGTATGTGAATTTGGATCATTCGCATACAAATTCATGCCATTTGGATTGAAAAATGCCCCAGCTATATTCTCTAGAATTCTCGTTAAAGCATTTCAGGAACATATCTACAAAACAATAGCTGTACATTTCTACGATTGGACAATCCACCCTATGTTGAAAAACCACTGTAAATGGATAAGAAAGATGCCGACAAATCAAACTATCTCTTAATATTAAAAAAATTATCTTTGCAACTCTAATAGGAATTCTAATAGTACATGTAGTATGCAAGGAAGGCATCAAAGTTGACTATGCAAAAATTAAAACTATTCTCGACCTAAAACCACCAGTAAATCCTAAACAAGTTAGAGTCTTACTTGGACATGTAGGATATTACAGAAAATTCATCTAGAATTATTCTGACATGAATTACCCACTAGAAGAACTACTAAAAGAAAATCAGGAATATGAGTGGACTAACAAATGCACTGAATCGTTTGACATCTTAAATAAAAAATTAGATGAAGCACCCATACTACGATTTCCAAATTGGTCAATCAAATTTCATGTACATATCGATGCCTATGGAATAGCAATCGAAGCGATGCTAACTCAACCTGGTGATGATGGAATGGATCATCCAAACGCGTATAGTAGTAGAAAATTAAACAAAGTTGAGAGGAATTACTTGACAACAGAAAGAGAAGCACTTGGAATTGTATTCACACTTCAAAAATACCGACATTATTTACTCACTAACCCATTTGTCTTCTACACAGATCATCAGACATTAAAATATTTAGTAAATGAGTCGTTACATCATGGAAAAAATTATCGATGGTTTCTATTATTTCAATAATTTGAGTTTGAAGTCGTAGTTCGACCAAGCAAAGCAAATGTCGGACCTTACCACTTGTTGAGAATTGACACAAGTGAGGAATCGACCAGAATTGAAGATGACCTACCAGATGCTCATTTATTTCGAATCAAAGCTGTATCTTCCGACTTAGCAGAAATTTCTCAATTCCTAGAGGAAGGCCAAGTGACAGAAGGGATGTGTGATAAGAAAAATAAGATCCTAGCAATGAAAGCTACACCTTACACCAACGGTAAATGAATTTCTTTACAAACTTGGATTAGACAATGTCTTACAACGATGTGTTCTCGACCATGAAAAAGAAAGTATAATCAATGAAGCACACTATGGACCAATTGGAGGACATTTTCAGACCGATATGACAGCTAGAAAAATCCAACAGTCAGGATTGTGGTGGCTGAATATACATCAGGACTATCGAGAATTCACGAACAAATGTGACCAATTCCAATGACTAGGTTGGCCTCTACCCAACACAAAAATGCCCATTAGAGGAAATTTGGGGTCTAAAATGGGCCTTATAAGAAAACGTGCCAAAATAAGTTTTTGTGAGTTGGAATTCAAGAACTAATAGAATTTCAATAAAATAAGTCAACCATAATGGTTGAATTGACATATTTGTCATTAAAAAAAACTACTTTTTTTGTTCGTATTTTCGATATATCTCAATTTGTTTTTACTCAAATTTCGATCGGGAGAGCTCGTTGGATGCGGAATCAAATTCCGCATCCAACGAGCTCTCCCAATAAAAATTTGACTAAAAACACAGGGAGATATGTCGAAAATACGAACACAAAAAGTAGTTTTTTTCTTTCTTCCTCCAAAATTAATCAATATTATTTTATTATTTTAACTATTATTTTATTATTTTAACTATTATTTTATTATTTTCCTTAGGAGGCCCATTTTAGACCCCAAAATTCTTCTAATGTTTAATACCGGTAAATCCAACCTTAACATTTGAAATTTGAGTAATCGATTTCATAGAACGATTTTCAATACCGGCTAAACAAATAAGAGCATGATATATTATCACAGCAGTCGAATATGTCAACAAATGGGAAAAAATAAACCAATCGATTCATGCTCAAGTGAGATAGCCACAAAATTTATATATATGAGAACATCATCACATGATTTGGATGTCCACAGAATTTGTTCAGTGATTAGGGGTCACATTTTGTAAACAAAACGATCACATCTCTGACAAAACAATTCACGACCGAGCACAGGAAAAGTACATCGTATCAGCATGAATCCAATGGTGCAATTGAAGCTTTTAATAGAACAATAACCAAAAGCTTAACAAAGATACTTGTTGTTTTATAGGCATACATAACAACATACAAATGTTTGACATGTTGGACACCATTATGACTTGTTTATGGATAGGAAGTAGTCGTACCCTTAGATTTTCAACAACAGACTCCTACGATTGTCGACATATTACACATCGATATTGAAAATTCCAAAAAAGAAAGATTACACATCGATAAGGTTAGTACTTTCGAACCAATAACCTTAAGAAGATAATGCCTTAATAGTACACTCATTCACTCTCTATTCTAGGCCCCATGGGCTTATTTTTGGGAGGCTTTAGATTTTAGGTTTCTCTATTTCAGAATATTTAATTGTGGGTATTTTTTCCATAATAAAATCAAATGCGCAAATTGCCAAATGTTAGAAAACATAATGTCTTATAAACTATTTATTTAATGTTCTTTTGCCTCTTATATTAAGAATTTGGCAGTTTTAGCAATTCAATATATGAAATGTCATTTTTTATATTATCTAATTTATTATTCTATCATCATTTTCCCTAATTTAGAATGATCATTATATGCATAGTCCATATAACATTCATTGTATTAGGTGATATCATAAAATTGAAATTAAAATTATTGAAATGAAATAAATTTTATTAATAAATTTACATAAAATGTCACATAAATAAAACTCTCATTGTTAATTTGATTTGTTCTTTAATGTCTTCTACTACTTACAAATGGGAATATCACTTTCCTACTAAATGTTACTAAACTTTGAAACATGTTAACAATTATTTTAACCCTTTGTTATAAATAATTAATACATTAATATATTTCTAAGAAATTATCTTATTACTATATCTATTTCTAAAAATTATATTATGGCTTATCTCACCTTCTTAAAATAGTATTTTCAAAAATATAAAAATGTTCTTCTTTATCCATATTGAAAACTAATTTAATTTATTTCACAATTTCTCAATTTTTTTAATTAATTAAAAACATAATTTATGTCTTTTAAATTTGTAAAATTTCATATAAATTAGTTTAAATAATGACCATTTATTTTAATGTTAATTACTTAGTTTTTATGAAACAATTAATAAATAATTAAATAAATTTTTCATCTTCAAATTTCAATTCAACAAATGTTTTTTTTAAGTGAATTAATGTGTATATAAAATAATATTAAGACATGTAAAATTTCAAAGAATGTATATTTTAATTAAATAGTATATATATAAATAAGTATTAATATTCAAACTTATTAGTCTAGATTATATGTATATTAATTTTTGTAATTGATTAATATCCATTTTTAAGATCATTTATACAATTACCAATATACTATAAAATTAAATTATACTAGTACCTAACATAGGATTAATTGTTTCCCAATCTCTTCAATAACAATGGCTTTATTATGTTTACTTGAATATGAACGATATGGTGCAACCCGTAATGTATGCTTTCAAACTACTATGAGATGTTCAATCAGATATGATATGTTACTTCTATAATATTTCCATTCCAATATCAGAGATATTAACTCCAACTCAAACCCAAGGAACCACTAAATTCGCAGCTCGCAACTAAGAGCACTAGTTAATTCTGGACACTTTCAAGGGATAATTGATTTATTGATTAATCTCTCTTAAAACACTTAGTATTCATGTATCAAAATCAATCACTTTATTTACAACAAAAAAAATTAAGTTAGAAAATGTTTAACTCAATTTTATTAATTTCACTTTATTTAAAAAGTAGATACCAAACAAGTTTGCTACTAATTACATGTGTTTACTTAAACTATTTATATGTGATTCACAAAAACAAAGAATTGAAATTATTTTTTACTTAAGCAACTATGAATATAGGAATAGAATGATATTTCATAATTCATAAAAGGATAGGAAGAAGTTATGTATTTATTTGAATTGATATTTTTTAACTCATAAAAGGATGCGAAGAAGATGTGTATTTCTTTGATTTTATATTATAAATGTTATATTTTATAAAAATATGAAAATAAACTATTTATTTCTTTAATCACATGAAAAATTCCATGTCTTGGATTTTCTCTATTGATGAATTAGTGAAGGTAATTCGATATAGGAATTGATATTTTATAAAAACTTTTAACAAAATATTTGTTTAAATTTAATTTTAAAAAAAGACAAATTTTGAGCATTTTAGTATATTAAATTTGTGTAAATTTTTATTTAGAAATTAGAATAAGATAATGCGTGTGGAAAAACCTTTGTTATTGTTAGTAATTAATACTATTGAAAATTAAATCTAAATATAATGGTGGTTGGTGTTATTGATAAAAAAATATTAATAAATATGTGTGACAAAATCCTTTTATGAAATAATTATATATATGACAAGGTATTTTCAAAGAATAACAGATTTTTTTTATTTGTAATATGACCATTTGAAAGAATGATTTTATTTCCAGATTTCTTTAATAGAAAACCTAATAAAAGCAATGGTCTTTTGGGTTGGACCTTTGGTAAATGGTGGTTTTCAATAGCAATTCATGTCTACCTATGAGTTTTGTTTGCTTCAAAATTGTGGTGGCACAAGATTGCATTTAAGTTAAAAAATAGGGTTAATTAATATTTTAAGCTAAATACTTGTGTGTATTGGTTCAATAAAAAAGACTATGGCATGCTAAAGTTGTCATCACAATTTTTGCAACTTCATCCAATAAATTCATACCTTGTAACCCACTCACTAATTTAAACCTCCTTGTTAATACACACTTAAACACCTCACTTGTGGATAAGACACATTCTTGTTATTTAAATAAAATCAAATCTTGTTTTAAGAGGCCTTTTTAAAGATATATATTTTCAAAACTTTCAAAAATTCCTTTACATAGATGATATTCTAATCATAAATCTAATTTTAAATTTTGCTTTTACTATATTTTAATTACAAACTAATTTATATTTTGTATTTTTAACTAACCAAATTTGAATTTTTTATTAATACAAAAGATATATATTCTATATTTTATATTTTCAAACTAACGAAATTACCAACTTTTATTAACACAAATAATATCAATTTTTATTTGTATTAACAAAATAAAAAAAAATTGAAGATTTCATTTTCAATTTAAAGGGAATTTGTCTTCGAACTAGAATTTTTATAAATGATTGAGTAGAATATATATATAAGTTGTAAAGTAGAATAACCACATGATGAAAAAAGACTAATTTTAGGAGTTCCAAAGAAGAAGAAGAAGAAAAGTTATCTAAAAATAGATTGATCTAAATGTAAAAGCTTAGGAAGTGAATCCTCACTTAAATTTATGAGAAAATATATGCATCACCCATATTATTTTTGGGTGATAGTGAGATATAGTTTGTTTAATTATATTGTTTGTATATAACAAAAACATCCCTACATATTGGACATTGACAAATTATTAAAAATGTCCAACTTATTATGAACCGTTCTTGGGAAGCTACATTTCTTAAAATACAACACCATTAAAAAAATTAGTCCCAAAAGCATTGTAAAGAAAGTTATTTTAAAGGAAGAGAAAATATTGGATGAGGAAATGATATAAAGGGAGATAGAGCAAGTGCTATTGAGGATTTTTGTGGTATAAGGAACTTTCCCTTATGATTTTGTGTTATGTCTGAAAAAAATAAATCACCAAAATATGTATGACATTGCACAAAAAAATTGTTTTATAATGATCAAGGATATTTTCAATCATAGAATCTAATTGTTTCTATCAAAATTTCCCAATATGAATCTTTAAGAAATAAAAATATATTTTACTTTTATTATATTATTATTTTAACTTATAATAAAATGAAGTAAGAATTATTAATCAAAATTCATTTTTTTTCTTTCAACGTTATTTTTCAACGTTATTTTTGTACTTTTACGACAATTTTCCATATATACATTCTTGGAGCTAAGCAAGCCTTCTTAATTCTCAAAAAGTTGAATATAAAAAAATATAATGTATGACCAATATATATAATGTCTCACAAAATAAATATATATTTTTTCCGCCACCACCTCTTTTTACTACCACCCTAGAATACTCAATTAATTATCTTGATGGTGACAAATAAAGTATTCAAATTTTTAAAGTGAATTCAATCCAATGTTAAAAAAGCGTTCCCTTGGTTTTAGTTTATAGTTGGTTGAAATATCAATGACGTCGTGCGCCAATGATGAGGATGGTAGCAAAAAGTAGAGCACGCTCTTGTAAATGAATCCATAAAATATTTTGATGAAGTTAGTCAGTTCGAATAAAGGGAGCAGGAAGGAATCTGAATCTCTGCAATGTCCAAAAACATGGTTTGGTCCCAATGTCTGTGGTCCGTTCCGTTATAATAATAAAGCAAATCTCTCTTATGATTCCCTATATCTCTTCCCATTGACAAACCCCTGCATGTAAATGCTTATAAATTATTTCAGATTTTCCTTTTAAAATTGGGTTTAGAGTCTTGATGCCCATGTTTTACGTTTCCCAATATGTAACCCTTCTCTTAAAATTGGGTTTTATTTGAAAACCATAATGTCTTCACCAAATTGTATTTTATATCTCTATAATTAAATATATTGTAAATTTTTTTTTTTAAACAAGATTTACGTCAGCATAAGATTAAAGAATTTATATACATATATATAATTAAAAATCTAGTTTTAACTTTTTAGTTCATTTAGCTGGAATGTCAATCTAAAGACTTTTAATATGGAGTTTTGGAATTATATATATATGATAATTAGTTTTTTTTAGTAGCGTTCTCTTCGCCGGTCGAAGGGTCGGGGACGTTACATATTCCATCAATAACATTCCATTCATCCATAAACTATCATTAGTTTATTTATCCATTTGAATCTATCAACATTATATTGGTTCACAACAAAGTAGTGGGGAAATGGCACTGTTTCTTCATTGCTTAACATTTATACATGAAATATTTTGGGTATTTCGACCTGAGAGTCTTATGAAATTTTAAATACAGATATAACAATCCATTCATCCATAAACCATCATTAGTTTAATTATCCATTCGAATCCATCAACATTACATTGGTTCACAACAAGATCATGGGGAAATGGCACTATTTTTTCATTGATTAACATTTTCTACATGAAATATTTCAGTATTTACACATGAGAGTCTTATGAACTTTAAATACAAATCATTTACATCAGAACATAAAATAATGGGGCATTAGAAGCTTCCCCAAAGAGATCATAAGCTCACCCAAAGCGCAATCCCTCCATGAGCAAGAATATGCCATAAAAACTGGAAACAGTTGAGAGAAAGCGTTGTAATCGAAGGAACCACGAGATTCCCTATAGCTCACACCTACAAATACAACTCCATAAAATATCCATGAAATACCTGAGTAGCCTCTCCAAACACCAACTTGGATGGAAATATTTCACCCTCAAAATTGGCTAAGGCAAGAAAACTAGTCATCCACTAGCTCTCACAATTCACAAATGACAATTTCTAAAATGAAAAAAAGTCAATCTCTTGGTTGATTCCTGTATTTTATAAACATTCGTAGCCTTCTAAGGTTATGAATCCATCCACAAACTCAAGCCAATTCGAATTTGGGTGTGGGCTCAAGATTTTCCATGTGTCCTCCCTTTCCAAGCCTTCCATCTTCCCCCAATTTGAGTAGGAACCCATTGAGCTTCCCCAAATCACATGAGTGCCCTCTTGGATTCTCTATTTCGACTTGAGATGTCAGATATGTCATATTCCAGCCTTCAGATCTGATTTGTGTCATAGGTTTCATAGCATCTTCATCATTGTTGTCATAGAGCTAGCGAATCTAGTCCAAGTGTCTCACTATCTCCAAAATGACTCTTCCTCTCCCATGTAAGTTAAATTTCCTTCCAAATTCGACCTATGATGCATTGGAAAAGTGTATTATCCTTCTAACTCATCCAAGAACATTTAGGCTTCCCATGGATTCTAAATTTCAAGAGGAGGATGCCATGTGGCACATAAATTCTAGCTTGTGTGGGCCCCATAGTTTCCATGTGTCTCCATGCTCCATCGCCACTTAAATTTTATCTTGTATTTATTTATTTAGATCCTTTATTAAATATTTATGCCATTCTAATATTCAAACATCATTTATTTTCCCCCTTATTCCAAATCCCAAAGCTTCCACTCCCAACCTAGGAAACTAGTAATTTTCCTCCTGGGAAATTATTTGACCCTTAGCATCAATTTGAAAAACTCTCATGAATATAAAAAATATGATTAGGCCAATGTGACCCAATGCAAAATTTGAGACATGAAAGTTTCCTTTGTGTGGGATCTCCCCATGTAATAAAAAGAACTAATCAAACATGTGGGTCTACTTCAACTAATAGCCCATACGAAATCTATGTCAAGAGGAAATTGTGTTGGATTTCATTAAAATTTCCCTCCCCAAAAGGGAAATATGTCAATATGTCACTATTTACATGGTTGATCAACATATCAAACATTCCCTATTTTAGGTTTTTAGTTAATAGCTAATTCTATCCAAATGGTAGAGGTTTTCCTTAAGGTTATCATAGACTTTTGACTACTTGAAGGTAACAATATTTGATAAGGATACTAAATTTATTAGTTATTTCTAGAAATAGATTTTAAAGCTCTCGAGCACAAAATTAACTTTGATTTCAATTTTATATCCATAGATAGATGGTCACATTAAAGTTGGGAACAAGTTCCTTCAAGGTTTATTGCTTTGTTGTTAATATCGACCTCTAATGGATTAAATGGTTACCCTTGGTTGAATTGTTGTATAAAACTTCACACCATATAATGTTTGAAGCAGTTTATGGATATTCTTGACCAAACCTTGACACTTATATGATCCTTCTATCTCTTAGGTTCAAGCAATTTTCTAGCTCATAGCCAAAAGGTTCACAATACACTACAAATTCTGTGGGGAAATATTATGTTCACTCAAAAGCAAATTAACAAAACCTAATAAGAAGCATTGTGAATGACAATTTGCAATTTGTGACTATGTTTACCTTCTCCTCCAACATTACAAACAATTACCCATGAAGACAATGTAGCTAAAAGTTTAGATCAAAGTGTATCTATTGACCCTACAAAATGGTTAATGAGATAGGTGAGATCATATATTCCTTATAACTGTCTACATCTTCACTCATTCACAATGCCTTCTTAATATATGTCTCTGGTCTAAAATTTTAATTGGCAACACATTCCAATTCAAACAACATTTCCATTGTTAAATGAACAAGGAAAAATCATTTTGGATCCCAAATAAGATATAAGTTCTAGAGGCTATGCCACAAGACCATCACTAAGTATTTGTATTCTGCACAACCTTCTCAATAGACTAACAATTACATTGTTGCACATAGGGGATCCCTTGTTCCACAAACAAAGAGGTCTCATACACAAAATTGGTGTTTGTCTTGGTTGTGACCTCAAAAATAGATGATGATGATGATGATGATGTATCATCATCATCATCATCATCATCATCATCATCTAATTGAATAGAAGAATCTTCATGTGATTTCATTCATCAATGTCTAAGATTACTAAATTTTTTATATCAAAACTTCTTCTAAGAAGTTATGCACCTACATGTACCTTTACTCATATTCTCTTTATCCACCATTAAATCTTCATCCTCTCTTTTACTATATTATGTTATATCCATACAAATTATTCCACGTCCATTATGGTATTTTTCTATTTAGTTTCACTATCTAAATTGCATATATATATATATATATATATATATATGGAATTGACATTCTAAATTTAAAAAGAAAACATTATATGAATGATTATACACACATGCTTTCATATCTTGAAGTGAAGTTAATATAATATAGAAAGGTACAATTTTATACTAATACAAGTATCTTTGGATGGTTAAGTTGACTATTGCCCCATCCGATTGAGTAAATGTAGAATCGATTTAAGTCTGGGATGCGTGACTTTGCTGTTGCTCCCATATTTAAATAGATCTTTATAGATTTCTACTTTATCTTTCTAAATATTTATTAGGTTGTTATTGTTACTTCACAAGTAAACTAACTAAATGTTGCACACAATATCTTGCAATTTGGAGATTCAATGACCCTAGTATCAAAACATAATAACCTCAAATCCAAGGTGTTATTACGACAAGGTCTTTTAATATAATCTAAAATCTTGGTTTGAGTGGAAGCTTGTGAAAAAAGATTATGGAAGCATGTGACTAATTGGTATTGTTTCCAAATGGATGGAAATCCATTGGATTGAATGTGTGATAAAAAACAATATTAGTATAAATGGTAGTGTTGAAAACTACAACGCAAGGTTGGTTGTGAAACGATTATCTTAAGTTGAGTGGATTAATTTTGGTGAGATTTTTTCTACAGTTGCTAAGTTAACATCTATTAAGCTTTTATTGTCTATAGAATTAGCCTTTGATTTAGAGATAGAATATATGAGTGTGAAAACAATATTTCTACACGATGACTTGAAGGAGATCTATATGCCACAACTACGGCACTACATTGGAAAATGTAAAGAGACATTGGATTTCAAATTATAAAAGTCTTAATATTATCTCAAGTAGCCTACGAGAATGTGGTGCCAAAATTTTGATTCTTTTGTGTTGGGATTGTGAATTTTGTTATCCAAATCGGAATATTATGTGTATTACAAACATAAGGGACATCATTTCCTTGTTATCGTTTTGTATATAGATTATATGTTATATTTGGTAACAGTAAGGATGTGATTCATGATTTGAAGTTTCAAATTTCAGTGCAATTTAACATGAAGGACTTGAGAGCTACAAAATATATCTTAGGATTGGAGATAGGAGAGAGAGAAAACATAAATAACTTTGGTTGAAGAAGAATATGTGAACTCCATGTTGCATTAGTTTTGCATGGAAAATTGTATACCATAGAATGGTATGACTTCTATGGGAACAAAACTTTCGATTGAAAATTGTACCATAACAGGCCCATAAAGATAGAGGGAAAGGCTTAAATTCCTTATGTTGGTATAGATGGTAGTTTGTTGTATGATATGGTCTATACTACACCAAGCATTGCCCAAGTAGTGAGAGTCTTGAGTAAATTTATGCCTAATCTAGGATGTGAACAATAGGCTACACTGAAGAGGGTCTTTAGGGACTTGTGAGGTATTTTTTAATATTCCATTTGTTATCATAGTGATGTTTCAGGGGACCAACACTCAATGGATATATATAGATATGTGTATTATGATTGGGCAGAGGAGGTATATAGAAGGAGATATACCAATTTATTTTGTACTATTTGTTGGAGCAACGAGATGGATGAGAATGTAGTGGGTTGTGGTTTCTTTGTGCACTGTAGAGGTAGAGTATATTGTATATAAACATGCATAGAAGGAGGGAATTTGGCTTATGAAACTATGTTAAGATGTAGGGTTAAGTGAGAGAGCTATCAGAATTCAATGTGACGATAACAACACCATTTGCCTCTAGTTAAGAATTTAACCTTTGATGCAAAGACAAAACATATTGATATCTAGTACCATTTTGTTTGGGACATGGTAAAGGATGGACACGCAATATAGGAGAAATTTGGCAATTTGGAGAGTGTTGTAAATGCATTGACAAGATAAGTGAGCACAGGTGAATTAAAGTGGTGTTTTGAATCTATAGGCCCTATAGCCCATACTAGTTAGATTACAGTTTGATGCATGCTCACTTATACTCTTGTAAGACTTATGAAAATTGGGAGAATGTTGGAAGGTGTGTGTCATACAACTTGTAGTTTGATAGAAGAGAAGTTATCTCAATACATGTAAGCAATTGTAAGAAATAAATGATGAGCAAGGGCAAGGAATAAACATTGAGTAGTAGCAAGAAATTGATGTTGAGTAGCAATAAGCAACTAATTAATTGTTGGTAGTTTCTAGTATGTAAAATAGAAAAACCATAAACAATTTATGGTTTTCTTATGCATATTTATTGAGTTCTAGGGTCAAAGGTAAATAGTGAGTTTTTAACTTACTACGATGGTACCAAAATTTCTCCAAAACCTTTATGCTACTAAATACTCATGTTGATAGCATGAATACTTTGTAAAATATTGTAACTATTTCTTAGTTGTTAAATAAACATTGAGCATGCTTTAGATTGTGGGGTTTTTCTTCCAAATGAATTTTCTTAAATTATGTTATTTGATCCATCCCTCGAGAGTCAGCCGTAATTGCTATTCGGGAGAACTGAATATGCAAAGGATAATCTAGACTGTCCTGGTTCTCACCATAGCACCCTGTAGAAACACTCCAAAGGTCGACAATTTCTTGTTGCAGAGAGGAAACACTGAGACTGTTTGAGCAATACAACGTTCCCAAGGCGTCTTTCTACTAGCCAGAGCAAAGGAATCCTAAAACCTTGTCTAGACTGTCTTCTCGAAATGGAGAAGTATCTACGTGACTACCGGTGCCCTAGGATGCTGAGGGATAACTACAATTGCATGAGAAGAAGGAAGTCAGATTGAGGCGCTCTTTAACAAAGGCCCAAATTAGGGGGAGCTCATGCCAAGGGATTCCCTGCAGTCTCCCACTCCCCACTCCAGCTACCACATTCAACAAAAAATTCACAGAACCAGGAGAACCGTGACCCAAATCCAGAAGGTTGCAATGGAGCGAGTCTAAGCAATGAGGCGACATAGTGAAAGGTATAGAGAGACATCGATCGTGTGAGATAAGATGGCAATAAATTGGAGGCATGTGAGGCTTTAATTCCTCTGCTGCCGAGAGAGAATGATCCATCCACGCAGCCTGCAAAGGAGAGCATGTAGGACTTGACATTGAAAGCGAGGAGCCGCCAAGAAAAGAGTTGAAGTGATGGCCAGCTGGAGGGAGGGTGAAGAGAAGGCAGTTGAGGGAGGGGATAGGGAGAAGGAAAGGGGGGATGAGGGGGGGAAATCTATAAAGGGGGGAAAGGAAAACCAAGGGGAAGGATAGAAGACCATACAAACACCAATAAATTTCTCCAAAAGATAAGGACTCCATTTTAAATATTTGCATGAGAGAGCGAGGAGGAGTACTAAATATTCTCGTCATGGAATGAATTTTAGAGAGGGAGGATCGCCATCCTGGCTGTAGAGGCCTTGAGAGAGACTGGCACCTATGTTAGCCATGATATCTGCTTCCTTATTATTTTGACGAAGAATGTGGAAAACCTCGAAGGATTGAGACAGAATAAGCTTAGCTTTTTTATATAATTGACGACATTTGATATCTCCTGTAGGATACAGAATGATAATCTTATAGATGATGTGCCTGGAGTCGCCAAATATCAGGACCTTCCAGAGATTTTTGTCTCATGTGAGATGGAGACCCTGTAGAAGAGCCATCCATTCAGCTTCGTTGTTGGTTCTAGAGCCAAGACCCCAGGAAAATATTTGTTCCACTTGTCCTCCGGGATCCAACAAGATCCCACCCGCTCCTGCCACCCCTGAAAAAAAAACAATTTTTTTAAAAGAATTAATATTTGAAAAAAAAATTGAAAAAAATTGTTTTTTTCAATTTTCTTAAATATTAAAAATCAGTGCATTTTTATTATATTTATATTTATAACATAAAAAAATAAAAATAAAAACTAAAATAACAAAAATTTAAACTAAATTTAAAAATTTTAAAAAAAATTAATTTAATTTAAATGTTTTATTGAATTTAGTGTAAATGTTTTATTGAATCTAGTTTAAATGTCAAAAGAAGAGATCTTGCAAAATCCACATAACAGTGAGAAATCTTATAGGTAGATAAGGTGAATAAGGAACGGTATGCTAGTGCATCAACACAATATTTGAGATGGTTCCCACTCTGAATTAGAACATTATTTTTGAGAAATTGACATTCTAAAGTATATTTGTGCCTCACTTTTAGCTTCAAAAACCAAATTTTATTTGAGTTGCATGCCTTAGCCACACCATGTCATTATAGCTTTTGAAAAACGTATTATAAAATCCAAACTTTCTCATTTTGGAATGGCCTTAATTTTTTCTAATGTCTCTTTTTCAAAATTGTATTAAATGACCAATTTTTTTCACTTTTTTCCCTATTTCGACCTTTGACTAGTTTTGATGTCTAGGTCTCCAAATTGGTCCAAATTCTCCCAAATATTCATAGAAGGTATATGACTGATATTAATATTTGAATATGATGTTTAGGGAAGCTTTATTACCCTCTAAAGTCTTCTGCAAACTTGTTTAAGATTCTGGTCAAGGTAGGAGTTTTGACTAGTAATTTGGGGTTCTAATTCCCCCACAATGAGTACTGAAAATGGCTTCCCAAATGCACTCAAACCAACTCGAATTTGTAAATGGAAGTAGGGGTCATGTAAAGGACATAAATATGAACTCATATGAATCACCATTCAACTTTTAATGCCAGCTATAAATCCCTTAAATAATATGCAAAAAGACTACTTTCAACCTTGGGGGAAATGATAGGCAAACTTCTCCAAATGCTATGAAACTCAATAAAATAAATACAAATGATTATGTACTGAAAATTAAACTCATATAATCCATCGATAACATTCCATTCATCCATAAAGCATCAGTATTTTACTTATCCATTCGAATCTATGAACATTATATTGGTTCACAACAAGGTAGTGGGGAAATGGCATTGTTTCTTCATTGTTTAACATTTATACATGAAATATTTTGGGTATTTCGACCTCATATTATTTTGAACTTTTAAATGCAAAATTAATATTCCATTCATACATAAACCATAATTATTTTACTTATCCATTCAAATCCATCAACATTACATTGGTTCACAACAAGAAAGTGGGGAAATGGCAACATTTCTTCATTGATTAACATTTTTACATGAAATATTTCAGTATTTAAACCTGAGAATATTATGAAATTTAAATATAGAGAATTTACATCATAAAATAAAATAATGGGGCATTAGAATCTTCCCCAAATATATCAATATCTCACCCAAAGCGCAATCCCTCCATAAGCAAGAATATGCCATAAAAACTAGAAACGATTGAGAGAAAGTGTTTTAATAGAAGAAACAAAGAGCTGCAATTTATATTACACCTACAAAATACAACTCCATTAAATATCCATGAAATACCTAAGTGGCATCTCCAAACACCAACTTGGATGGGAATCTTTCACCCTCAAAATTGGCTAAGGCAAGAAAACTAGTCATCCACTAGCTCTCACAATTCACAAATGACAATTTATCAAATGAACAAAAGTCATTCTCTTGGTTGATTGATGTATTTTATAAACATATTTATCCTTCTAATATTACCAATCCATCCACAAACTCAATCCACTTCGAATTTGGGTGCGGGCTCAAGATTTGCAATGTGTCCTCCCTTTCCTAGCCTTCCATCTTCCCCCAATTTGAGTAGGAACCCATTGAGCTTCCCCAACTCACACGACCTCCCTATTGGATTCTCTATTTCTAGCTGAAATATCTGATATTCCATATTTCAGCCTTCATATCTGATTTTTGTCAAATGTGTCATAGCATCTTCATCATTTTTGTCATAGAGCTAGGGAATCTAGTATAAGTGTCTCACTAGATCCAAAATGACTCTTCATCTCCCATGTAAGGTACATTTCCTTCCAAATTCGACCTATGATGCATATTTCCAAGTGCATTATCCTTCTAAATAATCCAAGAACATTTAGGATTCCCATGGATTCAAAATTGCAAGAGGAGGATTCCATGTGGCACATAAATTCTAGCTTGTGTGGGCCCCATAGTTTCCATGTGTCTCCATGTTCCATTGCCACTTCAATTTTATCTTGTATTTATTTATTTAGATCCTTTATTAAATATTTATTCCATTCTAATTTTCAAACATCATTTATTGTCCCCCTAATTCCAAATACCAAAGCTTCCACTCCCAACCTAGGAAACTAGTAATTTTCCTCCTTGGCAATTATTTTACCCTTAGCATCAATTTGAAAAACTCTCATGAATATGGAAAATGTGATTAGGCCATTATGACCCAATGAAAAATTTCAGAAATGAAAAATCATCCCTTGCCAATATTGCTTGTCCTCAAGCAATTTCAAACATGGGTGTTGAAGAACCTGCTTTATGTATGATTATTTGATGTTGCCACTTAGTTTCCCAACTTTGAGTCTTTGAGATTCCATGAATATTTTATAGAGGAACCAAAATTATTGCTGTTGCACTACTCTGATTAAAATCACTTTATTAAGTGGGGAATCCATCCCCCATACTGCTTGTTTCCCAATAAAATTTAAATACATGGGACTAAAAACTATCCCAGGGTCCCATTGCTTGTATTTCACTCCAAATGATTAAGAGTGCTCTCCAACCCATATCATTAAAAAATAGAATTATGGGATCCCATTTTATTGTATGCGTTCTTCCAAATAACATGATTACATAATATATATCATCAAAGTACATAACAAGATAATAAAAATGTACAGCAAGGAGGTGCCTCATCAAAAAATCATGAAAGTGCTTATACCTCCAAGTAAGTAAACCACCATTTTCCAAGTGCATACAAGCTTCAAGTGAACAATCAAATATTCTCCAATGACATAGGTGAGGATTCCATGTCCTATAATGCTGCTCCAAAAGGATGCGATATGCATCAAAACATTCAGCCATGTATTATTTCATCCAAGAAGTGAATGAACAATATCCACTCAAATTTGAACCAAATAATGAGCAAAAGAAACAAGGAGACTTAAAATGACTCAAAGACGTCTCACACATACATCCACAAATGAGAGAATCATAAATATGTAACAAAGTATGTGACTGGCAACAAACATTTTCTCTAATCATAAATCTATTCACCCCGGTGTTGGATGAAGTTCCTCCAACATCAAATGAACCAAGTGTTGAGCAAGAAAAACCATGAGTCTTCAAGTGACTCAAATGCATATCATAGGTGCATCCATATAGATGTGAATCATCATAAAGTAACAAAATATACTACTGCAAATGTGAATAAGAATGTGCTCCAACCATGTCATTATAAAAATTAAATCTAGGAGTTCCATACTCCTCATGTGGCACCATCAAAAAGAACCCTTTCACCCATACTTCATTAAGACTAATGTTGAGACTAGGAGAATGAACTAACTCACCCAAATGATCAAAAAGTGTATAATTTTCATCATGGGAAGGATCCATATGGGTATTATCATGTAGCTCCTTAAAAAGTGTGAAACCTTTGTCATATATTGGTTCCAATGTAGATGAATCATGCTCTTCTTTAAAAATTGCATAACCTTCATCAAGAGACAATTCAATTTCTTCTTCCACCACATAAAGTGTTTGGATCTCATCAATATAATCTTCAAACACATCAAGACCATTCAAATTTCCACGTTTCTCATGATCCACCATGTCATGAGAATCCTCCAAGGAATCTGCCATTTGATAATATGAAACATAGGAGGAAAAAAAAGTATCTTGCAACTTTTCAAGAAGTTGCTCATTTTGAATTGTGAGATTATGATTATCCTCATTATTCTTCAAGTATGCATCATGTAACAATGTATTAAGCTCAAACCAATGGTTTCTATCAAAAATAAAATACATGAAATTACCTTCAATGTGGCACATTGCTCTTTGAATCTTCTCCATGTCTTCAAGGAAGGATGTTTCCTCCAATCAAGTAAATATCCAACAAGAATTTGACACTAATTCTTGAGTGTCATGTAGTATGTTAAGGGACTCTTGGATATTATTTTAATTCATATTTAAGGACCCTTCAAGAAAATGAGGGTATTGTAAATGAACCTCCTCATATTCTTCCTTCTTGTTAGGACCAACTTCATGAAGCTCAAGTGGTGATGGGGAAGTTGATCTTGTTTCTTCTTCAACTACTACAAGGTATTCATTCCCATGTTTACTATAAATTTGGCTTATAGCAATATTTTTAAATCTGATCTCTATGTCACCAACATAGAGTTGTGAGAACCCATCAATAGGTACTCCTTCATAGTTTAAGCATCCATCTGTAGATGCTCTTTGTTTCATTTCCAAGGTAGAATGTGTCTCGAAATGATCTTCTGTATTTTCCATAGAAACTTATTCATACTCATGTGATGTCTCTTCATATTTTTTAGAGTCACTTGGGAGAAAATTTTGATCCTCTTCATGTACTACTCCTTCTACTTCACCTATTTCAGAACTAGGTGGTTCATGGGTCTCCTCCTTTTGCTCCTTAAAGCAAGCTGATGCATTTTTTCCCTTGGTTTTCTTAAGATCAATATGTTTTCTCCAACCTTGGATAGCCAAAAATTCTAATCCTTTCAGAATATTCTTGGTCATGTCTTCAAATATAGGTTCCATGATTTTTATACGCTCCTCACCATCATATGAGGTTCCCTTTTCATCCCTAGTCATAGTTTCCTTTTCAACAAAAGAACTTTTGGGTTTCAATATCTAATGGAAGTCCCTAAATTATTGTCGTCATAAATATCAGACCACTTCAGGTCCAAAGATCATGCTCTGATACCACTCTAATGTCCCTCTTTCAAAATTTTATTAAATGACCAATGTTTTCACTTTTTTCCCTATTTCGACCTTTGACTAGTTTTGATGTCTAGGTCTCCAAATTGGTCCAAATGCTGCCAAATATTAACAGAAGTTATATGAATGATATTAAGGTTTGAATATGATGTTCAGGGAATATTTATGACCCTCTAAAGGCTTCTTCAAACTTTTTTAATATTCTGGTCGAGGTAGGAGTTTTGACTATTAATTTGGGGTTCTAGTTCCCCCACAAGGAATACTGGAAATGGCTTCCCAAATGCACTCAAGACACCTATAATTTATGAATGGAATAAGGGTTCATGTAAATCACATAAATATTAACCGATATGCATCACCATTCAACTTTTAATGTCTTCTATAACTCCCTTAAATCAGATGCAAAAAGACTAGTTTCAACCTTCGGGGAGATGATAGGCAAACTTCTCCAAATTCTATGAAAATCAAAACAATAACTCCGAATGCTTATGTACTGAAAATTAAACTCATATAATAAATCAATAAAATTCCATTCATCCATAAACTATCAGTAGTTTACTTATCCATTTGAATATATCAACATTATATTGGTTCACAACAAGGTAGTGGGGAAATGGCACCGTTTCTTCATTGTTTAACATTTATACATGAAATATTTTGGGTATTTCGACCTGAGAGTATTATGAAATTTTGAATAAATATATAACATTCCATTCATCCATAAACCATAATTATTTTACTTATCCATTCGAATCCATCAACATTACATTGGTTCACAACAAGATAGTGGGGAAATGGCACTATTTCTTCATTGATTAACATTTTTACGTGAAATATTTCAGTATTTAGAAATGAGATTATTAATAACTTTAAATACAAATCATTTAAATCATAACATAAAATAATTGTACATTATAAGCTTCCCCAAAGAGATCATAAGCTCACCTAAAGCTCAATCCCTCCATGAGCAAGAATATGCCATAAAACTGGAAACAATTGAGAGAAAGTGTTGTAATAGAAGTAACCACGAGATTCCATATAGATTACACCTAAAAATACAACTCCATAAAATATCCATTAAATACCTGAGTGGCCTCTCCAAACACCAACTTGGATGGAAATCTTTCACCCTCGAAATTGGCTAAGGCAAGAAAACTAGTCATCCACTAGCTCTCACAATTTACAAATGACAATTTCTAAAATGAACAAAAGTCATTATCTTGGTTGATTCCTGTATTTTATAAACATACTTAGCCTTATAAGTTTACTAATCCATCTACAAACTCAATCCAATACGAATTTGGGTGTGGGCTCAATATTTTCCATGTGTCCTCCCTTTCCAAGCCTTCCATCTTCCCCCAATTTGAGTAGGAACCCATTGAGCTTCCCCAAATCACATGAGAGACCTATTGGATGCTCTATTTTGACTTGAGATGTCAGATATGTCATATTCCAGCCTTCAAATCTGATTTTTGTCATAGGTTTCATAGCATCTTCATCATTGTTGTCATAGAGCTAAGGGATCTAGTCCAAGTATCTCACTATCTCCAAAATGACTCTTCCTCTCCCATGTAAGTTAAATTTCCTTCCAAATTCGAACTATGATGCATTGGAAAAGTGTATTATCCTTCTAACTCATCCAAGAACATTTAGGCTTCCCATGGATTCTAAATTTCAAGAGAAGGATGCCATGTGGCACATAAATTCTAGCTTGTGTGAGCCCCATAGTTTCCATGTGTCTCCATGCTTGATCGCCACTTAAATTTTCTCTTGTATTTATTTATTTAGATAATTTATTAAATATTTATTCCATTCTAATATTCAAACATCATTTATCGTCCCCCTTATTCCAAATCCCAAAGCTTCCACTCCCAACCTAGGAAACTAGTAATTTTCCTCCTTGGAAATTATTTGACCCTTACCATCAATTTGACAAACTCTCATGAATATAAAAAATATGATTAGTCCATTGTGACCCAATGCAAAATTTGAGACATGAAATTTTCCTTTGTGTGGTATCTCCCCATGTAATAAAAAGAAATCGTCAAACATGTGGGTCTACTTCAACCGATACCCCATACGAAATCTATGTCAAGAGAAACTTTTGTTGGATTTCATTAAAATTTCCCTCCCCAAAAGGGAAATATGTCAATATGTCACTATTTACATGGTTGATCAACATATCAAACATTCCCTATTTTAGTTTTTTAGTTAGTATCTAATGCTATCCAAATGGTAGAGGTTTTTCTTAAGGATATCATAGACTTTATGACTACTTGAAGGTAACAATATTTAATAAGGATACTAAATTTATTAGTTATTTCTAGAAATAGATTTTAAATCTCTCGAGCACAAAATTAACTTTAATTTCAATTTTATATCCATAGATAGATGTTCAAATTAAAGTTGGGAACAAGTTCCTTCAAGGTTTATTGATTTGTTGTTAATATCGACCTCTAATGGATTAAATGGCTACCCTTGGTTGAATGGTTGTATAAAACTTCACACCATATAATGTTTGAAGAAGATTATGGATATTCTTGAGCAAGACTTGACACTTATATGATCCTTCTATCTCTTAGGTTCAAGCAATTTTCTAGATCATAGACATAATGTTCACAATACACTACAAATTCTTTGGGGAAATCTTATGTTCACTCAAAAGTAAATTAACAAAACCTAATACGAAGCATTGTGAATGACAATTTGCAATTTGTGACTAGGTTTACCTTCTCCTACAACATTACAAACAATTACCCATGAAGACAATTGTAGCTAAAAGTTTAGATCAAAATGTATCTATTGACCCTACAAAATGGTTAACGAGATAGGTGAGATCATATATTCCTTATAACTATCTACATCTTCACTCATTCACAATGCCTTCTATGTCTCTGGTCTAAAATTTTAATTTGGCAACACGTTCCAATTCAAACAACATTTCCTTTGTTAAATGAACAAGGAAAACTCATTTTGGATCCCAAATAAGATATAAGTGCTAAAGGCTATGTCACAAGACCATGAATAAGTATTTGGATTCCGTACAACCTCCTCGGTAGACTTTAACAATTACATTGTTGCACATAGGGGATCCCTTGTTCCACAAACAAAGAGGTCTCATACAAAAAATTGGTGTTTGTCTTGGTTGTGACCTCAAAAATAAAATATTATTATTATTATTATTATTATTATCTAATTGAATAGAAGAATCTTCATGTGATTTCATTCATCAATATCTAAGATTACTAAATTTTTTATATCAAAACTTCTTCTACGAAGTTATGCACCTACATGTACCTTTACTCATATTCTCTTTATCCACCATTATATCTATCATCCTCTCTTTCACTATATTATGTTATATCCATACAAATTATTCCATGTCCATTATGTTAATTTTCTATTTAATTTCACTATCTAAATTGCATATATATATATATATATATATATGGAATTCACAATCTACATTTAAAAATAAAACATTATATGAATGATTATACACACACATTAATATCTTGAAGTGAAGTTAATATAATATAGAAAGGTACAATTTTATACTAATACAAGTATCTTTGGATGGTTAAGTTGACTACTACCCTGTCCAATTGACTAAATGTAGAATCGATTTAAGTCTGGGATGCGTGACTTTACTGCTGCTCCCATATTTAAATAGATCTTTACAGATTGCTACTTTATCTTTCTAAATATTTTTTAGGTTGTTATTGTTACTTCAAAAGTAAACTAACTAAATCTTGCACACAATATCTTGCAATTTGGAGATTCAATGACCCTGGTATCAAATCATAATAACCTCAAATCCAAGGTGTTATTACGACAAGGTTTTTTAATATAATCTTGGTTTGAGTGGAAGCTTGTGAAAAATGATTGTGGAAGCATGTGACTAATTGCTATTGTTTCCAAATGGATGGAAATCCATTGGATTGAATGTGTTCTAAAAAACAATATTAGTATAAATAGTAGTGTTGAAAAGTGCAAGGCAAGGTTGGTTGTGAAACAATATTCTTAAGTTGAGGGGATTAATTTTGGTGAGATTTTTTCTACAGTTGCTAAGTTAACATCTATTAAGCTTTTATTGTCTATAGAATTAGCCTTTGATTTAGATATAGAATATATGGGTGTGAAAACAATATTCCTACACAATGACTTGAAGGTGATCTATATGACACAACTAGGGCACTACATTGGAAAATGTAAAGAGACATTGGATTGCAAATTATAAAAGTCTTAATATTATCTCAAGTAGCCTATGAGAATGTGGCACCAAAATTTTGATTCTTTTGTGTTGGGATTGTGAATTTTGTTATCCAAATCGGAATATTAGGTGTATTACAAACATAAGGGACATCATTTCCTTGTTATCGTTTTGTATGTAGATGATATGTTATATTTGGTAACAGTAAGGATGTGATTCATGATTTGAAGTCTTAAATTTCAGCGCAATTTAACATGAAGGACTTAAGAGCTACAAAATATATCTTAGGATTGGAGATAAGGGAGAGAGAAAACATAAATAAATTTGATTGAAGAACAATATGTGAACCCCGTGTTGCATTAGTTTTGCATGGAAAATTGTAGACCATTGAATGGTATGATTTCTATGGGAACAAAACTTTCAATTGAAAAATGTACCACAATAGGTCCATAAAAATAGAGGGAAAGGCTTAAATTCCTTATGTTGGTCTAGATGGTAGTTTGTTGTATGATATGGTCTGTACTACACCAAGCATTGCCCAAGTAGTGAGAGTCTTAAGTAAATTTATGCCTAATACAGGATGTGAACATTAGGCTACATTGAAGAGGGTCTTTAGGGACTTCTGAGGTATTTTTTAATATTCCATTTGTTATCATAGTGATGTTTCAGGGGACCAACACTCAATGGATATATAGGGATATGCATATTATGATTGGGCAGAGGAGGTATATAGAAGGAGATATACCAATTTATTTTTTACTAGTTGGTGGAGCAACAAGATGTATGAGAATGTAGTGGGTTGTGGTTTCTTTGTCCAATGTAAAGGTAGAGTATATTGTATCTAAACATGCATAGAAGGAGGGAATTTTGCTTATGAAACTTTGTTAAGATGTAGGGTTAAGTGATAGAGCTATCACAATTCAATGTGACGATAACAACACCATTTGTCTCTAGTTAAGAATTTGACCTTTGATGCAAAGACAAAACATATTGATATCTAGTACCATTTTGTTTGGGACATGGTAGAAGATGGATAGGTAATATAGGAGAAATTTGGAAATTTGGAGAGTGTTGTAGATGCATTGACAAGATAAGTGAGCACAGGTGAATTAAAGTGGTGTTTCAAATCTATAGGCCATATAGCCCATAGTACTTAGATTACAGTTTGATGCATTCTCACTTATACTCTTGTAAGACTTGTGACAATTGGGAAAATGTTGGCAGGTGTGTGTCATACAACTTTTAGTTTGGTAGAAGAGAAGTTATCTCAATACATGTAAGCAATTGTAAGAAATAAATGATGAGTAAGGGCAAGGAATAAACATTGAGCAGTAGCAAGAAATTTATGTTGAGTAGCAATAAGCAACTAATTAATTGTTGGTAGTTTCTAGTATGTAAAGTAGAAAAACCATAAACAATTTATGGTTTTCTTATGCATATTTATTGAGTTCTACGATCGAAGGTAAATAGTGAGCTTTTAACTTACTACGATGGTACCAAAATTTCTCCAAAACCTTTATGCTACTAAATACCCATGTTGATAGCATGAATACTTCGTAAAATATTGTAACTATTTCTTAGTTGTTAAATAAACATTGAGCATGCTTTAGATTGTGGGGTTTTTCTTCCAAATGAATTTTCTTAAATTATGTTATTTGGTGGTTATATGTTTATATGTTGTTTATTACTACAACTATGTTTATCTAGTTTGTTGTACATTTTTCTCTTATGAATTAATGTAAAAAGTGTTGTATACACATTTTTATTCTTACACAACCAATATAGATTAAACATATGACTTTAATTTATATAAACATTAATCGTAAAAAAGTTAGGAGTGTAATCTAATAGTTTACATAAAATAACCAAAAACAAAATCATTGTGAATATAAAATTAGTTTAAACCTAGCATCAACATTACAAAGTGATTTAGTATTAAAAATTGATTTAGTATTACATTTTTAATAGGAAATATATGCTCCTCTCTTAAACTGAAACATTTTACAACACTTTCCCAAAATATAAAAGTTAACACACTCATTTCATTGCATCTTAAAAGATTTATGTCAATGCTACATCATTATATAATAAGTAATGAGAAAATAAAAAACTTAATGACCAAGGTGCTAGATAGAAACCATGGTCTTGATTTGTAAGGGCATGATTTCCAAAGCAAACATTAAATGAAGTATGGTTAAAAAAGGTGTCATCCATGGGATAATGACCTTTATCAAAATAGATAGGTAAAGATCACTGTCTTGAGTGTCAGTTTCTAATTTTCATTTTACCTATCTCTAGGAGTAGGAAACAAGGAAAAGTAGAAGTGACACCTACCTTCCATAGAATAATAAGGTCAAATGTCATCACCGATCCATAGAATAATAGGGTCAAATTATTAAGTCTGCATTATGGGAGCAAGAATCCCGTGTGTGTGCAACATAGAAAAGGATAAGATGGCGTGCTCTCGAGGCCTGATCTTTTTCCCACAAAGTTGGATGTGATTTATTGTTATTAATAATGTCTGCAAAATACCAAACTATTTGCGCATTATAATAATAATGAGCCTTCATTATTTGTATTATAATAGGGCTTGGACAATCTCTTTAATGATTCTCTTCCCATTGACAATTATTTCGATGTAAGTATTGTATTGCTTTGGGGAAAAAATTATTTTAGATTTTTGTGTTTTAAGTTTTCCAACATGTACCTTCTTAAATTTAGGGATAATTTTAGTCCAGTAGGCTATCTTTCTATGTTTTTCTCCCAAAAAAGATTCGCTATTTTGCATTTTTTGAAGCCCTGTTTCACCCAATTTTGATGAGGTAAAAAATTTTCACCCTAAAAATTGCCAAATTATTATATAAACAATATAAAATCCTTGTAAATTAAAATATTTTTTGAAAAGTATAGCCATTCATTTTATAGTTGGAGTTTTAAGAGTTGGTAATATTTGCCAACATTTATACAATTTTAAATAAGTATGGTTCCTTAAAATCATCCTTGCTCAAATCTCGATATTTTGTATACAAAATATATGCAAAATTCGTCTCTAGGATGACTTTTGTTCGAATATTTAGGTCATCTTATTTTAAAGAAATTACATGATGATACTTTAAAAAAATTAGATGATGATGGGATTATTTTTTATTAATATTAATTTTGATTTATTTAATCTAAAATTAAAATAGAAATTATTTAGTTTTTTAAATATTTTTGTTTATATGTTTAAAAAAAATTTAGTATAGGTATTTTTAAATCGATATAGTTGTGATAAGTTAAAAGATTAGGAAGGTCAATATTATATCAAATATTTTGAAATCGTGATACAATGTGGTTGTCCATAAAACATTTAAGAAAATGTTTTTTATCACTTTTTCTACAGTCGAGCATAAAATTAAAAAAAAACTATAAATTAGATCCTTTATTTGTTAATTCACATAAACCACAAAATCACTTACTATTCGACTCTCTCTCTTATAGTTTGGTATTTTGCAGACATTAATAATAATAATAATAATAGTAAATCAGATCCAACTTTGTCTTACAGTTTGGTATTTTGCAAACATTAATAATAATAATAAATCAAATCCAACTTTGTGGGAGAAAGCTCCATCCTCGAGAGCACACCATCTTACCCCTTTCTATGGTGCACACCAGGGTAGGAATTTCAAATGGCGAATACCCATCAAAATTGTAGGTAACAATCAAAATCTGAAACGTTTTTTGTATTCTAAGCCAAATTTTGACGGTCTTCATAAAATCTTAGCTGTATTTGACGGGTAAATTGACCCATGACGGGCATTTACCCGTCAAATTCCATCCCTGGTGCACACACATGAGAGTCTTGCTCCCTTAATCATTTTGACCCTATTATTATTTAATGGATCAGTGATGACATTCGACCTTATTATTCTATGAAGGTAGGTTTCACTTCTACTTTTACCTATTTCCTACTCCTAGAGATAGATAAAATGAAAATTAGAAATTAACACTCAAGACAATGTTCTTTACCTATCTATTTTAATGGATTTTGTTATTAGCTATTGCCCATATTGTAAAAATAAAAAATTTAAACTTTGAATTTTCTAAAGTAGATGTATTAAATTTTAATTTTAGTTATTATTAATTTTAAAATAAATTTGGGTAAGAAAGAAGCTACATTATATGATGATAACAAAATGACAAAAATTACTACTGAAAACATACCCTAGGTTTTGAAAACATGACTCCTCCTAGTACCTACATGCCATAGACTAATGCCAAAAAATACATAGTTTGCATAGTCTAAGTTGTACGACGAGACATGAAAAAACCATTACAAAGAGTATTACATAGCCAACTTGACACTAGACATAACCTGGACATAGACTAAAATGACCAAAAACAAAACTATCAAGTTGATGATAGACGCTAACTAAGTCATGGAGTTGGAGGAATGTTGGTCAGAGGATCATTTGAAGGTTAAAATTCCATCAGAATAGGCACACCAACCATGATGACATCCTGAGGAAATGAACTACTAACATGGTGGCGAAGAGATGGACAATTGAAGAAAGAAACCAAAGAGATAATTATAGCTTCGAATTGCTCCATATTAAAGCGTAAATTATGAAGATTCCTTCTGGTTTCAAATTGTAAATTAAGATGGATATCAGAATAATTGAGATTGTTATGTAAATTACCCAAGAAACTTGGAGAGGATGATTTCTGTAGATTATCTTGAAAATTGACAATCGACGAGTGGTGAGAGATCCTGACACCATCGTTGTTGTGCTTCTAACAAACAAGTGAGTGAGGAGAAGTAGCATTTCCAAAACCCATCAAATTACCATGATAATTAAACCATTTCACTCGATGGTTCTTCTTTTAGGAGGAAATTGGGGTTGGATTTCATCCACTTATGTGTTCATGGGTCACAAAATCCTTTAATACAATCTCTTTAGGTGGAACCAGACATTCGACCACTACCTCAAGGTTGTTAAATTTGAGAACCATAGATCTACAGGATATCATGAGAGCTATTGGAAAGAAATTATGTAGTGGAATAATTGAGATCAATATACAATTGACAAAGAATTTATCCCACAAATTTGAAATAAATCGGATAAGAATTGCTCAAATAATCACAACATTAATCTTCATTCATTAATCAATAATACAATGATTATACAATAAATAGAATTTCAATGCTAAAGAGATATTCGAATCTATCAATTCTAACTTACTAATTAGCTAACTCAGTGTGTCTAAAGAACTGTTGGAGCTCACTAGTTTAACTTCGGATGTCTAAATCAGTCTACAATCAGTTAATTGACGAGGTAGGTGGAAAAAAGGCGTCACACTCCCTGAATGCTTGCAAAACTGGTGCTAGGATAACTGAAAGTGATCTAACTGATTGTCAATAGAGGATAACTCAGCATAACTGCTTACCTACCATAGCAAGCTGAAGGAGTTTGCTGGTGGAACTTGGAGTGGGCTCCTATAATGTAGGGATTGGTCCCAGAGGCACATAAAATCATGCATGCACATGTAGTAAATGGCACATAGCCTCTAAGTGTGTCCCCCATACTCTAGTACAATGATAATAAATTATTAATTTAGGAAAAATGACCAAATATACTATATTGTGTTGAATAAAATGGTTGTCATTGATGTCAAAACTGTTAACGAAAGTTAAAGATATGGTGGCAAGATGAAATCGGCAGAATAACAAAGGAATAACCCTGTTACAGGTTACAGGTTGAATACCAACCGAATAACCCTGCCCTAGATCCAATGGTTGAGGATCAACTCCACAAAAGAAAGGCGGAAGGATGAAGTTTCACAACAATCAAGGTCGAATGACCTATATTAGTCCTGCACTAGATCCGACGGTTAAGGATTAATTCTGATAGTTAGGTGAAAAATCCAAAAGTTCTGCAAAAGATCAAGATTGGACAGCTGATATTAGTTCCGTTAAAAGAGATCAACAATGTGAAAGAAAAATGTAGAAAGGGAATTGAGGAAGTAACATTTAAAGATTGTATGAACCCACAACTTGCAATCCGAAAGATCAAAGGTTAGGAAAGACTCCGCAAGAGATCAATAGTGCGGAAGAAAAATGCAGAAAGGGAATTGCGGAAGTAATGTTTAAATATTTTATGAACTTGCAACCCACAACTCACAATATGGAATATCGAATATCAGGAAAGATTCCGCAAGAGATCGACGATGCAGAAGGAATCTTGTGGAAAGGACCTTGCAGGAAGTCGAGATACGATTTGAGGAAATGTTACATCCCGCTTCTTGCAATCTAGAGATCGATGCTCATGGTGATTCTCGATAAAGATCAACGGTGGGAAACCAACTCTCGCATTTCAGAGTGAGGAAAGACAAGGTGGAGAGTCGAGATACGAATGTTATATCCTGCATCCCTCATCCCGCAAATTGGAGATCAACGCTCTAGGAAAAGCCCGATGAAAATAAATGGTGGGAAATCACTGAAACATAAAATTGGTGAAAAACTATGATTAAAAAAAGAAATCAGTAGAGAAGATCAATTGTCCGTATTGTATATAGTGAAGAATATTATGGAAACACCAGAAAATGATGAACAGGGCTGCGAAAATGAATTATCATTTATGGAAAGCAACGAAACGGTGTCTTTGCTGAAATGATGTGATAGTTGAATGGGTAGATGATGATGAGGTATGTCTGTAAGTAAACAGTCATGATCCAAAATGAAAGAACGAAACTATGGAGAGATGCGGTTGTAGGTAATAGGTAAAAGGTATTTATTGAATGAATGTGTCAATAATAAAGTGTCTCTGTTAGTAAGTCTGATAGAGTCCAAAGTGGATAGTTTTTCAACTGTTCTAAAAGACTGAGAACATCAGTCTAGGGTAGCAAGATGGTTCAAGGGCAGGCCACAGGTCTGTAGGGGGTCAAAGCCTCCTTCCAGTCATAGTTGGAGAATAGGGTGTTGTAGCATCATTGTCTATTGAAACAGGTCAAAAACCATAGGGATGTTGTAGCATCCTAGTCTGTAGTTGTGAGCAAAATATAGGGTGTATCTACATCCTTTTTGTTGCAGCAGGCAATTTTGTAAATTCATCTTATTAGTGAGTTAGTGCTGTTGGTTTGCTCTTTTGAGGTTGTAGCAATAAAATCTGTGTCTTAATTTTTTATTTTGTGTATTTTAAAGTAAAAACTGACAATACTGATTCACCCACCCCCCCCTCTCAGTATTGTGGGATAAACCGACAATTGGTATCAGAGCGGGTTCCTTCCCAACAACTTAACCACTGGAAGGAAGATCTCATCCAATAAGTACAATGGATCAAAAAGAAGGTTTTGTGACTAACAAACCTCCACTATTTACCGGAGAAAATTATGCTTACTAGAGTGTAATAATGAGGTGTTATCCAATGTCCTTGGCATGGAAGGTTTGGGCAGCAACAGAAAAGGAGCGTAACATAGGAAACCAATACCTTACATACACAGTTGAACTAAGTGAATATGAAGGTAATGCCAAAGCCCTAAACTCAATATTAAATGGTTTAACGGACTCAGTATTTACTAAAGTTATGCAATGCACATCTTCCAAACAAGCTTGGGATAAGTTGAAAATGATCTATGAAGGAGAATCTAAGGTCAAAGAATCCAAACTTCAAACATATAAAGGTAATTTTGAAAGTCTTAAAATGAAAGAAGAAGAGAATGTTGGGGAATACCTTCTTCGAGTAGATGAATTTGTTAATGCAATCAGAGACCTTGAAGGAAAATTAAAATAAAAAGAAGTGGTAAGCAAGGTACTAAGAACATTACCAATGAGATATAACCCAAAGGTATCCACCTTAGAAGAACGAAATGATCTTAAAAATGTAATAATGGATGAGTTACATGGAATTCTCACTGTGTATGAGATGAGAACAGGACAAAATGGATCTTCAAGAAAAGAAGCAACTTTTAAAGCTTCCATAAAAAATCAATCAGAAAACCCAAATGATGAGGAAGCTCTTTTTATTAATAAACTTGAGAGAGGGACTGGAAAATACAAGGGAAAGTTACCTTTAAAGTGTTTTAATTGTGGAAGGATTGGACATTTTTCCTCTAAATGCACCTACACTAAACAAGATGAGAATGAAGAAAAATAAACTTCGAAATTCAAAATGGGTAAACCAGGAAACAAGAAAAACCCCTATGGGAAAAATAAAATTATTTACACCATGGAAGATAGTGAAGATTCATATGGAAGAAAAGTTGAAGAAATTGAAGTATTATTTATGGGCCTAGACACTCAAGCCTCAAATAGTGACTCAGATGTAGAAGGAGAAGTAGATATAAGAACTGAACTTGTTAGTGCCCTTGAAGAACTTGAGAACCGTAGGAAAAAGAACCGATAGTCAATTATTATCATTAGTCAGTTGGAAGCTCAACTCTTAGATGCCAAAAAGGTTGAGGAGGACTAAAACCTACAACTCAAAATAAGAATACATGAGTCTGAAAAGCTTGCAGAAGAAATCATGCAATTAAAGAGAAAGCTTGATGAAGGATCTATCAAATCAAAGTTTGAGAATAGCTCAAGGATCCTAGATGACATTCTGAGTATCCAAATACCATCAAGTAATAGGTCTAGTTTGGGGTTCGTTAAAGAAAAGAAGCTAGAGAGTTTTCCTGTCACAAATCAAGAAGGAAGTAAGAAAAGTTATGCTGGAGTACTAAAGACTCCAGCTAAAAAGGAAAGAAACAAGAAACCTAGCTTAATTTCTCAAGATAAAAATAGAAATAATCTAGCACCCAAGAGACCAAATAGTTATATACAGATCTTTTTAGGTCACTGCTTTGCTTGTAATAATTTTGGTCATAAAGCCTTAAATTGCAGAACTAAAAGAAAGGTTTATGAATACAAGAAGGAGTCATCAAATAATAAGTCGAAGGGAAATAAGAATCCTTTTAAATTACTTCAAAAATATGACTTAGAATGTTATAAATGTAATAACCATGGACATATGGCAAGAGATTGTAAACCGAAGACTCATACAAGGAATACTATTGCAATCAAACCTCAGAACACCAAACAAAAGAAGTATTGGAGAGAAAAGGAAGAAAAGGAAAGTTCCATGATTTCTTTACGTACAATCGAAAACCAAAAATTATGGCACTTGGATAGTGGTTGTTCAAAACATATGACCAATGACCCAAGAAAATTCATAACACTAAAAGGTAATAAGGGAAAAGTCACTTTTGGAGACAGTATGTCCTCCAAAATAATCAGCAAAGGAACAATTGTTGTCAATAGCAAGATCAAAGTAACAAATATTTTGCTAGTTGAAAACCTCAAACCTAATCTCCTCAGTGTAAGTCAAACATGCGACCAAAAACACATTTGTATATTTGACTCAAAAAAATGTGAAATCAAGAATAAGAAATCAGGAAAGGTCATTGGCATTGCTATCAGAAATGAAAACAATGTATACATCTTGGAAAATGAAAACCAAAGCTACTTAAGTATGGTAGATGAAAGTTGGTTATGGAATAGAAGGTTGGGACATTTAAGTTTTGACAATATTTCCAAAATAAGCACAAAGGAAGCTGTAAGAGATCTACCAAAAATTGTAGTTCCTCTAAACTTAGTATGTAAACATTGTCAACATGGGAAGCAAACTAGAGCCAATTTTAAAATAAAAGAACATATGACCTCACACCCTCTAGAAATAATACACACAGACCTTTGTGGACAAACGAGAACTAAAATACTGCAAGGAGATCACTATTTCATGTTGCTCATTGATGATTGCACAAGGATGACATGGGTGACATTCCTCAAAGAAAAATCATAAGCTTTTGAAAAATTTAAAATCTTCAAGGAAATGGTTGAAAATGAATCAGGTATGAAAATCAAGCGTCTTAGATCAAATAATGGGGGAGAATTTACCTCAAATGAATTCAATGAGTTATGTGAAGGTCATGGAATTAAGAGACAATTTTCAGCAGCAAAACGCCTCAGCAGAATGGGGTTGTTGAAAGGAAAAACAAAACTATCCAAGAAGCTTCCAGAACTATGTTCAATGAAGCAAAACTGTCAGATTCATTTTGGAGAGAAGTTGTATACATAGTTGTCTACATACTTAACAGAGGAAACTCAAACTGAATAAGGATAATACCCCCTACGAATTGTGGTATGGAAGACCAACCTCAGTGAAATATTTTAAAGTATTTGGTAGTAACTGTTACATCAAAAGAAACGAGGGTGACCTTGGAAAGTTTGACTCCAGGATTGATGAAGGAATATTTCTAGGGTATTCATCCACCAAAAGTGAATATAGGTGTTACAATAAAAGGTTACATAAAATTGTAGAGAGTGCTGATGTGAAAGTAGATGATATGAAACCTAGGAAAGAGAAAAATCTTGACAGTATTGAAAATACATATGATGATGAAGTAAAAGACTTGCAAAAGGATGAGAGCATTCATAACGAAGAAAAAGACAAAGAGAAGAAATATACACAGGAAGATGAAGAAGACTTCCCTAGACCTGACACTAAAACTCCTTCTAGAAGGATACAAAAGAATCATCCAGAGTCATAGATCATGGGTGATAAAAATGATAGAGTCATAACAAGACGACAACTACCAGGTGTTGAACAAGCCCTGCTCTCAATATTTGAACTTAAGAACTTTACAGAAGCCAGCAAAAGTGATGAATAGGTCAAATCCATGAATGAAGAACTAGATCAAATTGAGAAAAATGAGACCTTGGAACTTGTCTTAAGACCTGAAGATAAGAACATTGTAGGAACCAAATGGATTTTCAAAAACAAGTTCGATAAATATGGAAAGGTAATAAGGAACAAAGAAAAATTGGTTTGTAAGGGGTATTCCCAAGTGGAAGGTATTGAATTTGAAGAAACTTATGCTCATGTAGCATGACTTGAAGCAATCATAATGTTTTTAGCACTGCCATGCCATAAAAATTTCAAAGTATATCAAATGGATGTCAAATCTGCATTCCTGAATGGAAAACTAGAAGAAGAAGTATATATTGAACAATTTGAAGGATTTATTTTGTCAAAGAATAAAGATTATGCCTGTAAACTGAAGAAGGCACTCTATGGTCTCAAACAAGCTCTAAGAGCACAGTTTTCAAGACTAGATAGTTACTTGAAACAACAAGGTTTTAAAAGAGGAACCACTGAAAGTAATCTCTACCTAAATATCGAAGATATAAATATGATCATTGTTGTTGTCTATGTGGATGATATCATATTTGGAAGCAATATTCAAATCCTAAGTGTATATTTTTCCTCTGAAATGAAGAAATAATTCAAAATGTTAATGTTGGGTGAATTGACTTTCTTCCTAGGATTGCGATTCTACCAAACAGACAAAGGAATTTTCATCTCTCAAACTAAGTACATCAAAGATATGTTGAAAAAGTTTAAAATGGAAGATTCCAAACCTATTGGTACTCCTATGGTCATTGGTTGCAAGTTAAGTAAGGATGATGAATTTCTGGAAGTACATCATACCATGTTTAGATCCATGATTGGCAGTCTGCTATATGTGACAGCCACAAGACCAGATGTGATGCAAGTTGTTGGATTGGTGGCTAGATTCCAATCAGCTCCAAAAGAAACACATGTAATAACAATAAAAAGGATTATCGTATATCTAAAAAGTACCATGGAGTATGGTTTATGGTATCCAAAAGGACAACACTTTACCTTGAAAGCATTTACTGATGCAGATTGGGTGGGAAGTATTGATGATTGGAAAAGTACTAGCGGAGCAGCATTATTTCTGGGAAAAATTTTAGTATCATGGTCAAGTAAAAAACAATCCTCCATTTCACTCTCTACAACAAAAGCAGAATATATTATTGCCGCCTCATGTTTCACTCAGGTTATTTGGATGAAACAAACCCTAGAAGATCTGCTTATAAAATATGAAGATCCAATAGTGATAAACTGTGATAACACCAGTGCTATAAATATGTCTAAAAATCCTATCATGCATTCTAATACAAAACATATACCAATCAAGTATCACTATCGAAAAAAATAGGTATCTCAAAAAGCTCTCATATTAGAATACATTGACACAAAAGAACAGATTGCTGACATTTTCACCAAACCACTACCTAAAGAATCCTTTGAGCATCTTAGATGGAAGATGAGAGTAATTACTTTACAAAAGCACTAAGAGGAGAAAGCGCAAACCTCAGGGGGAGATATGATGACAGGGGGAGTTGTTAGACATAGAGGTTTCTTTTTCATTGGTGTCAAAGGGGGAGAATAATTAAATATTTTGCCATCAATGCCAAAGGTGGATATTGTTGAGTAAAATGGTTTGCATTGATGTCAAAACTGTTAACGAAAGTTAAAGATATGGTGGTAGGATGAAATCAGTAGAATAACAAAGGAATAAACTTGTTATGGGTTAAAGGTTGAATAACAAACGAATAAACCTATAGCAAGTTGAATGACTGATATTGATCATCCAAATAAATCGACGGCTCACAATGTTTTTGTTGAATGAACTAACACATAGGTTAAAAACGTTTGAAGTGAGAAAGTTTAGCAAAGGATTAAGATTGGACAACAGAGATTATTCTCGCCCTAGATCCAGTGGCTGAGGATCAGCTCCACAAAAGAAAGTTGGAAGGATGAAGTTCTGCAAAAATCAAGATCGGACGACTTATATTAGTCCCGCACTAGCTCAGAGAGTTAAGGATTAATTTCGTTAGTTAGGCGGAAAATCCAAAAGTTCAACAAAATATCAAGATCAGACAGTTGATATTAGTTCCATTAAAAGAGATCGATGGTGCAGAAGAAAAATGGGGAAAGGGAATTGCAGAAGTAACGTTTAAATATTTTATGAACCCGCAACCCAGAAAATCTAAGGTCAGGAAAGACTCCACAAGAGATCAATGGTGTGGAAGAAAATTGCAAAAGTAACATTTAAATATTTTATGAACCCACAATACAGAAGATCAAATGTCAATAAATAATTTCCAAGAGATCGACGATGTGGAAGGAATATTGTGGAAAGGAGCTTGCAAGAATTCAAGATATGATTTGAGGAAATGTTACATCCCACATCCTGCATCCCACAATATGGAGATTGAATCTCATGGTGATGCCTGATAAATATCAACAATGGGAAACCAAGTCTCGCATTTCAGAGTGTGGAAAGGAGTTTGCAGAAAGACAAGGCGGAGAGTCGAGATATGAATGTTATATCCCACATCCCGCATCCCTCAAATAGGTGATCAATGCTCAAGGAAAAGCATGATGAAAATCAACGGTGGGAAATCGCTGAAACATAAAATTGGTGAGGAAATACGATTTTAAAAATAAATTGGTAGAGAAGATCAACTGTCCGAATTGTGTCTAGTGAAGAAGATTATGGAAACACCAGAAAATGATGAACAAGGTTGCGGAAATGAATTATGAGCTGTGGGAAGAAACGAAACAGTATCTTCACTGAAATGATGCAACGGTTAAATAGGTAGATGATGAATAGGTATGTCTGTAAGTAAACAGTCACGATCCAAAATGAAAGAACGCAGCTATGGAGAGATGTGTTGGTAGGTAATAGGTAAAAGGTATTTATTGAATGAATGTGTAAAGAATAAAGTGTCTCTGTTAGTAATCTGATAGAATCCAAAGTGTATAGTTTTTCAACTATTCTAAAAGACTGAGAACATCAGTATATGGTGGTAGGGTGGTGCTAGTGCAGGCCACATGTCTGTAGGGGGTCAAATCCTCCTTCCAGTCATAGCTGGAGAACCGGGTGTCGTAGCATCCTTGTCTATTGAAACAGGCAGAAAACCATAGGGGTGTTGTAGCATCCTAGTCTGTAGTTGCAAGAAAAATGTAGGGTGTATATACATCATTTTTGTTGCAGTAGATAAACAATTTTGTAAATTCATCTTATTAATGAGTTTATGTTGGTGGTTTTCTCTTTTTAGGTTTCCATGATAAAATCCGTCTTGATTGTTTATTTTGTGTATTTTAAAGTAAAAATTGACAATACTGATTCACCCCACCGCCCCTCTCAGTATTGTGGGATAAACCAACATATTGGACAAAGGAGGATTAATTAATCCTAACACCCCCCCTTAATCCTGACTTTGGACAACTGGGGCCCTGGAAACTAGACCAAAAGTCACCCATACAATCTAAATGGAATAAAATACTACTTAATAAAATAAGGAAAATGGGGAAAACCTCATGGGACCCCCCCCATCAAGATAAGCAGGTAATCAGGAAACAAGCTTCCCTACTAAAGATAATTTTTTTCTCATTGAGCAAAATCTTGTGAAAAAATTGTTGCAGTGTGCAACTCTATGCAGCTGCCAGACAGAATCTTGGTTCTTCTGTACATCCGCATCCTACGACTGTACATGTGAAATTTTACATCTTCTTCCAATCTGATGATAGATAGGAGAAGGAATATTTCCTTTGTCTCTTCTTTCTGGAGGAATAATGACTTGATCCAATTTGTTCTTTAGTGGGTTGAATTATGGATCAATCCTTACTATCAAGTAGCATCTCTCAGGAATCTTGTTGCACCCCACTAAAATAAGTGTAACTAAATGAGAGAACGCAATATGTCCACTCTAATACCAGTACCTTGTTCTTCTTCTATCACCTGGATTCCCAACAAAATTCCCAACTACTTGAATGAGATTTTGGGCCCATTTAGGATTAGGCCACTGATTTGGAATAGGAGTTGGATCTCGATATAGATCCTCTTTGGGCTCAATCTCAATATCAGGATCATGCTAGTATTTTTCCTCATCTTTTGAATCTTAAACTTTAGATAATACATCATTAACAAAAGGTGTAGATAGAATGATTTTACCTCCCCTTTCGAATGGCAGCTGAGGTTGTACTGGATTTGAGTTGGCATAAAGTGTGAGAATTCATATGCCTTTGAGGAATGGTTTGAAACACCCTTCACTATAATCTTCCCAGTTGAGATATCTGTGACCTCCATTGATTCAGGACCAAATACTACTCACTTTGGTGAGCCATTATGAGTCATCTAATATATAGATAACAAATTTGGAGCTAAGGAGGGAACACAGAGTACATTTCCGAACACTCGATGATTTAAATGGATACAACCCTTTCCTTCAAATCGAATTTGGGTATCATCACCCATGTAAATACTCAGACCATATGTAGTTTGTAATGAAGAGAATTACTCTTTGGATGCAACCATATGATTGGAGGCTCTTGAATCAATGTACAAGGCTTGTGATTTTGAACAGCTAGTCTTCAGTGCATGTCATCTCTCATCATGATATTCAAAATTTTCTCTAGAGTCAGTCTTCCTTGTGCCTTCAGGGATGGAAATATTGTGTTGCTCAAGGAGTTTTTCCATTTCATAAATGGTCTTCTTCATACAAAAAATTTTTAGATGAAATCCTTTCATACATTCGGGACATATAGTTTTCTCAAATTTATTCTTCTTCTTGGAACCTGAGGCTCCATTGGAATATTTTTTATTCTCCTTTGGTTTTGAATCAGTATCTTTGGTCTCCTTCCCCTCTGGATTCCCTATTTCTTGTGCATTGCTAGAGTCCCGAGCTAAGAGTGATAGATTCTTGGAGGTTTGAAGCACTCCCATTTGAATAATTTTTTCTTTTTCATGGATCAAATACTCTGCAAAAGAATCTAGAGAAGGCATATTACAATTTAAAATGGAAACGCTTCTGGAATGGAAATTAGAGACACAGACTAAGAATTCTAAGCCAATATTTCTCAGAATTGACAACACAAGCTTCTCATCCTTCCTTTCTATTCCACATTTTTTGTATTGAAGTACTAGAGCTTTGTATTTTGAAAATAATTGTTGAATAGTCTCGAAACTGATGGGTTGTAGTGTAATTAGTTCATTTTCCATAATGTGGCCTCTAATCTCATCCTGTTTTCCAAACAAAGATTCAATATTGTCTCATGATTCCTTTAGTGTTTAGAGTCCCTCAAGGTGAAACAGAAGGTCCTGTGAGATGTGAATGCACATGAATCCAAAGTATTCATCTAGTCGATTAAGAAACTTGGGGTTTCTCAATATATTGATGGGGCTCAACTTCTCTTCCCATTGTCATCCTAAACAATACCTTGGTGCACAAGGACATCTACATATTTTTCCTCCAATCAATGTAATTGAATGGTGTAAGGATTCTGGGTGTATGAGTAGAAGAGTTCTCCATTTAGCTATATGTTGATCAATCAAATATTTCAAGAAGCTGTGTAAGTAGCTGCAAAATAATACTGCAAAACAAACCAATTCGCAATCATATGTCAGTTAAATCCTTTCCACCTCGACATGTGCACTTTTTCATAGTTCGTCACACATGGATAGAATTCTCTGAACATAATCCAGAGGGAGAAATGCTATGATTCTAGGAATTATATGGAAACTCACCTACTTCTGGTACATAATGGAGGTTTCCAAGATTTGAGTTTAGCTTGAAAAGGGCTCTGATACCATGTTAAATTTGAGAACCATATATGTACATGCTATGGTGAGAGCTATTGGAAAGGAGTTATGCAGTGGAATAATTGAGATCAATATACACTAGGAAAAGAATTCATGCCACAAATTTAAGATAAAAAGGACAAGAATTGCTCAGATAATCACAACATTAATGTTCATTCATTAAACAATAATACAATGATTATACAATAAATAGAATTCGAATGTTAAATATAGGATTCAAATATATCAGTTCTAACTGTCTGATTAGCTAACTCAGTGTGTCTAAATCATTGTTGGAGCTCACTAGTTTAAATATGGATGTCTAAATCAGTCTATAATCAGTTAAGTAATGAGCTAGGTGGAAAAAAGGTGCCACACTCCCTGCATCCATGCAAGACTGGTTCTAGGTTAACAGAAAGTGATCTAACTAATTGTAACTAGAGGATAACTTAGCATAACTACTTACTACCATAGCCAATTGAAGGAGGATGCTGGTGGCAGTCAGAGTGGTCTCCTATAATGTAGGGATTGGTCCTAGAGGCACATAAACTCATGCATGCAGATGCAGTAAGTGGCAGATAGCCTCTAGGTGTGTCCTCCACACTCTAGTACAGTGATAATAACTTACTAAGTTAGGAAAAATGACCAAATAGACTATATTGCACAAAGGAAGATTAATTAATCCTAACAAAGGTACCCCCATAGAACCATATTCATCGCTCATTATAATCAAGCCTTTTCCACTGGTGAAAAACTCCTCACTCTTCACCAATAGATCCAACCCCTTTTGGAAGTTATTATTTTTAATAAATCAATGTTTTTTAATTATTTTTTTATGTAATTTTGGATGGCTATATTTGGTTGATGTGACAACTTTAATGATTGAAATTCAAGATAAATAGGGATTAATTCACTTACAAATTGGTGAAATTCATTGCCAAAGTTGGGATATTATGTATTGATAAATTTATGCCGATATTTAAGTGGTACAAGGTAGGGAATGGTACATTGAATAGGTTTTAATTTTGTGTGCCTTTGTTAATACTTAACTATATTATTGTATTCACATGGATTTAATGCCCTGGACCGTGTTGAGTTTCATGCATTCGATTGTGTTAACTATGGATTTAGGGAATTGGATCCCATTAATTTGATTATTGATTAAAATGTACATTATTTGGTAGGATCTTGGAATTTGAATATGCATTGTTTGTTTGATTGGAATTCTTTCAAATGTGCTGAGTTTTCTAGACAGTGCAATAAGTCAATGGTGGCTTGTTTTGACTCATGTTTGGTGAATAAGGAAATGTTGGGAAACTATAGCTTTAGGTGTTTTGTAAACCCTTGAATTCGTTTCATTGACTTTCTACGTAGTAATATCTTGTTGTATCGTTATTCCTATCATATGGACTTGGTTGCAGGATGGAATCTCGATCAAACTAGTTAAAATTTCTAGGATAAAAATATGACAGAGCAAGAGGTATTGACTTATAGGTCTGAGTCACTATCACTCATGTAAATGTGCAGGAAAATGAGTGAGTTTATTCTTTCCTCCCTATGGATATTTGTTAGGGTTTTAATAAAACTCTTGTCATGTCTAATTAAAATGTTAGTAATAATTAAAATTTTGACTTTACTTTAAAATAACATTTTTCGGTCATTTAGATATTATTTTGAATTGGGTTTTAATTTCACTCAAATATTGACACCAAAATGTTTAATTGATCTTTTCGAAGTCATTTTATCATACTTGCACCATCATCCTTTGAGTTACTTGATAAGGAAGTGTACCTAGTTATTCATAAGTGTTCCTAGTTATTCATAAGGATGTTTAAAAACTAAATGATTGAGTTCACCCAACTTAGGTAATAGTTGAGGCATCCGAGTCAACACCCTAACTTTTCTGAGCACCAAATCCCACTTCATAGATTCCATATCCTCCTATTACATCTAACCCATAATACATCTCTAATGCGGGTTCTCTTTCTAGGGAAATGGCTAATGAGCTCATTTTTCTACATGGATATTATCATGATTTTGTTTATCATAAAAGTAATGTTTTATTAGCCTCACAACATATCCTTCTCAAGTTTTGTTTTAAAATGTAGGGGACTCACTTGTTTTAAATTACTAGTTAGGATGAAATTATAAGTTATTATTAGCAGTCTTAACCTTTGTTTATATTCTATCATGAAGGTGATAGTCTTCAAGATGAAATTGGTATTTCTAGATTTTTTTTCTTTTGTTTTTCTTCAGAATCAGTAGTTTGATTTTGCTTTATTTATTCTATTGGGAATTATTACATCATTTTTCTCAAGCAATCATTCCAAATTCTTTTATGATCAACATTTTATACTCATCATTATCTAAATGATTATTGTAATTCAATTGTTTATGTCTCAACTTTCATGACTATGAGCATGAAAGTTGAGATTGGTTATAAGGAACAATTGAAATCATTCGACACTTTTTATGACAGTTTAACTAAACAGGATATTTGTCAAGTATATGAATATTACTTCATTGACAAAGTTTCATATTTGAAGTTGGTATGTCTTTATTTGTATTTCATTGAATAAGTTTATTTTATTTATTTTGTTATTCAGATATATTTTTGTTAGGTGTGGAGGATGATTATTATTTCAGCTATGTTTAGACTCCCAACCAAGCTATAGGAGGGCCTAGTGGGGTGGACCACCCCCAAACTAAGGGTTTGAGGGTTTGGCACATGGTTTTTGTCTATTTTTTGGCCACTAAAATGTGGTCAAAGTTGCCTTGTAAAATGTTTTGATTTCATAGTCAATTTGATCCATTCATTAGATCTCAGATCTAATGTTAAAATTATGTTAGGGATTTTATCCCTAGAAGGAAACCCTCGTTTGTATGACTAATTGCATTGTGGTTGTGTATTGTATTGTGAAAAATGAGACTATGAGAGAGAGTGAAGAGGAAGTTGCAACAGATGTGTTGCAGGTTATATCCCTTCATTTTGATGGACTATTTAATAGAAAGGATTGAAACTTTCTCTATGGACATATCCCATCTTGGGTGAACTGCGTTATATTTGTGTCTCTGTTTTATTGTGTTTATGTGCTTTATTTCTGCATCTTGTTTTATGCTATCGTTCTGCAATCCTATTTTTCTACAACTTGTATTACCAATTTGTTAATAGTGCCTTGAATATGATTATATACTATGATGTTAAATTATTTTTAAAACTGTCTTATTTTTCTTTGTTTTAAAACACTCATGTTGTTTCAATGATGACTATCATAGTTATAGATTCATTATGATGAAGAAAAGATTATAATGTTTGGATTGTGACTAACATCTCTTCAATTGTAGAAAGAAACAAGGTATCTATGGTTAAGATTATTATTGAACATGGTTTTTATCCTAGTTTGGAAAACCATGACACCCAAAACTTCTCTTAATCTATCACATCATAAATATGTCAATTGTTTTGAGCCATTCTTTATTATGATTATCACCAGGGGTTCAATTTTCTATTTGGGATTATTAGCATGCTTATTCTTGTTTTCATTTTTACTTTGGTCCCTAATTATTTTACCAATCCAAATTTCTAGTGGCATCATTGATGATGTCTCCCACATTTGGTTAGAAAATACATCCATTTTTGTGTCAACTTAGAGCATTCTAAACCTCATAAAGGAGATATTACACATAAATTGAGATGAGTAAGGCTCTTAGATTAGAATTATATGAAGATTTAGAATTAATTGTTTGGTTGATTAATTCTTCCTTTTTAATAACTCAAGTGCAAGGAAATACTAATAATTTGGTTGATTGGTAGAGTTATTAAGGAACCTATTTTCATTTGACGTTGTTTTGATCCAACACTCAATAGAAGCGCCAGTTTTGAATACTGATTGAACGAAAGTTCTAGTTAACTATGGAACAAGTAGATGATAATGAAGCACTACTAGTTTTGATGACACACTTCCAATTTTGAATGTAACACCATTTAAATATTAAAGAAATAGTTACAAGTAGTATCCCTCTAATCAATCAGTGGATTCAACGTTACTTAGAGATCAACCAGTTGGAAGCCTAGTCCCTAAATCCACATACCTTGTGGAAACTACAATGCATATCCAAGATGACGCACTATTTTGATCTTGCATGATCCTATCTACCTGCACTAGAACATCCAACGCGATTTACATAGATAATTTTTCTCAGATAGACTAGAATTTAATGGATTCGATTAGAAGATACATTTTATATTTAAGACCAAAGGGGAGAATCTAGTCAAGCTAGCACCCATATGTTATGCTTTCAGTGTTTGCTATAACTATTACAATCTAAAGACTGAGTTCTTGATGTTGACCAATTTTACAATTTAATGAAGACTAATATTCCTACATGTTATTAAGTACCTTTTTTGTTCCTATGTTTCCTTGGATTAGGGCCCATCCATAGGTGGCTACAACGACTTGTGTTGTTAGAGTAGATTTATTACTTCACATTCAAGTTTCGTAAAACAAAACATATAGTGTAGAATTATTTCATTTTGTATAAGATTTACAACATTTTTGATAGAGTGATGTTAATGAGTTATTTTTGCAATTAAGATTATCGTAGATTCATTTTACTATTCTTAAATTAGGTTTTTAAGATTGAAATGTCATTTTATTACACATGGGATCTTGCTATACAAACCTGGTGGAGCATTAATTCTCTGTTTGTTTTCACTACTTACATGGAATGTTATGTGACTGAATGCATGTATTCTATGAGTTGATGGTAGGGTAATTTGGAAGTTTTCCAAAAGGTTTGGCTAAATCTAGGCGAAGAACTTTTTAATGCTTGCCACATGATCTATTGATAAGGGAATATGTTCCTGGTCAAATGATGAGATCCATGTTTCTTTACAACTTTTAGTTATAGATTGAATTTCCCTTTTCTTTTTATCAGCAGTTTGAATTCTTTTGTTGACTAGAATAAAGTTTCATGATACTACACATAGTTAGCTCTTTTTGTAGTTGCATATATTGTGTAGGAACCTCATAAGTTTGTACGGATCCCTAAGTTGATGATTAAAGTAAAAGGTTTAGATACAAAATTCTTGTTGTTTTCTTGTCCTGATGAGATATAGTATTATTGTTGATTAAACAAGCCCATCACTTTTTGGCACCATTGTCAAGGAGGTGTTCCAAACCACAAGGAAGTTGGAAATATTAATTAGTTGTTTTCTTTTGCACGAATGTTAAGCAGTTTATATTTGGAGGAGAGTAATAGAACAATAAGTATACATGTTTCCAAGTAAGTTCTCTCTATTACATCATAGCTTCCAGTATTTACTTTCTTTTATTTTTGCAGATTAGATCACTCGTTTCAAAACTTTGATACTCAAATACCTACACAAAAATAGAATAAATAAGATAAAAAGAAGAGGAGAAATAAAGGAGGATTCCAAAAAACACTAAAAAAATATCCACTTCCTTAGTATGAATTCCTAGAGCAAGAGACAAGTTTTTCTAATTCGTATCAAATAGAAACCATAGAAGAGAGGAGGAAATAAATCCTGAAAATCCTGAAACAACCTCACCTCACCAATATGAGAAGAAGAAGACAAGTTTTCTTTATATCTACTACAGATGATACAATCAAGGGTAGCGAGGAGATGGTAGATGATAATCAATCAATGTTTGATGGGAAAACCCTAAGAAACCCACAATATATGAGGAGGTAATGACAACAAGGACAAGACAAAGACTATTAATGATGCCTCCCTACCAAATTTTCATGGACTAGTGTCTAAGGATCCTAACACCTTTTTGTTTGAATTTGAGGTGGTATGTAGAACCTACGATGACAGTATGGATGCACAAAAATTATAAGTATTTCCCTCATCCTTGAAGGAATTTTCTCTTGGGTGGTTTATGAACTTAGAACCAAACAACGTTTACTTAGGAGAAAATGAAAGATACCTTTATTTAGAAATACATAAACTACTGTAAAGAAAGGAAAACCAAGGATGAGATCTTCATAATGGTACAAGGACCAAACAAATAATTAGAATACTACGAGGAATGGATTAAACATAGTTATAAATTATCTGACACTTTCATTTTAGATGGGAAATCTCTTAATATTGTACTTCTTAAGGGGGTAAGAGAAGAATTTCTTGAAACCTTAAACCTCTGAGTTAATGGAGATGTCTACCAAAAAGACTACAATGAGATCAAACAAATCTTCAGAAATCACCCTCAGTCTACATGGAAGAAACCTAGGGGAGAGACCTCTCTTTCAGTAATCTAAACCCTATAATTCCACCATTACAAAATTCGTTTAGGGAAATATGTTAGATGACATGAAATAATATATTTACACTCTTTAGTAACACAGATGGATACCTTGTAGGAAACAATGAAGAAGGAAAAATATGATAAATCCTTGGCTATTTTCTGTCTTTCCTATAGGAAGAAACACAAAGAGAATGAGTGCCCCTTATGACTAATGCAAGACACTACTAACAAAACTATTGATTATCATGGAATATGCTAAAATAAGCACCCTACTAATGACTGGCCATATTTTACATCTCTTAAGGCCAACCTATATGAACCACAAGGAAGAGAAAAACCTATTTGCTACATGAACTCTAGGATACTGGGACTGTAGAGAACACTCCAACAACATTGTAGTTAACCAAAGTACCAAAGTTTTAAAGTAAAATAGTCATTATATTTACATGCGATATGAAGTCGAGAACGACTTGTCGAACATGGTAACCTTCAATTTCTAGGTTGACTAATGGATCTGTATCATTTTTGTCTTTTTTATTGAAGGATACATATAGTTTTAGCATGTTTATCTTCACCAGATGTATTTTTAAGGTTGTACATTAAATCTATTAGCTTTACCGCAGACTCATCTTTATTTATCAGTTTGGCTAGGTCGTTAGTAATCTTTTGTCGAAAGTCACCCTGTTCTTCTTGTGCTTCTAAGTCTTGAAACATTAATGATGCATCATTATATAATCGTTTTTGTTCAGTAGGGTTAGGTTATTATTATTTGATTTTTATTTTACTGATTTGTGGATTATCAAGCTGATTTTCGTTCCTTGTTGGGTTACAATTTGCAGATTCCTAGTTTTAATAACATCGTATTTTTTAACACAAGAAAAGACATTAATGTTCTTTTTATTATTTATTTTTTCGAGCATAGTAGGACAATCCTCTAGAGATTGATCGCCTACTCCACAACTTGCACAAAATTTTAAGTCAGTTTGGTCCTTGTATAGACAGTCTACATGTTGATGCCCCTCACTAAGACATGTATAGCACTAGATGGGCTGACGCGGTTGGTTTTCCTTATTCCCAAAATATCACCCCCGACCTTGAGATCCTCCTCGTCGGTTATAGTTGTCATTTCGACTCTCGTATCTACAGCCATCATACCTTTAACAGTTTTTCATGTCGTTCAAGTTGTTATTGTCATTTATAACACATGGGAACAACTCAAAATACATCGATTAAATGAATATGAAATATATCTAAAATTAGTTGACCAAGAACTAATCAAACCAATTGGGGTCTAGAAAAATGTCGACATGACCATTAACAGTATCTCGAATAAAGTCAACTTTGAAATTATTAGCCCCAAGTAAGGATCCAGTTCCTTCCCAACTTTAGTTGGTCGGCCATAGGGATGAAAAATGAAAGAATTCATATCACCAGATAAAGAAAGAATTAAACTTAAAGGCAATGAGAAGAAATTCATCGTTCCAATTCATCCATCCCAAGGAGAACCATGGACATAACCCATCAATGACAATGTCAATGTTCAATAGTTATATCAAATACAAAACAACGAAGACTATACCGAACCTAATGTATATGGAGAACTCCACCTTGGTAAACCTAATTCAATCGGATATAACTAGGACTGAAATTTGTACGACTGAGAACTAGAAAATTATGCATTACAAGAGAGAGAATGCTATACTATCCAAGATACCCCTAAAAATAAGACCCGATAGTGATTTTCTATTACTACAATCCCTAATAAATTTGAAAAAAAAATGAGAGAATACCCACCCTTAACACCAGTAAGGAACAAATCATCAACCTGACCACCATTAAGGTATAATTAATATGAATCAACATCACTCCATGTCGAACAGGTTTCTAAAACTATGGATGAAGAAGGTCAACTCCAGAGTCTGCTCGAAACATTACAGGTCAAGATTCCCGGTGGTGGGATACACACCAGTTGAGATTAAAAACTTGGATGACAACATCCACATACTTTATTGAAATGTTTGGAGGAAATAAACTAATAACATAATCAAACATTCTAACCTTTACACAAGGACAAGACCCCATGAAACACATTGATACATGTGAAAAAGAGTGCCAAAGATTAGGTTATAAATATGAGCGAATATGGCCACACTTATTTCCAAATACACTTGATGATATACCAAATAATTGGTATAAAATGGAAGAATCGTGAGGAGAAACGTTCACATGGAATGATCTTAAAGAAAATTTTCTGAATGAATTCAAATACTCGCCTCAGGATGAATTACAGGTCAAGGTGTCTAAACAGATAAAAACTTTTCTACAACCGTTTGAAAACAAAATAACAACAAAAAATTGACATAGCCAACAGAACGCTACGTGTCACAATATCCGGTTAACCGAAATACAACATTCGACAAGGCTTCGACTAGAAAGGGAAAATACAAAAAGCAAAAGTTTCAAGTGGAAAATCGACTATCTAGAAACATCAAAACCAATTAGAATGGTATTTAAAATTAAAACATCGGAAAAAGAAGACCCTAAAATATTAACTAGCAGAAGACTTTCCACCATCATTTTCATAGTTCATACAAGGTATTCGATGGATTAATGAAAGTAAAGATCCAGAGTGGATGGATACAAAAGCTAAGATAAAATAATTCAATATATACAATGATGACAGGCCTAAAATCACAAAGATTGGCAACTGCTGGAATGAAAAATAACCGACAGAAATCGTCAACCTATTAAAAGAATTTCATGATGTTTTTGCTCGGGACTATAAAGATATAAAAGGACTTGTTTAAGAAATGGGTGAAATGAAAATTGACATAAAAACCGAGGCAAAATCAATAAATAAAAGACCATATAAGATCGTGCAAAAATACAAAGAAATAGTAAAAAAGAAATCAACAGCATGATCGCAGCCAGAATCATCACCCTATTGATTAGTCACAATGGGAAATTCCAATGGTGGTTCAACCAAAGAAATATGACTTGACACGACTCAGGATCTGTGTCGACTTTTGGGAAGTTAACAAAGTAACCCTTACAATCCCATTTCTGACTCCTTTTGCAGATGAAATTCTTAATGAGGTTGTAGACCATGAGTGTTATTCATTTATAGATGGATTTTCAGGATATAACCAAGTACCCATTGCTAAAGAAGATCAGAAGAAGACGACCTTTGTATGTGAATTTGGATGATTCACATACAAAGTCATGCCATTCGGATTGAAAAATTCCCCAGCTATATTCTCCAGAATTGTCGTTAAAGTATTTCAGGAACATATCTACAAAACAATAGCTGTATATTTCGACGATTGGACAATCCACCCTATGCTGAAAAACCACTGTAAATGGATAAGAAAAATGCCGACAAATCCAACTATCTCTTAATATTAAAAAATTTATCTTTGCAACTTTAATAGGAATTCTATTAGGACATGTATTATGCAAGGAAGGCATTAAATTTGACTATGCAAAAATTAAAACTATTCTCGACCTAAAACCACCAGTAAATCCTAAACAAGTTAGAGTCTTACTTGGACATATTGGATATTACAGAAAATTCATCTGGAATTATTCTGACATGAATTACCCACTAGAAGAACTACTAAAAGAAAATCAGGAATATGAGTGGACTAACGAATGCGCTGAATCATTTGACATCTTAAAGAAAAAATTAGACAAAGCACCCATACTACGATTTCCAAATTGGTCAATCAAATTTCATGTACATATTGATGCCAATGGAATAGTAATCGAAGAAATGCTAACTCAAACTAGTGATGATGGAATGGATCATCCAAATGCATACAGTAGTAGAAAATTAAACAAATTTGAGAGGAATTACTTGACAATAGAAAGAGAAGCACTTGGAATGGTATTCACACTTCAAAAATACCGACAGTATTTACTCACTAACCCATTTGTATTCTACACAGATCATCGAACATTAAAATATTTAGTAAATAAACCATTACATCATGGAAGAATTTGTCGATGGTTTCTATTATTTCAAGAATTTGAGTTTGAAGTCATAGTTTGACCAAGCAAGGTAAATGTCAGACCCGACCACTTGTCGAGAATCGACACAAGTAAGGAACTGACTGGAATTGAAGATGACCTACCAGATGCTCATTTATTTCGAATCGAAGCTGTATCTTTCGACTTAGCAAAAATTGCTCAATTCCTAGAGGAAGGCCAAGTGACAAAAGGGATGTGTGATAAGAAAAATAAGCTCCTAGCAATGAAAGTTACACCTTACACCAACGGTAAACGAATTTCTTTACAAACTTGGATTAGACGATGTCTTACAATGATGTGTTCTCGACCATGAAAAAGAATGTATAATCAACGAATTACACTATACACCAGCTGGAGGACATTTTCAAACTGATACGACAACTAGAAAAATCCAACAGTTGAGATTGTGGTGGCTGAATATACATCAAGATTTTTGAGAATTCATGAACAAATGTGACCATTTCCAATGACTAGGTCGGCCTCTACCCAACACAAAAATGCCTTTAATACCGGTAAATCCAACCTTAACATTTGAAATTTGGGAAATCGATTTCATAGAACGATTTTTGATACTGGCTAGACAAATAAGAGCATGATATATTATCACAGCAGTCGAATATGTCAAAAAATGGGAAAAAATAAACCAGTCGAATCGTGCTCAAGTGAGATATCCACAAAATTTATATATGAGAACATCATCACATGATTTGGATGTCCACTGAATTTGATCAGTGATTAGGGGTCACATTTTGTAAACAAAACGATCACATCTCTGACAAAACAATTCACAACCGAGCACAAGAAAAGTACATCATATTAGCCTGAATCCAATGGTGCAATTGAAGTTTTTAATAAAACAATAACCAAAGGATTAACAAAGATACTTGTTGTTTTATAGGCATACATAACAACATACAAATGTTTGACATGTTAGACACCGTTATGACTTGTTTATGGATAGGAAGTAGTCATACCCTTATATTTTCGACAACAGACTCCTGCGATTGTTGACATATTACACATTGATATTGAAAATTCCAAAAAGGAAAGATTACACATCGATAAGGTTAGTAATTTTGAACCAATAACCTTAAGAAGATATTGCCTTAATAGTACACTCATTCACTCTCTATTCTAGGCCCCATAAGCTTATTTTTGGGAGGCTTTAGGTTTTAGGTTTCTCTATTTAAGAATATTTAATTGTGGGTATTTTTTCCATAATAAAATCAAATGCACAAATTGTCAAATGTTAGAAAGTTCATAATGTCTTATAAACTATTTATTTAATGTTCTTTTGCCTCTTATATTAAGAATTTCGCAGTTTTAGCAATTCAATATACGAAATGTCATTTTTTATATTATCTAAGTTATTATTCTATCATCATTTTCCCTAATTTAGAATGATCAATTGCTCATTATATGCATAGTCCATATAGCATTCATTGTATTAGGTGATATCATAAAATTGAAATTAAAATTATTGAAATGAAATAAATTTACATAAAATATTACATAGTTAACATTCATTGTATTAGGTGATATCATAAAATTGTTATTTAAATTATTGAAATAAAATAAATTTTATTAATAAGTTTACATAAAATGTCACATAAATAAAACTCTCATTTTTAATTTGATTTGTTCTTTAATGTCTTGTACTACTTACAAATGGCAATATCACTTTCCTACTAAATGTTACTAAACTTTGAAACATGTTAACAATTATTTTAACCCTTTGTTATAAATAATTTAAAATACATTAATATATTTCTAAGAAATTATCTTATTACTATATCCATTTCTGAAAATTATATTATGGCTTATTTCACCTTCTTAAAATAGTATTTTCGAGAATATAAAAATGTTCTTCTTTATCTATATTGAAAACTAATTTAATTTATTTCTCAATTTCTCAATTTTTTTAGTCAATTAAAAACATAATTTATGTCTTTTAAATTTGTAAAATTTCATATAAATTAGTTTAAATAATGACCATTTATTTTAAATTTAATTACTTAGTTTTTATGAAACAATTAATAAATGATTAAATAAATTTTTCCTCTTCAAATTTCAATTGAACAAATGCTTTTTTTAAGTAAATTAATGTGCACATAAAATAATATTAAGACATGTAAAATTTCAGGGGTGGCAGGTGCGGGGGATCCTTCTAGATCCTAGAGGACATGTTGAACAAACCTTCGCTTGGGGTCTTGGCTATAGGACCAATGATGAGGCTAAGTGGTTGGCTCTCCTTCATGGATTGAAAATTCTAGCCAACAAAGACCTCTCCAGGATCACGATTTTTGGAGATTCTCAACACGTCATATATAAAATGATTAATGGATATACCACTGGCTCTATAAAGTGTCGTCGTCTGCACAACAAAATCACTCCTCTCTTATCCAAGCACTATGAATTCTTCCACATCCTTCGCACAAACAATACCGCCCCTGATGCTTTGGCTAATATGGGGGCCTCCTTACCTCAAGGCCAATTTTGTCTAAATGGCCAAACCCCTCACCCCAAACCCATTCCTTAATGAATTCGTGGGATGCAAGTTTATACCCTCATCATATCGATCGCACCTCCAAGGATATTTGTGAAGGTTTTAATTTTTATGTGAAGGCTCCAAGGATTTACACAAAGGCTCTAAACCTTATCACTCCACCCCTTCTCACCTCACCACCACATGCCCTACTCTCTCCACTGGCCACAATCCTATGGATATTCACGAAGGATCTCCTACCTTAATGTGTCATCCTGACCCTCCCCACTCTACCTCCATGTGGCTCCTTTCGTGCACCTGCCAACCCTCGATCCTTGCAGGTTTTAATGCTCGCCTTCTTTGGTTTAATTGTTCCCGCATCTCGCATGCTCCGGGTCTTTTCGCCCTCTCCATTATGTCTTCCCCCCGAAGTGTCCCTCACCCTCATTTTACTCTCGGCAATGGCTCTGTTCATTATGTGATCTCTCCGGAGAGGATTCTATTGGATGTTATTGCAAGGGTCGATGAGGGCATTTTGCAGGAAATTTTGTGGGAAACTCTTCCTCTCACCAGGGTTTTTGTAAAAGAAAGGCTGGCTCTTGCCACTTTCTCCACTTGTTTATGCTCTACACAAGATGGTGTTTCTCTGTGGTTCTTGAATTTAGGTTCCGAGCTTAGCCTCTCCATTGATGATCAGTCCTTTATAGCAGGAAACAATCATGATTTTGGGTTGCAATTGTTCAGGGTGAAAAGAAGGTGTGGTTAGCACTCTCTCCTATCGAAATAAGAAAGATCGTGACTCCCTCCTGTAGGAACACAACACTCTTAAATTGGTTCTCAATGGTCTCTCTATCGACGAGCAGGCTCAAGTGTTTGTTGGTGAAGTTCGTGCTCTTCATAGCAATTTCTCCAGAATATAAATTTCACCCGGAAAAGGCAAAATGGAGCACGCAAACGAGAATGCTGGGTTAGCAGACTTGAAGAAAAATCTCAGGCGTTTGTACAAAAAGATGGCCATTGGCATTATGGACAACAAGGAAATTTCCCAGGAGGTTAAAAGTATGGGGGAAGTGGTCAGCTACACTTCATATCAGATAAGTAATCATGACTCCAGGATTGATGACACTGAAAGCAACCTCAGGGAAATCATGGATAAGGTGGACAAAATTCAAGAAGACCTCCAGTGTTTGGTAAGCATGAATCAAGGCAATAAGGCTCTTGAAACTCCAACAGTAGCAGCGTACCCCATGGAGGAGGAATCAGTTGTTCAGCCCATGAAGCACCCAGGCAATCTTTAATGGTTTAATATTTTCATGTTTTTTTGTCTGTTTCTTTGTCATCAGTTTATAAGGGTATACACTACCCAGGCCTTAGAAGTTATGTAAAAACTCTGTGTGGAGTTCTTTGGTCATCCTTATGGACCAGTTTTGTTTACTCCTTTTTTGAACTGTAGGAACTCTCAGTTCCCGCTTTTTTCTATAATGTATAGCTATGCATAGCCTGTTTTATATAAAACCTTTTAAAGTTTCTATTAAAAAAAAAGACAAGTAAAATTTCAAAAAATGTATATTTTAATTAAATAGTGTATATATAAATAAGAATTAATATTCAAACTTACTAGTCTAGATTATATGTATATCATATATGAATTAATTTTTGTAATTGATTAATATCCATTTTTAAGATCATTTATACAATTACCAATATACTATAAAATTAAATTATACTAGTACCTGTATTAGGACACTTTCAAGGGATAATTAATTTATTGATTAATCTCTCTTAAAATACTTAGTATTCATGTATCAAAATCAGTTACTTCATTTTAAAAAAAAATATTAAGTTAGAGAATGTTTAACTCAATTTTATTAATTTCACTTAATTTAAAAGGTAGAAACCAAACAAGTTTGCTACTAATTAAACATATTTACCGATGAATATTGTATCTTAATATATTTGTATTTATATGTGATTGACAAAAACAAAGAATTGATATTATGTTTTACTTAAGCAACTATGAATATAGGAATAGAAATGATATTTCATAATTCATAAAAGGATAGGAAGAAGTTATGTATTTATTTGAATTGATATTTTTTAATTCATAAAAGGATGGGAAGAAGATGTGTATTTCTTTGAGTTTATATTATAAATGTTATATTTTATAAAAAGGATGAAAATAAACTATTTATTTCTTTAATCACATGAAAAATTTCATGTCTTGGATTTTTGGATTTTCTAAATTAGTGAAGGTAATTTGATATAGGAATTGATATTTTATAAAAACTTTTAATGAAATATTTGTTTAAATTTAATTATAAAAAAGGACAAATTTTGAGCATCTTAGTATATTAGATTTGTGTAAATTTTTATTTAGAAATTAGAATAAAATAATGCGTGCGGAAAAACCTTTGTTATTGTTAGTAATTAATGCTATTGAAAATTAAATCTAAATATAATAGTGGTTGATGTTATTGATAAAAAAAATATTAATAAATATCTGTGACAAAATCTTTTTATGAAATAATTATATATATGACAAGGTATTTTCAAAGAATAACAGATTTTTTTTATTTTGTAATATGAACATTTAAGAGAATGATTTTATTTCCAGATTTCTTTAATAGAAAACCTAATAAAAGAAATGGTCTTTTGGGTTGGACCTTTGGTAAATAGAGGTTTTCAATAGCAATTCATGTCTACCTATGAGTTTTGTTCGCTTCAAATTTGTGGTGGCGTAAGATTGCATTCAAGTTAAAAAATAGGGTTAATTAATATTTTAAGCTAAATACTTGTGTGTATTGGTTCAATAAAAAAGACTATGGCATGCTAAAGTTGTCATCACAATTTTTGCAACTTTATCCAATAAATCCATACCTTGTAACCCACTCACTAATTTGAACCTCCATGTTAATACACACTTAAACACCTCACTTGTGGATACGACACAGTCTTGTTATTTAAATAAAATCAAATCTTGTTTTAAGAGGCCTTTTTAAAGATATATATTTTCAAAACTTTCAAAAATCCCTTTACATAGATGATATTCTAATCATAAATCTAATTTTAAGCTTTGCTTTTACTATATTTTAATTACAAACTAATTTATATTTTGTATTTTTAACTAACCAAATTTGAATAAATTTTTTTTATTAATACAAAAGAGATATATTCTATATTTTATATTTTCAAACTAACCAAATTACCAACTTTTATTAACACAAATAATATCAATTTTTATTTGTATTAACAAAATAAAATAAAAATTGAAGATTTCATTTTCAATTTGAAGGGAATTTATCTTTGAAGTAGAATTTTTATAAATGATTGAGTAAAATATATATATATATATATATATATATATATATATATATATATATATATATATAAAAGTTGTAAAGTAGAATAAGCACATGACGAAAAAAAACTAATTTTAGGAGTTCCAAAGAAGAAGAAGAAAAGTTATCTAAAATAGATTGATCATAATGTAAAAGTTTAGGAAATGAACCCTTACTTAAATTTATGAGAAAATATATGCATCACCCATATTATTTTTGGGTGGTAGTGAGATATAGTTTGTTTAATTATATTGTTTGTATATAATAAAAACATCCCTGCATATTGGACATTGACAAATTATTAAAAGTGTCCAACTTATTATGAACTGTTTTTGGGAAGCTACATTTCTTAGAGTACAACACCATTAAAAAAATTAGTCCCAAAGGCATTGTAAAGAAAGTTATTTTAAAGGAAGAGAAAATATTGGATGAGGAAATGATATAAAGGGAGATAGAGCAAGTGTTATTGAGGATTTTTGTGGTATAAGGAACTTTCCCTTATGATTTTGTGTTATGTCTGAAAAATAAATCACCAAAATGTGTATAACATTGGACAAAAAAATTGTTTTATAATGATCAAGGATATTTCAATCATAGAATCTAAATTGCTTGGATCAAAATTTCCAATCATAGAATCTAAATTGCTTGGATCAAAATTTCACAATATGAATCTTTAAGAAATAAAAATATATTTTACTTTTATTATATTATTATTTTGACTTAAAATGATTAATAAAATTTTGACTTAAAATGAAATGGAGTAAGAATTATTAATCAAAATTCATTTTTTTCTTTCAACGTTATTTTTGTAGTTTTTGGGACAATTTTCCATATATACATTCTTCAAGCTAAGCGAGCCTTTTTAATTTTCAAAAAATTGAATATAAAAAAATATAATGTCTGACCAAAATATATATATAATGTCTAACAATATATATTTTCCGCCCCCACCTCTTTTTATTACCACCCTAGAATACTCAATTAATTATCTTGATGGTGACAAATAAAGTATTCAAATTTTTAAAGTGAATTCAATCCATCATAAAAGGCAACGCTTTTTTAACAAAATGTTAAAAAAGCGTTCCCTTGGTTTTAGTTTATGGTTGGTTGAAATACCAATGACGTCGTGCGCCAATGATGAGCATGGTGGCAAAAAGTAGAGCACGCTCTTGTAAATGAATGAATAAAATATTTTGATGAAATTAGTGAGTTCGAATAAAGGGAGCAGGAAGGAATCTGAATCTCTGCAATGTCCAAAAGCATGGTTTGGTCCCAGTGTGTGTGGTCCGTTATAATAATAAAGCAAATCTCTCTTATGATTCCCTATATCTCTTCCCATTGACAAACCCCTGCATGTAAATGCTTATAAATTATTTCAGATCTTCCTTTTAAAATTGGGTTTAGAGTCTTGATGCCCATGTTTTACGTTTCCTAATATGTAACCCTTCTCGTTGAAAACCATAATGTCTTCACCATATTGTATTTTATATCTCTATAATTAAATATATTGTAATTTTCTTTTTTAAGATTTAAGTCAGCATAAGATTAAAGAATTTGAATATATATATACACATATATATAATTAAAAATCTAGTACTAACTTTTAGTTCATTTAGCTGGAATCCGAATCCAAAGACTTTTAATATGATGTTGAATGTTGAATTATATGTTTTTCTTTCGCTGTGTATATGAACGATTATGCATCTTAGTATGTTTTAGGTTTTTAAGCATTTTGTTTCAGCATTATATGTATGTATGTTCCTGTGCATGGGGCTAGTTGCCCATGTGTTTGGTGTTTAGTAGCGTCCTCTTCGCCGATCGGAGGGTCGGGGATGTTACAGTGTGGTATCAGAGCTCATGTTGCAGCATGGGCCTGAATGGGCCACGAAGATGCAGCAACAGAGCCATCATTGCTTCATTGGACCTCCGAGGACCATGAGAAGCCAGTTAGCAGAGGCAGGTTGCCCTCTGCCCAAAAGAAAATGAATGACACCAAAAACTTTCCCCCAAAAAAAAAAAAAATTCTAAGTCTTAGGTCGTCGGCTCATCGGAGGACTAAGTGAGAAGATCCTCCGATACAGCAGAATGTATAGGTTGAAGGCCACCCGGCGGATAGTTGTTTCAATAGCCGATGCAGTTTAGAAGACAAAGAAAAAAATTCCCAAAATTTTTCTAAGTCACGAGATAATCAGCGATCGGAAAAGTTTAGCTGTTGGGATCACCGACGAATAGAGGATGAAGCTTCCAAAGTCTAGTGAAGTGGATCAGCGATTATTAGTTGAAGGAAGAGCCGATGCAAAGAAGAATTTTTTTTGAAAATTTATCTAAGTGTTAAACCCATCAGCGATCAATGGAAGTTAGTTAATGAGACCGCCGCTGGACGTCATCGAAAAAGTTTAGTTGTTCGAGCGTCCGTCGTTGTAGCTGTTTAGTGGACTATCCCTCCGACGGACAGTTGTTTCAACCACCGATGCCACAGTGGTTAGTGCTTCCGACCACCGATCGAAGAATATTAGAGGATCATACCATCGATCGGAAAAAGTTAAAGGTTTGTAGACCGCCGTTGCGGCAGCCTAAGGGACTATACATCGATGAATAACGCTTCCAATCATCGATGTCGTAACAATCAGTGCTTTCGATTTTTGATATGCTACCATCGAATAACCTTAGTTGTTGAAGCTGCCGACACCGCAGATCTGTTCAGTGTTGGATCGCCAAAACGTAGTGGTTAAACCATCTGACGCTGCAGTTGCTAGTTGCTCCGACCAACGATAGGACTGTGGGCCGCAGAAACTCCAGAAAGTTCGTTGGCCGCCGTTGCGAAAGGCTAGAGAACTAGCCGCCCGATGAGTAGAGGATCCGATCGTCGACGTGGTAGTGCATAGTGGATTCGATTGCTGATAAATGGCTCGGAAGCTTAGACCACTACAGATTCGACATGCCGGGAAGAAATAAATAAGCAAACTGCCGATGAGTAGTGGAGGAAATTAGACGTTTTGATCGCCGAAATGCCGGAAAGTTAGTGGGAAATAGATCCAATAGGGAGAGAGAAAATTGGGTTATTCAAAATGGATTTCTTAGCAAATTCCAGTTGTTTTTCAGTGGATTTTTCAGTAGACTGTTAGTAGATTACAGGGCTGAACAAGAAGAGAATTTTTGTGTGTTTAAGCAAAACTGTTATTTCTAATTTTCTCCAGAAGAAGGTAAGTAGTTTTGATTTATATCAATATGTGTGAATCTAATAGTTTTTCTATCTAACACGTTTGCAGAATCATAGTCACCTTCAAGAGTAGTATTTCAAAAATTGCAGTTTGATAAGCAAGTGGTGGTTCAGTTATGAGAACCCATGATGGATATGATGCTCGGGATTCTTATGAGCATGCGGGAGATGCCATGGGAGAAAATATCTGTAACGAAAATGATAACATAGATTCTAATAGAAGGAGATTCCAAGGGACACTATCAGATGTTGTAGCCACCATGAGAAGCTTGATTAAAGCTCAGGAAGAGCAGCATCAGTTGAATGCGTTTATGTTGCAGAGTTTGACAGACTTGTAAAGAAAGATAGACTTTGGACGAGGTACAACAAGGCCAGAAGGAAGTAAGAGCAGCACTAGGAGAAGGAGAAGGACTTCTAGTGGATCATCTAACTCTAAAGTATCCAATGGGGATACAATTTCATCCTCTCATAAAAGGAAAAGAAGGAGACACCATAGGGATTGCTCTCGGGATGAATTTAAGAAGGCTAAACCTCCTACATTTGATGGTGAGATAAAGACTAGACAAGAGGCTGAAGCTTGGCTTCTTGGAATAAAGAAGTACTTTCAAGTGCAGGATTATTTGAGAAATATGAAGGCAAGAGTTTCCATATTCAATCTGAATGGAAGAGCATCCATTTGGTGGGAACACTTCAAGCAAGTAAAGAAGATCAGTGAAAGGAGAGTGAAGTGGAAACAGTTCAAGAAGTATTTCAAGCAAAAATACCCCTCTGACAGGTATTATAATGATAAGATTAAGGAGTTCCATGAGCTGATATTGGGACAGCAGACCATGGATGAATATGCAAATAAATTCTTGGAATTGTTGAGGTATGTCTGGTACATCAGAGATGAAAAAGTGAAGGTCCAGCGATTTCTGAGTGGATTGCCTCAGTCTTACAAAGACAGAATTGAGTTTTACGAACGTAGAACTCTTGAAGGAGCAATAAGGAAGGCTAAGTATTGCTATGAGCAAAGCAAGGGTAAACTTGATTACCATAAGGCATGGAAGGACAAGAAGAATGAGAAGTTTGACCAAAGAAGGAGAGGTTTCAAACCTTCTAGATTCAGGAATCAGAAGGAGCAGCCATCCCAAGCTGCGAGTAATCCAGTTGGAGTGACAGGTGGAAAGCCTAAAGATCCACAACAGAATAAAGGTCCACTCAAGTGTTGGAAATGTGAAGGACCCCACGTGCGCAGATATTGTCCACTCGAGAATGAAAGTGCAAGACCAACTTACAACATGCAAGGAACAAAAACAGTGGGTCAAGTAGCAAGGGCAGTCCCTAGAATTTATGCAGCACTGGAGGACCGCCAGGCAGATCACCAGTCAACTGTGGTTGAATTTGCAGGTAAGATTGTTGAACAATCTGTTTCTGTTTTGATTGACCCTGGTTCTACTCAAAGTTACATTACTCCTAGGGTAGTGGAGATTTGTGCTTTTAAGAAAGTAAAGCATAGAAAATATTGGTTAGTTCAGCTAGCCACTGGGACTAAGAAAAAGGTCAGTGAAGTGGTAGAGAAATGCCCATTGGTCATGAATGGATTGGTCACTTGTGTAGATCTGAATGTTCTACTGCTTGGTTCCTATGATGTTCTCATTGGAATGGATTGGTTAGAAGCTCACTGAGTGAAGCTTGACTGTTACAACAAGACTTTCAAATGCATGGATGAAGAAGGAAACCCAGTAGTTGTGAAAGGTATTCCAAAGGTAATTTCAGTAAGGCAGGTTTCAGCAATGTAGCTGAAGAAGTTATGTAGGAAGGGTTGCGAGTTGTATGTAGCTCATATTGTGGAGGCATGAGAGGATGAAACTCCTAGGTTGGAGGACTATCAAGTGTTACAGGAATTCAAGGATGTGTTTCCTGATGAGATTCCAAGGCTCCCTCCAAAGAGGGACATTGATTTCACAATTGAACTTGTGCCAAGAGCAGTACTAGTGTCCAAGACACCCTACAAGATGAGTACACCGGAGATGCTAGAATTGAAGATGCAACTACAGGAGTTATTGGAAAATAATTATATCAGGCCGAGTGTGTCTCCTTGGGGAGCACCAGTTCTATTTGTAAAGAAGAAAGATGGTACACTCAGATTGTGTATTGATTATAGACAGTTGAAAAAGGTTACTGTGAAGAATAAATATCCTTTGCCTAGGATTGATGACCTCTTTGATCAAATGAGAGGAGAAAAGGTATTTTCCAAGATTGACTTGAGGTTTGGTTACCATCAGGTGAGAATCAAGGATGAAGACATTCATAAGACAACCTTTAGAACAAGGTATGGACATTATGAGTTTGTAGTGGTACCATTTGGTCTCACAAATGCACCAGCTACATTTATGTGCCTTATGAACAGTGTCTTCAGCAGGTATTTGGACAAGTTTTTTCTTGTTTTCCTTGATGACATTATTGTTTATTCTAAAAATGAGGAAGTGTGGAAATTGAACCCAAGTAATAGAACAATTGCACTCACAAAATTGCTAATCAAACCTGCAAATTTACACACAAAGGAGACTGAACTTGGAGCATAACACTAATCTGTATTGAATAAGTGTACAATATCCAACCTTATGAATTCATAGGCTACTGCAATATATAATGACATGAGAGATTCGAATGCATAAGGATCCCATTCGAAATAGTCAAAAGCAGGCTTACTAAATCTAGTCAAATTCCCCATAGGTGCATAAATCAGTTTCCAAATCTACCTAGGAGCTCACGAATTGGCAAAGTCAAGTAGGAAAGCTAATAGGTGATGGAAAGATAACTCATACATGCTTTTATTAGGAGAAAAGAATGGAGGATGATGAGGGCAAAAAACAAGTCAACTGCACCTAGTCTTACTTTCCCTTTTTCCATAAATCTCAGTAAAGCAGGCAATAAAGCTGAAAAAACAGATATGCACTAGGGAGGATATGGAATAAAGAATGTATGCTAAATATGGATTCCAGGAGGTTTCCCAAGCGCTCCGTGACTTAGTTTTAGCAAGTTTGACTTCTAGGACATGTGTAAGACAACTTGCATAGAGTGGAATATTGGAAACTAGGCAAATAAGACAAAAATGGATTAATTAATGTCTAAGGTAGATAACTATGGGTTTATTATTCTAACACCCCCGCTTAAGCCTGAATTATGAGTAAATATCATAAAACTATAGGGCCTATGTTGGAGCAGAGTCCCGCAGCTACAGGAAAAGCTTCCATTTTGGTGGATAGATAGTTTGGTGAAGACGAAGAGATAAGGTGAAGCTACGAAGCCGTAATATGTTTCTAGCTGCAGAGCAGAGTCGAAAACCGTGACTGTGGGAACAGAGAAGTCAAGGAAGATGATAGTACCTGAGCGGCTGAGAAGAGAGAGCTCAACCACTGCATTGAAGGCAGCGGCGAAGACAGGAGGGCTCAGCTACCCTCATAAAGGAAAAGGAGCGATGAGGCCGAGGTATTGAAGACGAAGGATAGAAGAAGGGAAGCGGTGCATAATACCCATGGTCAGCTCTAGGAAGCATGGAAGACTGCAGAGTGCAGTGGTGTGACGGAAAGCGGCTACCCCAAGTACAGATATGCTGACTGTCACTAGTTAGGGTTTTGGGTTACTGTTGGGACAGGCCCACAGTGTTGTAATGGCAAGACCTTTGGGCCGCCTATAAAGGGATGTATTTTGTATTGTAAAAGGTTGGCATTTTGGGCATTTTAGGCCATCCAGCTAGTCAGATTATCAGTAGTCTGTTAGCTTACTGTTATTTTGTATTGTAACAATCCACAAGGATTGACAGAGAGAGAGAGAGAGAGAGAGTATATTGTAAGAAGGCAATATAGAGAAGAGATCTAGGAGAGAAGGGCTCCAGGCTGAGTGCGGAGTTACCCAGAAGATCTCTAGCTGCATATGCGGTGCATCAGAACTGTGTACTCTCTCAAGATATAATAAAACACAGTTCTGTGGATGTAACTTCCACCCTGGAAGTGAACCACATAAAATCAGAGCGTTATGTGTTTGATTCATGTGATTTTATTTACTTGTTATATCTGTCATTCATTACATGAACTTTACTTACAGTAAATGTATGTGTATGTTATTCAGTTCACAGCATATTACAAGGATAAATGTAAGTTGAAGTCTTTAAGTATTCTGTATAAGATTTTGTCTAAGTTTCACTAAAGATAGTTAAGAGTCGCAGTATAAATCAGCCTCGTGTGTTGAGTCCTGTAAGTTGAACACAAGTAACGCTAGGTACGCTGAGTCACAGCGGTAGGATATCGCAGGGAGGCAATATCGCACCATCAGAGGAGTTGTGGTGCGCTATGGTTAAGGATCAAGTGGAGGAAAGAGTTACATGTTTCCCAAGACGTGGTGATGCGATAAGGATTAGAGTCATCGCGAGTAAGAGGAAACTGCGCATTGCAGAGAGGAAAGAGCTCCCTCGCGAGCTAAGAAGAGCTGCGAGACGCACACAGGACGCCATACAGAACCTGGTCGAGACACTTGAGTCTTTGGCCAACCCATTAGGATCACTTCAGATGAGACTTCAGGTCGCTCCGCGGTCTGTCGCCGAAAGGGCCAGTGAGCTAGGGGTGTTGTTGGTTCATTATAGTAAACCCGGGTCTGCCCAGATGAAAAACAAATGGTTCCGTTGCCGGTTTTGAACAAATTGAGCACTGATGTTCTGGTGGCGTCCTACTAGAGACGAACTCAACGAGTGGGTTGTGTCTACGGAGAAAGAGTTTTTCGAACGAGAAAACAAGAGTCCTAGACTGAGTACAGAGGACTAGTTACAAAAACATATCATTACAGACCTGCACGCGATATTTTTTGCGACCTTTGGAAACGAGCTTTACGACTGGCTATCAAAGTTGACTGATACGAGCATATTCAAGAACAAAAGAAACATTGTCTGGACACCGGAGCTGATTTAGACCGTGAAGAACCTTGATAATCTCATTACGAGGACAGTAGACTTCTGGCTTGCGAGTGTGCTAGAAGGCTTCGTCACAAAGTTTGCAGTTGACCAGAGAAAAAGCTTCAGCGAGGCTGAGCGGTACTTCTTCAAAGGATATCGCGGTAAGTACCTAAAATCTTTAAACTTGTCCATAAAGATGTTATTACATGAAAAAGGAACAAAGGATCTAGTTTCAGATGAATAAGTAAAGATAGTAATGTCACAAGAGTTTGAAAGTGATTTTGATGACATTGGACGTACACGTAGTGGAAAGAAATACAAAGTAGATTTCAGCTCTCCCATATTTGAATACAGTTCAGATAATACTAGACAACAGAGTCACAGTACCACAGAAAGAACAGAAGGGGGTATCCCTTACCACCCTTATACCCCATAGAAATAGATCGGGACTCTGAACAATCCCATAGGAACTCCATCTAGTAGCTCGCAAACAGTACATACTATCGCTACATCACCTCCACCTACACCGCCGAGTGGTAGTAACACAGCAAATCAACATCCGCAACGCAGAAATAGAATGGGGGATGATATGAAGCTACCTATATTTAAGGGTATAGGGGCAGAGGAACCAGAGAAACATTGGTTTCTATGTGAAGCCGTGTGGACCATTAAAGCAATCAATGATGATAATAGTAAACTTTTATAGTTGGTCACCACACTGAGAGAACGAGCCTTAACATGGTATATGAAGTATACCTCAGCGGTACCCAGAACACTTGTCCAGGTCAGGACCGCCATGATTAAAGAGTTTAAGAAACCTAAGTCTGATTCATAGTGCATTACAAAGCTCAAAGACATCAAACAGTTACCTACAGAGTCAGTGTGGGACTTCGATCAGAAATTTAAAGCCCTTATAGACCAAGTCAGCTTTGAGTTTGCACCGGAGTAGCATAAGGAATGGTTTATTGCAGTGCTGCTCCCTCACATTAGACTACCATTAATGCAGCAGAAACTCCAGATGCAGGACGACGCGGTGGAGATGGCGATGAAACTAGAGGCTTCACCTCTAGCTGAAACCAGCACAGGTATGAAAAACCTGCAAAACCAGTTGGCTAATCTCACGATACAGATGCATGAACTTAAGAAAGGGAAAGAGGTTGCGCAAGGCATAGGGTGCATAAAGTGTAAAGCACAAGGCCATACTAAAGATAATTGTCTAGTCTTTATAGAATATATAGCAACCGGGGCTCCTAACCCCTTACCACAGACCCATGGGCCGTGGTGTGAAATATGCAAAACAAGAGGACATCTACCTCACCAGTGCCCTCTACTTCAGAAGTACGTGCAGACACCTAAGAACTTATACTGCGTCTTCTGCAAGTTTGTAGGCCATGATGAACATGATTGTTGAGCCTATGATCTCATGGTCGGGAGCAAGCAATACCTATACAGAGTCCAATCAGAAACATAGGGTCCAGCAGCAGGACCACAGCATGATCCAGCTTATGTTGGTCATGGAGTAGGATTCAGAGGATGAGGAGGATTCAGAGGCTTTGGCCGAGGAGAAGGCTTTGTCCGTGGTCGCGGACCAGTCACTTGTTACAACTGTGGAGTTGTAGGACATTATGCTAGGCACTGTCAGAGCCCTACCACCACATGTAACTATTGCAAATCTTACGATCACACTATAGAAGATTGTCCTACCTTGATAGCTAAGATCAGAGAACCTAAGCCAGCAGTCATTAGAGGAATTTTGGGGTCTAAAATGGGCCTCCTAAGGAAAATAATAAAATAATAGTTAAAATAATAAAATAATATTGATTAATTTTGGAGGAAGAAAGGAAAAAACTACTTTTTGTGTTCGTATTTTCGACATATCTCCTTATGTTTTTACTCAAATTTCAATCGAGAGAGCTCGTTGGATGCGTAATTTGACTCCACATCCAACAAGTACCCACACTGCATACTTTTGATAGACCCTGCTACCCCAAAAACAAGAAATACATGAAAAAACGTGATGATGATGTCATCATCACGTTTTTTCAAGTATTTCTTGTTTTTGGGGTAGCGGGGTCCGTCAAAAGTATGCAATGTGGGTACTCGTTGGATACGGAATCAAATTCCACATCCAACGAGCTCTCCCGATCGAAATTTGAGTAAAAACACAATGAGATATGTCAAAAATACGAACAAAAAAAGTAGTTTTTTTTAATGACAAATATGTCAATTCAACCATTATGGTTGACTTATTTTATTGAAATTCTATTGGTTCTTGAATTCCAACTCACAAAAACTTATTTTGGCACGTTTTCTTATAAGGCCCATTTTAGACCCCAAATTTCCTCTAATGACACCAGAACATCCAGCTTATTGCTACTGAGCAGGAGGAACCAGAAAAAAGAGTCAACATTGTGACTCACAGCGATGCTTCCACCAATGGGACATCGCAGGTTACTGAAAAGACCACAGGTCAGGAGTGGGTGCATAAAGCTCCTAACAAAGCAACACCACTTGACCTACAGAATAATAAACAGACATTTCAGGAAGCTAAGACTTTCTTTGATGACCCTATGCAATCAGGATCATAGGTACCACCGTCTAGGGGCGTATCGCAGCAAGCACCTTGTGGCGTTAGCCCTATATAGATATCGCAGGCTAACACATCGGGCACATGCGACGAGGACGAGTTGAAAGGAAGTGTACAATCCTTCCTACGAAGCTGTTTAAAACTCGTGAGAAATGAGCAAGCTATTGGAGAACTCCAGCGCATCATAGATTAGTGTCATCCATCTTCTTCCGTGAGCAGTGCACAGCACACTGTTCATACCATTATGGGACATACAAGAACAGGAAGAGAGATATGACTCACAGCACAGGTTGGAGAATTTGAAATGGACAAGGTGATCCTAGATCTAGGATCAGAGGTAAATTTTCTGACTAAGCAGACATGGGAACAGATGGGTAGCCCTAAGTTAGTCAGATCGCCTATCCATCTGCGATTAGCTAATCAACAGTGGGTATCACCCCTGGGTCGATTATCGCAGGTACCAGTTGACATTGACGGAGTTCACAGCTCTACGGACTTTGAAGCTATAGAAATTATTGGCGATAGTAGACCATATCCAACACTACTAGGCATTGATTGGGTGATCGGTAACATGGCCGTTATCGACTTAAAGAGAAGACAAATGACCTTTGAGGACACGCAGATCCGGGTCATCGCACCATTAGATCCTCTTCAGGGTCCTAGATACATTGAACCTATCCGAGCAGAGGAAGAGGCACGTAACATGGACAGTCTCTATCAGATGACTGCGAACCAGAGTGACTACATCAATCCAACCATAGAAGGGAACATTAGTTGTCAATGCGACAGCTCATGCGCATCGGATTCAGATGTTGGTCTAGAGAACTGGTAGAACATACTTTACGAAGTCTCAGCGCGTAGATGTGCGTACATGACTAAGTCACTATAATGGATTGGCGCATAGGTAAATGAGATTCCATCATATCATGGTCTAACAGATATCCAGGACTTTCTCACGCAGATGGAACAACAAATTCCTCACGAGCAAAGGATCGCAGCTATGGACCTTGCAGTACGAGCCACACCTACAAGATGGTGGTATACACATAAAGAGAATATCGTATCATGGGATGATCTTAAGAGATTGATGGTGATCAGATTCTCTACCGACAGAGAATATGTCCAGCAGAGATACACAGGAGAAAGTGACCCCAGGTCACATATTCAGACATGTGAATAGAATTGGTCAGACATTCCCAAGGATGAATGGGCTCACCAATTCATTCACACTTTGGACACAGTTCCACGGAACTGGTACACAGAGACTGAATTGTGCAAGGGAATGACTACATGGCCACTTCTAATAGACAGCTTTCTACTCACCTTCGCTTTTGAATCTGAGTATCCAAATGTTGATCAGGCCCTAGATGTAATAAAGGTTAAGATATTTGAGGATTGCACCCTATCAGTACATACTCAACCTGAGTGGGCCATCCAGTTAGAAGATGCACTCGAGTGCTATAACTTTGAAGCAGAACCAGAGGATGAGGATGAGGATCCTCGCAACATCAACATTCCGGAGTCAGAAGGGACTCGCGATGTTGATGGAATAAAGCTACAGATTCCAACAATCACAAAGCCGATCAGGATTAAAAAGATCAATATTGGCACAGACACAGAACCAAAGTTTGCCTCTATTGGAGACTATTGGACCGATGAAACAGTTGGACAGATTGCAGACTTGTTACATGACTATCAGGACCTATTTCCCACCAAGTTCACAGAGATGAAGGGAATATTCGGAGACCTATGCGTAATGAGGATACCATTGAAAGAGGATGCTAGACCAGTCAAGCAGCGTCCATATAGATTAAATCCATGCTACAAAGAAAAAGTTAAGGATGAGATCGATAAGATGTTAGCAGCAGACATCATTGAGCCTGTAGAAGAAAGAGAATGGGTTAGTCCCATGGTCGTGCAAGAGAAGAAAACCAAAGGAGACATTAGGATCTGTGTCGACTTGCGTAAACTCAACGACGCATCGCTTCATGATCCATTCCCGACACCTTTCACTGATGAAGTACTAGACAATGTGGGAGGACAGGAGGTCTACTCCTTCACTGATGGCTTTTCAGGTTATCACCAGATCAGAATCCACTCATAAGATCGACATAAGACCACGTTTGCAACAGAATGGGGCTCATTCTAGTATATGGTAATGCCCTTTGGTCTTAAGAATGCACCAGCTATCTTTTCTAGAGTAGTAGTTGTTGTATTTAAAGAATACATCCATAAATTCCTAGAATTTTATTTTGACAATTGGACTGTATTTGGATTAATTGACAAGCACATAGGAGATTTAAGACTGATGTTAGAGAAATGTAGGCAGTACCAGATTTCTCTGAACTTGAAAAAATGTATATTCTGTGCGCCATTTGGTATTTTGTTGGGTCACATTGTTTGCAGGCAAGGCTTGATGGTAGATCCCGCAAAGATTGCCATCATTGTAAATCTTCCAGCACCCAACTCAATCAAACAATTGAGGACAGTACTTGGTCATATTGGGTACTACAGAAAATTCATCAAGGGAAACGCAAAGATTACAGCACCGATGGAAAAACTGTTAAAGAAAGATGTGAAATTCCTATGGAATGAGGAATGCCACCAGAGTCTAAACACACTTAAAGAGAAGATGGTTACAGCATCCATCTTAGTATTCCCAGACTGGACTAAGCCGTTTCATGTACATGTGGATGCATCTGGCATCGCACTAGGGGTTGTTTTAACGCAACCAGGAGAAGGAGGTATCGATCACCCTATCACATACTCTAGCAGAAAGCTGTCGACAACAGAAAAGAACTACACCACGACAGAAAGAGAAGGCTTAGCTATGGTGTACGCGCTATAGAAGTTCAGGCACTACTTGTTGGGTGCCTCGTTCAAGATGTTTACTGACCATTCCGCATTGAAGTATCTGGTCAATAAGCCAGTGTTAGGGGGAAGAATATGCATATGGTTACTCCTATTTCAGGAGTATGATTTTGAAATAATTGTCAAACCAGGAAGATTGAACGCTAGACCTGATCATCTGTCGCAAATAGACTCAGGAGAAGAGCCAACTAATCTAGAGGACAATTGGCCAGATGCGCAATTATTTTCTATCCAGATCGCAGATGAGTACTATGCTGATATCATTCACTTTCTCACTACAGGAAGGGCACCTGAGGAGTTTACCAAGCATCAAAAGAGGCAATTGGTTGTTAAAGCAGCAGACTTCACCCTGATCACAGGACAGTAATATAAGTTATGTCCAGATGAAGTCCTGCGTAGATGTGTGATGCCGCATGAAAAAGAGTATCAGAGAAGCACATTCCGGTACTGTTAACTCTCCAAGAAACTACTCAGTGGTTATGGCTGAGTATGCTTGGTAACTTAGAAATTCATTTAATTTCAATAAGTGGATCGAGGGGATACAAGAATGGCACAAATGAAAGACTGCTAATCCAAATAATTTAATGAGCCAGTGCTCTTAGAAACTGTACATCAGATGATCAATAATAGAACAGACATATAGAATAATGCTCAGACAACCAAATACATCAAATTTGTAGGGTTTATGCAACCAAGTACATACATCATGCAGGGCTATACTAAGCATCAAGAAGTTCCTCCATCAAATCATGAGCATGAGCTAAAATAATCCAACAGAGTGCAGAATAACAGTGGGTAACAAAATCTGAGTACAACAACAAGAGAAAACTATGATTTTATTAGACTAGCAATCAGACATAGGCCAAAGTCTCCAAGCTCGAACAC
>LPNX010890278.1:0-22140 GCA_001517045.1 Pseudotsuga menziesii | reverse complement strand
TCGCCTAAGCTGCCGAAAGCTGTAGAAATCCTGAAAAAACTGCCTTTGGAAAAAATCGATTTTCTCAACCGTCCGATGTCCATTTTGCACGTTCGAATAGTCTATTTTGATCTACAAATCATAAGCTATCCACTGGTGCTTTCATATTTGAATTTGGAGTTCGGAAATGCCATCAAAATCGCCCCGCAAGATCACGCAATTTCAGCAAAAAATTCTCCAATTCTTGTTACAGATCTGTGTTATTAATGTTTTGCCGAGCTCCTCTTAACTCGAATCAGAGAGTTAGATACCTTCTCAGTTGATTAAAGATACCCTCCATTTGGAGTCTCAGTTATTTGTTGAAAGAAGGAGTTCGTTTATGATTCCTGATTTGTAGCTGAAGATTTTAATTATCAGTCATAGAGCTGGATGATGACCTGTCACTGCAACTTTGAGATAATGAATGTAACAGAAAGCTGGTTCCTTTAATTCAAGTTACCAAGGACTTCAGAGGTAAGTCTATGAGTTATACAGCAGTTCTACTATTCGGACAAACTCAGTTCGTTCCTAGCATTGATGACTGAACTCTCATTCACTAAGCCACTCTAGTTTCATTTCCATCGGTGAGAGAAGCCTTGAAACAGAAACATGTAACAACAGCTGGGCAAAGATTCAAAACTCAGAGAGAGCCTAATGAACGTGGAGCAATTCGTTTGACTGAAACTTTGGCTAGAACACAGGCTCGCTTGGTGTGGAACTGAGTACAGACCCAAATCTTTTAATTTTGCTTGTAAAAACCTTTTCGGCAGCTTATGTCTTTTCTGTTAACGCCTTTAACTGCCGAACATGGGCCCTTTCGGCAGCTAACTGGCTTCCTGCAAAACAGAGTTAGCTGCCGAAACCTGTCTTTTTACCTTTTGAAGCACAAGACTCACAGATATAAAAATTTTAACCCATCCTATCACCCAAAATGACGGTGTACTTTTTGGGAGATAACAGGTACCGCAGGAGGTCATTTCACAGGAAAGCCAACTACGCAAAAAATTATGGTGGCCCACGTTACACAAAGACACTAAGGACTTTTGCAGATGCTGCGATATCTGCCAGAGGGTAGGAAAACCTTCACGACGAGATGAAATGCCGCTGCGACCGTAGGTTACGTTGGGCACATTTGACAAGTGGGCTATAGACTTTGTGGGTCCTATCAACCCACCGGGAAAACGAACTGGCGCGAGACATATCATCACTGGAACAGAGTACCTCACCAGGTGGGCAAAGGCCAAAGTAGTAAGAAATTGTGATGCTGCTACAGCCGCACAGTTCATTTTTGAAAACATCATCACTAGATTTGGATGCCCAGTAATTTTGATGAGCGATCAAGGCACACACTTCTTGAATCGCACCATTGAGGCCTTGACGAAAGAATTCCAAACACAACACCATAAGAGCACTCCCTACCACCCACAAGCTAATGGTACGGTGGAGGCCTTTAACAAGATTTTAGAAAATGCTCTTACTAAGATATGCAACAGCCAAAGGAATGATTGGGACCTCAGAGTTAACACTGTATTATGGGCGTATAGGACTACATGCAAGAAACTTACAGGACACACACCTTTTAGCTTGGTGTATGGACAGGAGGCTGTTATGCCTATGGAGTATATCCTTCCCAGTTTAATAATTGCTCAGATCACTGGAATGGCTGATACAGAAACGGTGCATGAGAGGCTAGCGCAGCTACTTGCCTTAGAGCAAGACAGATTCATCGCCGGATTCCATCAGAAAGTGAAAAAGGCACGAGAAAAATATTGGCATGACAGGCACATTAAGAGTAAGAATCTTCAGATCGGACACCTAGTACTCCTCTATGACAGTAAATTTATTAAGTTTCCAGGGAAGTTCAAGACTCATTGGTTGGGATCGTATCAGATACAACAAGTTACAGAGGGAGGAGCCGTTTAGCTCAGCAAACTAAATGGGGAGCTTCTTCCCACGATGATCAATGGAAGTAGGCTTAAGCTTTATAGTGACAGCCACTCCACCTCTCAGCCCTAACTCAGAGTCGAGAGGGTGCAGATGTCCAGTGTAGTTGAAAGGAGGCATCACACCGGGAATTAGTCTACACTGGAAGGTATTCTAAGTATAAGGAATCGCATAAGGACGGTTCATTTTGTGAAGTGCAAAAAAAAAAAAAAAACCAAAACCGCGTAAGTTTGTGTTGAGCAAGTGATGCGGTGTGGCATTGCAGCAGCGCGATGTTTCTCTGTGCCATGTACCTAGTTTTTGTAACGAGACAGAGGGCTAGTCAAGTTTCCTTCTGATAGGCAGTTAATGAGGAAATGACCGATATACCTTACCATAGATTTGGCAGCAGCATAATCAATTATCCAGATTTAGCAAATCTTCGATGAGACCGGCGCCTACATACACACACTTCAAGGGAAATTGATCGGATTTCAGCATTTATTGAGGATCAGGATGACAGGTGTGGTCTCATCCAGGCATTAATACGACCGACGAGTTCAGTCTAGATGACTGTTGCATCTGGGATTATCGCCTTCGGCATAAAAGAAGAAATTATTCATTCGGGAGGGTTACTTTTGTAAAGAGCCGAGAGCTATAGAGTGCAGTGTTAAGTTTCCCCTGTCCAGAGCTAATTTCGTTACAGAGTGCTGTGATTTCCAGAGTTTGCAGCCATTTCCAATCCAAAGTATAGCACCGAGTGGGTTCTGTTGGAGGAAGAACCTATAGAAGCGATTTTGGAAAGATTCGAGCATGGAGGCCTTACAGCTGCTATGACCACGCCAAGTTCATCACAGGTCAGACAATTTCCAAGGATGAGGAGTCAAGCGCAGGATGTAGAAGATGTCATCAAAGTCTATGATGAAGAGAAGAAGAAAGCTGAGCCGATCATTGAAGATAAGAAAGCAGAGCAGCGGAATGATGAGAAGAAATATCCCACTAGGAAGAAAGTAAAAATGAGAAAAAGAAAGCAACGAGAGAAGGGAGATGACCTATCTCATCAGCTAAGAGAAGAACAAGAGGTTCCAAAGGTCAAGAATGAAAAAAATGCGGAACCCAAACAGCGTGAATACCTGGAGCGAGTTGCTGAGAAGAAAAGTGAAAGAGAAAACAAACCGAACAAGCAGAACTTCAAGATGCAGACAAAGGCTTGTTCTCGGAATGGAATTCCTGGTTTGTATACCTTTCGCATAAGTAGGCTCCAGACTCAATGAAATGTTGAGAAGGCTGGAAGATATAGATTTTCCTCGTGATAAAATTTCTAACCCATACAAAGAGGAAAGGATATCTATGGAAGACTTCTCAAGACTTGAAGACCCTTAAAAGGTCTCGCAAGCGACGAGAGCAAGAGCATGACTGAGGGCAGGAAAGATAAGAGAGCCCAACAAACTAAGTTACAGAAACTATAAAGAGCATGTCGTAGCTATGGAGAACAAAGTCGCAGGACTTCGGGACAAGCTTCAGCGGACTTCGTAGGAAGCCAAGGAGAAGCTACAGCAGGAGAAGCTGGTTGGTAGTGGCTCGGGGATGAGCCACAAGTAAGTGTTAGGGGACTGTTGGAGCAGAGTCCCACAGCTACAGGAAAATATGCCATTTTGGTGGATAGATAGTTTGGCGAAGACGAAGAGATAAGGTGAAGCTACGACGTCGTAGCATGTTTCTAGCTGCAGAGCAGAGCCGGAAACCATGACTGTTGGAATAGAGAAGTCAAGGAAGATGACAGTACCTGAGCGACTGAGAAGAGAGAGCTCAACCACTGCATTGAAGGCATCGATGAAGACAGGAGGGCTCAGCTACCCTCATAAAGGAAAAGGAGCGACGAGGCCGAGGTATTGAAGACGAAGGACAGAATAAGGGAAGCGGTGCATAGTACCCATGGTCAGTGCCAGGAAGCATGGAAGACTGCAGAGAGTAGTGGTGTGATGGAAAGCGGCTACCCCAAGTACAGATATGCGGACTGTTACTAGTTAGGTTTTTGGGTTACTGTTGGGACAGGCCCACAGTGTTGTAATGGTGAGACCTTTGGGCCTCCTATAAAGGGATGTATTTTGTATTGTAAAAGGTTGGCATTTTGGACATTTTAGGCCATCCAGCTAGTCAAATTATCAGTAGTCTGTTAGCTTACTGTTATTTTGTATTGTAACAATCCGCAAGGATTGACAGAGAGAGAGAGAGAGTGAGAGTATATTGTAAGAAGGCAATATAGAGAAGAGATCTAGGAGAGAAGGGCTCCAGGTTGAGTGCGAAGTTACCCAGAAGATCTCTAGTTGCATATGCGGTGCAACAGAACTGTGTACTCTATCAAGATATAATAAAACACAGTTCTGTGGACGTAACTTCCACCCTGGAAGTGAACCACATAAAATCAGAGCGTTATGTGTTTGATTCATGTGATTGTATTTACTTGTTATATCTGTCATTCATTACATGAAATTTGCTTACAGTAAATGTATGTGTATGTTATTCAGTTCACAGCATATTACAAGGATAAATGTAAGTTGAAGTCTTTAAGTATTCCGTATAAGAGTTTGTCTAAGTTTCACTCAAGACAGTTAAGAGTCGCAATATAAATCAGCCTCGTGTGTTGAGTCCTGTAATTTGAACACAAGTAACGCTAGGTACACTGAGTCGCAGCAGTAGGATATCGCAGGGAGGAAATATCGCACCATCAGAGGAGCTGTGGTGCGCTGTGGTTAAGGATCAAGCGGAGGAAAGAGTTACGTGTTGACCAGAACGCGGCGATGCGATAAGGATTAGAGTCATCGCGAGTAAGAGGAAACTGCGCATTGCAGAGAGGAAAGAGTGGTCTCACGAGCTAAGAAGAGCTGCGAGATGCACACAGGATGCCATACAGAACCTGGTCGAGACACTTGAGTCTTTGTCCAACCCATTAGGATCACTTCGGGTGAGACTTCAAGCCGCTCCGCGGTCTGTCGCCGAAAGGGCCAGTGAGCTAGGGGTGTTATTGGTTCATTATAGTAAACCTGGGTCTACCCAGACGACCAACAGCTTAGCAATAAGGCTTAGTCACCCTTTACATACTGCATGTCCATTTAACCAAGGAAAGAGGAAAAAAACCAGTGGGAAAATCCTCCCTTAAACATGGACAATAAAACAAACTTTGAAAATCTTGTTATAAATCATGCTTCACAACATGATCAGCAATCCCCAATAGTGATTTGAGATTGCTAAATGTCTTCTCACAAAAAAACTTTGGTGAAGATGTCTGCTACTTGTTCTGAAGATGCACAGAAGAGTAGGTGAATGGTGCCATCATGCACAAGCTGTATGATGTAGTGCATATGGATCTCAATGTGTTTGGTTCTATGTCTTTGAACTGGATCATTGCAGATTTGAATGGTGCTCTGATTATCACAATAGATAATGGTTGAAAACTCTGATTCAAAGCCACACTCACCAAGTATCCCCTGCAACCATAAACATTGAGTTGTTGCATTTACAACTCCTCTGTACTCTGCTTCTATACATGAGAGTGCAATGGCACTCTGTTTCTTGCTTGACCAGCTGATTAGTCCTTCAACAAGCATGAACACATATCCTGATGTTGAATTTCGATCTGTGTTGTCACCTTCCCAATCACTGTCAGTAAACCCAATCAAATCAAGATCAAATTTATCTTTGTAGAAGATCCCATGAGTTCTTGTTCCTTGAACAAAGTTAAGGATCCTTTTGGCTGCTCTCCAATGGATCTCATGAGGTTGATCCATGTATATTGAAGCCACACTTACTGCATAAGAAAGATCAGTTCGAGTGTTTGTAAGGTACAAAAAACTCCCAATCAGTTGTCTATACAGAATATTATTTACCATAGGAGAAGAACCTGCTTCTTCAAGCTTAACTCCTGAAAGGAAGGGAGTCTTGCTTGGCTTACAATATTTCATGTTGAAATTGTTCAACAAATCCAAAGCATACTTGGACTGATGTACCTTTATTCCATGTTGGGATTGAGCAATTTTGAGACCCAAGAATTGGCTCAACAACCCCAAATCAGTCATAGAAAATGCATGGTTCATTGCATACTTCAAGGAGGCAATTATTTATTTGAACTTCCTATAATCAGAAGGTCATCCACATACAAGACAATAATCATAAAATAACCATGAATCATCTTCAAATAAACATTAGGATCAGAATTGCATCGAACAAAACTCAATGACAGCAGAAAGCCATCAATCTTGGCATACCAAACCCTGGGGGCTTGCTTAAGCCCATACAATGATTTCTTTAGCCTACACACAAAAGATGGATTAGTAACAAAACCTTGAGGCTATTGCATGTAAATATCTTCAGTAAGATCTCCATTCAGGAAAGCACACTTCACATCCATGTGGTGTACCTCCCTCTGCTTTGAAGCTGCAATGACTAAGGCTAGCCTGATGGAGTCCATCTTTGCCACTGGTGCAAAGTTCTCATTGTAGTCAATACCATGTACCTATGAGTAGACCTTGGCTACCAATATTGCCTTATATTTCAAAGGTGAACCATCAGCAGCAAACTTAGTTTTGAAAACCCACTTACATTGAACTACCTTCCTCCTTGGGGGAAGATCAACCAATTCCCAAGTGTTGTTCTTCTGGAGTGAGCTGAATTCTTCTTTCATGGATGTTTGACATATTAACTCATGTGCTGCATATTCAAATGTTGGTGGGTCTTATTCAACCATCAGATAGCATTTCTCTGCAAACAAAGGGTCTTTCATACACAGGGCACTCTCAAACTGAGATCTAGTCCTCCTAGGATCACTAGGATTTCCAGCTAGTTCCTCAGATGCATGAATGGTCTTTGCTGCCCATTTTGGTCTTGTAGGACTGTCAGGATCTACATTTAAATCATTATTATCATACATATCAGAATCAACAAACTCATTTGTCTCTTCACTTACATTCAATGGTTTTGGTGGTGAAGAAGACTCTCCAACTTCAACTGTTGCTAAAGGCTCTTCTTGGAACTGAACACTCCTTTCAATGAAGGCTTTGTTTGTGCTCAAATTGATCACCTTGTACCCTTTTGAATATTCAGAGTACCCAACAAATAGACACTCTTGGCTTTGGGGCTGCAAAGCCTTCCTCTTTTCTGTTGGAATTCTATCCCAAGCCCTTGAGCCAAAAATACTGAAATGGGTCACACCTGGCTTGTGCCCACTCCATGCTTCGAAAGGAGTCATACCATCAAGTTGTTTATGAGGCACCCTATTCTGGATATAGGATGCATAGTTTATAGCCTCAGCCCAAAACTTTGGTGGAAAATTCTTAGCCTCCATAATACAGGTTGCCATCTCTTTCAGTGATCTATTCTTTCTCTCAGCAACACCATTTTGCTGTGGTGTGTAAGGGATTGAATGCTGCATCTGAATACTGCATCTTCACAATATTGAATGAACTCAAATTTGACATACTCACCACCATCGTCAAATCTGAGGATCTTGAGTTTCCTCCCAGGCTGGTTTTCAACCAAAGCCTTAAAGACTTTGAAGAGGCCAAAAACTTCAGACTTATGCTTCAGGAAGTAAACCCAACAATAATGGAAAAGTCATCTATGAAGGTCAATGCATATTTGGCCTGACTCATTTACATATGAGGAAACAGACTAGTAACATCACTGTGGATCAACTCAAGAGGTGTAGAGGTTCTCGCATGACTAGCTCTCTCAAATTTATGCTCTGGGTTTTTTCCTAAGATACAACCTTGACAGACTCCCTTGGAAAACTTAATCTTTGGTAACCTTATGACCATTTCTTTTTCACTTAGATCAGAAAGATACTTATAGTTAAGATGGCCAAATATTTCATGCCAAAGCTTTCCTGCCTCATTGGAATGAATCAGAAGAGTAGAGGGTTTGAGTAGGGTAGGAAATGTGAAAACATGTATACCTTTGAAGTGTGATCAACAACTCCTTTTGCAATGACTTTACCACTTGAGATCTCTATGATCTCAACATCATAAGGGGAGAATATGACCTTCTTTGGAGACCCTGTGTGGGTCATTTGATACACTGACAAGAGGTTAGAGGCAAGACTTGGAACATACAATACATTGTTGAACTTACCATGGTCAAGATCAATCCTTCCTTTTCCCAAACTGTTAGTGAGAGAGCCATCTCCCAGCACTATTGGTGTACTTTTTGGCATGTCAAGAAAGCAGAATGCCTCCTTGGTCGGAACCATACGTCTTGAAGTTCCAGAGCCTATGATGAAGCTAGTTGAGTTGATGTGACAGCAACCAATGCATGTACTCTCTCTTTGTCCTCTGAATTTGATCCTACTTCCCTCTTCTTTGAGCTATCAGGAAGGGAGATGTTATTCTTCTCCAGGATTTGGGTCAGCATGTCAATTTTCTTCTTCATGCAGGAGCTTTCAGGATGATAGCCCTTACTGTAGTATGCGCACTTGGTCATTTCTCCTTTGTTCTTCTTCTTCTGGAATTTCTTCTTGGAGCCTTGGGGTTCTCCTGAGACTTGTTCTTGTCTCTCTTCTGCTCAGGTGGCTTCTTAGCTTTCTTCTTGCCTTTTGAAGCCACCCTTGCATCTCCAACAACCAGAGCTTGGTCTTTGGAAGGTTTGATGGTGCCCATCATCACCAGTTTATCTTGTTCTTGTGTGAGGGATTCCATGAACTCTGCAAGCTTAGGCATCTTCTAGGCTTGAACTGTCAATTGGTGGCATGGAAGGTCGAAAAAAACATTGAATAGTCAGGGCCAAGCTTCGAGAGTATGGCCAAAACTATTTTCTCCTCCTTCTTTTCAATTCCACGTTGTTTTAGTTGCAAAACAAAGGCTTTAAACTTGGAAAAGTAGAGTTGCAGGGATTCGAAGTTGCTAGGACTCAAAGAGATCAATTCATTCTCAATTTGATGTCCTATCATCTCATTTGTCTCACCAAAAATCTCTAGAAGCTTCTCCCATACTTCATTAGGTGATGTCAATCCATCAAGATGGAAGAGGAGGTCTCTAGATATGCTCAAACACAAGAGACCATAGGCCTCATCCCTCCTGTTGTGCCATTTAATTTTCTCTGCAGCTGCATTGGGCTCTGATTCAGTTTCCATAGTAACCCTGTAGAGACCTTTCACTCTCAACAATATCTCCATCTCTGCTTTCCATTCAAAGAAATTAAATGGAGTCAAGATGATCTTCTGAGATTGATCCATAGCTCAGAAATTGTCCCTTCAGTCAGCAGAATAGCTCCCAGTCAAGATGTCAAACCTGCAATAGTAATATGGAAGGAGATAAATCGATCTACAAAGGCTTTGATACCATGTGCAAATTGAACCCAAGTGATAGAACAATTGCACTCACAAAATTGCTAATCGAACCTGTAAATTTACGCACAAAGGAGACTGAAATTGGAGCATAACACTAATTTGTATTGAATAAGTGTACAATAGACAACCTTATGAAGTCATAGGATTATGCAATATATAATTACATGAGATATTCGAATGCATAAGGATCCCATTTGAAATAGTCAAAAGAAGGCTTACTAAATCTACTCAAATCCCCCATAGGTGCATAAAGCAGTTTCCAAATCTACCTACGAGCTCACGAATTGGCAAAGTCAAGTAGGCAAGATAATAGGTGATGGAAATACAACTCATACATGCTTTTATTAGGATAAAATAATGGAGGATGATGAGGAAAAAAAACAAGTCAACTGCACCTAGTCTTACTTTCCCTTTTGCCATAAATCTCAGTAAAGCAGGCAATAAAGCAGAAAAAGTAGATATGCGCTAGGGAGGATCTGGAATAAAGAAGATATGGTAAATATGGATTCCAAGAGGTTTCTCAAGCGCTCCATGACTCAATTTTAGCAATTTTGACTTCTAGGACATGTGGAAGACAACTTGCATAGAGTGGAATATTGGAAACTAGGCAAATAAGACAAAAATGGATTAATTAATGTCTAAGGTAGCTAACTATGGGTTGATTATTCTAACAAGAAGAACATGAAGAGAATTTGACGTTGAAATTGCAATTGCTCGAGGAGCACCAACTGTATGCAAAACTGAGCAAGTGTGACTTCTATAGAGATAGAATTCAGTATTTGGGTCCCATTATCTCAAAAGAGGGTATATCAGTGGACCCTGAAAAGGTTGAAGCCATTATGAATTGGCCTACTCCAAGAAATGTGACGGATGTAAGATATTTCATGGGACTTGCAGGATACTACTGGAGGTTCATTGAGGGATTTTCCAAAGTTGCACATGCCATCACTTATTTGCAAAAGAAGGGGACAAAGTTCGAATGGACCTCGAGGTGTGAAGAAAGCTTCCAGCAGTTGAAGAATCTTCTCACCAGTGCACTAGTGTTGAAAGTTGCGGATCCGAAGAAACATTTTGTGGTATGTATCGATGCATGCGAATAAGGGCTTGGAGGAGTCCTTATGCAGGACAACCACATGATATGTTATGAGTCGAGAAAGCTAAAGGAGCGTAAGAAGAACTATGCCATTCATGATCTAGAGCTTGCAGCCATAGTACATGCTCTCAAGATGTGGAGGCATTACTTGATGGGTATAAGATTTGAACTGGGGACAGACCATTGTGGTCTGAAGTATCTATTTAATCAGCCTACCCTGAACGCTAAGAAAGCAAGATGGCTGGAGTTTTACGTGAGTTCTATTTTGAAATCAAGAACATAAAGGGAAAAGAGAATAATGTAGCTGATGGACTCAGCAGGAAGGTGCAAGAAATGCATGTGGAATCTCTTAGTATTTTCCAATCAGATTTGAGGTAGAAGATTGTTAATCATACTACTGAAGATGAATTGTATGAGCAGGTAAAAGACAAATTCCAGCAGCAAAGTCTTGAGAAGGGGTATGAGGGATATAAATTGGTCATCCATAAAGGGATGAATGGTAGATTTGAGGAGAGTTGTTATGGATGGCATCCATAAAGCTCTGTATTTTGGTCACCCAGGATATCAGAAGACAATTGCTACCGCCAGAAAGTAGTACTTTTGGCTGGGAATGAAAAAGGACATGGCTGAATACATTTCAAGGTGCATGAAATGTCAATAGGTAAAGGTTGAGCATCAACACCCAGCAGGTTTGTTGCAGCCTTTGCCAATTCCAGAATGGAAATGTGAAATTATTTCCATGGATTTTATTACAGGATTACCGCTGACTTGGAGACAACATGATTCCATCATGGTTGTGGTAGACAAGTTGATTAAAGCAACACATTTTATACCAGTGAAGTCTACGCATAAGACTGGCGACATTGCAAAGATCTTCATGAAGGAGATTTTCAAATTGCATGGATTTCCAAAGGCAATAATATCTGACCAAGATGTCAAGTTCACTTCCAATTTTTGGAAGAGGTTGTTTGCAGATTTGGGTACAAAGCTAAACTTTAGCACTTCATACCATCCTCAAACAGATGGGAAAACTGAGAGAGTTAATCAGGTGCTTGAAGATATGCTTCGCATGTATGTGATGGACAAACCAACCAAGTGGGAAGATTACTTACACTTGGTAGAATTTTCTTATAACAATGGAGAGCAGGCATCCTTGGGGATGAGTATGTATGAAGCTTTGTATGGAAGAAGGTGTAGGACACCAGTGACTTGGGATAATCTAGTGAACAGGGTTGCGCTTGGACTAGAATTGCTCAAGGAAATGGAGCAAGAGGTTGTAAAGATCAGGTAGAATCTGAAAGCAGCATAGGACAGACAAAAAATATATGCAGATAAGCATATGGTGAACATGGAGTTCAGTGTTGGGGATCATGTTTACCTCAGAGTGAGGACAAGGAAGAGCTCCTTGAATCTTGGAAGATGTGCCAAGCTGTCACCAAGATATTGTGGACCATTTGAAGTACTTGAAAGAATAGGGCCAGTTGCATATAGACTTGCATTGCCTACTAGTACTAGAGCTCATAATGTTTTTCATGTTTCTTTGCTTAAGAGATATGTGCATGATCCTAACCATGTGATAAATTGGGATGTGATTCATGTGGAACCCGAGGGAGAGTTTCAGATTGATCCAATGGGCATCCTCGACAGGAAGGTCACAATGCTTTGGAAACGAGCCATAGGGCAGGTAAAGGTGTAATGGGAACACTACAGACCTAAAGAGGCTATGTGGGAGCTGGAGGATGCCATGCGATTGGCACATCCATTTTTGTTCACTTCTGTGAAACACTGAGGTGGTACCGGTGTGGAATTTTGTTCAAATTTTGTAAAGCACTGAGGACAGTGCTATTGAAGGGGGAGGGAAATGTAACACCTCGGTTTTGACAGCGATGCATTAAATATACATGATACATATATATTGTAAATAATCATGGTGCGGAGCTAAAGGCAAAATCCCCACCATCGATTTGGTTATGTTATGTTTCGGTGATTGGAATTGTCACCGATAGTATATCGAGATATACGGCACATATTAAGTGGTGGCATCATGTAACTATTAATTTTAATTAAAAGAACCCCAACTAGTTATGTTGATGCAACTATATTGAAAAGGGCATCATTTCCTAAGGATAAGGGGGGGGGGGAATTGTTAAACCTAGAACCCATGGGGAAAATCCATGTGTCAGCCACTTAAGCTCATATCCTAGTTGAAGGTAGTTAATGCTGGGTAGTGGTGGGTGGCAGGCTACCCCCACACTAGCTGGTCTAGTCACACGCACGGGCTGGGGGTGGTTTCCTCACGCACTGTTTGGGATACCAATCGTTCTATCCACTCTCTTTGTTCATGGGATTTTCATTCCTCACGTGGAGGAGAGATAAAAGGATTCATGATTCCTTGTATGGGGGTTCATTCTCCCTTCTTTCACAGGGATTGCTGGTCTGTGGATGCGTTTTCCTCCCATTCACACAGAGAGTTTGTCCCTTTTTTCCCATTGTGGATCTATGAAATGTTTCAGTGATTTTTCGTTGAAAGTTCGGTTGTTGTCTTCCCCTAATCGGTGGTTGCTGTGAATACTTATGTGGTTTTGGCTACGTTTTCCCTCATGTACAAATTGGGAGTTTGTTTCTTCCCCATTACAGTCTGTATAAGTTTTCCCGTGGCTTCATTGTGGATCGTGTGCTATGATTTTCCTCATTGATCGTGGTTGTGTTCTTTTCCACGTTTGAGCTATTGTAGGCTATTGATTGATTCGTTTTGGCCATGATAGGGCCAAGAACGATTCAGGTGTTGGTTTCCCTTGCCCAATCTGTGAATTGCTTGTCGGGATGTATGCATGCAGTGGTTGGTCTTCGGACTGTATTGGAGTGGTGATGAGGGTCTAATTTTCTTGATAAACCTGGTGGGTTTGGGAGCCACACAGATAGAGCTAGAGGTCTAGATTTCTTCTCCACAACCCCTGAATAGCACTGGGAGGGAGGTCAGGGCCTGAGGGACTGTGTAGCAGAGAAAGGACTGATTTCCTTGTGTTGGGTGTGTGTGGTTGTCCTAGAAGTCAAGCTAGTTCTGGTGTAGGTGTCCTTAGCTCTTCAATGAGCTCACCAGCTTATCATTTATCTTTTCTCAGCTTTTGGATGGCCTAATAAACCCAACTGTGTTGGCTTGGCTGATCCATTGTTTGTCTAATAAACCCAACTATGTTGGCTTGGTTGAACTTTGTATCCTTGAACATTTTGTTCTCCTTGGCTATGTGTAAGCCTGCTAGTTCCTTATTCATTGGGGAATCATTCCCAGCTTGGTGGTGGTAGCGTTGCTGAGAGATTAAGGAGCATGATGGCCTATGGTTTGGTGGAATGTTGCAACGACGTAGCTGGTTGCGGAACAGTTCTCATAAGATAAGTATTCTTGACTAATCTATTTTGCAATCCTAATTACTGTTAATGAATTATGATGATGTACACGTTGAATGCTGAATTATATGTTTTGCTTCCACTTTGGATATGAATGATTGTGCATCTTAGTATGTTTTAGGTTTTTAAGCATTTTGTTTCAGCATTATATGTATGTATGTTCCTGTTCATGGCGCTAGTTTCCCGGATGTTTGGTGTTTAGTAGCTTCCTCTTCACCAGTCGGAGGGTCGAGGACGTTACATAATCCATCAATAACATTCCATTCATCCATAAACTATCATTAGTTTACTTATCCATTTGAATCTATCAGTATTATATTGGTTCACAACAAGGTAGTGGGGAAATGACACTGTTTCTTCATTGTTTAACATTTATACATGAAATATTTTGGGTATTTCAACCTGAGAGTCTCATGAAATTTTAAATACATATATAACATTCCATTCATCCATAAACCATCATTAGTTTACTTATCCATTCGAATTCATCAACATTACATTGGTTCACAACAAGATAGTGGGGAAATGGCACTATTTCTTCATTGATTAACATTTTTTAGATGAAATATTTCAGTATTTAGGCATGAGAGTCTTATGAAATTTAAATACAAATCATTTACATTAGAACATAAAATAATGGGGAATTAGAAGCTTCCCCAAAGAGATCATAAGCTCACCCAAAGCGCAATCCCTCCATGAGCAAGAATATGCCATAAAAACTGGAAACAGTTGAGAGAAAGCATTGTAATAGAAGGAGCCACAAGATTCCCTATAGCTTACACCTACAAATACAAATCCATAAAATATCCATGAAATACCTGAGTGGCCTCTCCAAACAACAACTTGGATGGAAATCTTTCACCCTCAAAATTGGCTAAGGCAAGAAAACTAGTCATCCACTAGCTCTCACAATTCACAAATGACAATTTCTAAAATGAAAAAAAGTCAATATCTTGGTTGATTCCTCTATTTTATAAGCATTCGTAGCCTTCTAAGGTTATGAATCCATCCACAAACTCAATCCAATTCGAATTTGGGTGTGGGCTTAATATTTTCCATGTGTCCTCCCTTTCCAAGCCTTCCATCTTCCCCCAATTTGAGTAGGAACCCATTGAGCTTCCCCAAATCACATAAGTGCCCTCTTGGATTCTCTATTTCGACTTGGGATGTCAGATATGTCATAATCCAGCCTTGAGATCTGATTTGTGTCATAGGTTTCATAACATCTTCATCATTGTTGTCATAGAGCTAGGGAATGTAGTCTAAGTGTCTCACTATCTCCAAAATGACTCTTCCTCTCCCATGTGAGTTAAATTTCCTTACAAATTCAACCTATGATGCATTGGAAAAGTGTACTATCCTTCTAACTCATCCAATAACATTTATGCTTCCCATGGATTCTAAATTTCAAGAAGAGGATGCCATGTGGCACATAAATTCTAGCTTGTGTGGGCCCCATAGTTTCCATGTGTCTCCATGCTCCATCGCCACTTAAATTTTCTCTTGTATTTTTTTATTTAGATCCTTTAAATATTTATGCCATTATAATATTCAAACATCATTTATTTTCCCCCTTATTCCAAATCCCAAAGCTTCCACTCCCAACCTAGGAAACTAGTAATTTTCCTCCTTGGAAATTATTTGACCCTTAGCATCAATTTGAAAAACTCTCATGAATATAAAAAATATGATTATGCCATTGTGACCCAATGAAAAATTTGAGACATGACAGTTTCCTTTGTGTGGGATCTCCCCATGTAATAAAAAGAAATCATCAAACATGTGGGTCTACTTCAACCGATACCCCATACGTAATCTATGTCAAGAGGAAATTGTGTTGGATTTCATTAAAATTTCCCTCCACAAAAGGGAAATATGTCAATATGCACTATTTACATGTTTGATCAACATATCAAACATGCCCTATTTTAGTTTTTTAGTTAATAGCTAATTCTATCCAAATGGTAGAGGTTTTCCTTAAGGATTTCATAGACTTTATGACTACTTGAAGGTAACAATATTTGGTAAGGATATTAAATTTATTAGATATTTCTAGAAATAGATTTTAAAGCTCTCGAGCACAAAATTAACTTTGATTTCAATTTTATATCCATATATAGATGGTCAAATTAAAGTTGGGAACAAGTTCCTTCAAGGTTTATTGCTTTGTTGTTAATATCGACCTCTAATGGATTAAATGGTTGTATAAAACTTCACATCATATAATGTTTGAAGCAGTTTATGGATATTCTTGACCAAGCCTTGACACTTATATGATCCTTCTATCTCTTAGGTTCAAGCAATTTTCTAGCTCATAGCCATAAGGTTAACAATACACTACAAATTCTCTGGGGAAATATTATGTTCACTCAAAATCAAATTAACAAAACCTAATAAGAAGTGTTGTGAATGACAATTTGCAATTTGTGACTAGGTTTACCTTCTCCTCCAACATTACAAACAATTACCCATGAAGACAATTGTAGCTAAAAGTTTAGATCAAAGTGTATCTATTGACCCTACAAAATGGTTAACGAGATAGGTGAGATCATATATTCCTTATAACTTTCTACATCTTCACTCATTCACAATGCCTTCTATGTCTCTGGTCTAAAATTTTAATTTGGCAACACGTTCCAATTCAAACAACATTTCCATTGTTAAATGAACAAGGAAAACTCATTTTTGGATCCCAAATAAGATATAAGTGCTAGAGGCTATGTCACAATACCATCACTAAGTATTTGGATTTGGATTCTGCACAACCTCCTCAATAGACTAACAATTACATTGTTGCATATAGGGGATAACTTGTTCCACAAACAAAGAGGTCTCATACACAAAATTGATGTTTGTCTTGGCTGTGACCTCAAAAATAGAATATTATTATTATTATTATTATCTAATTGAATAGAACAATCTTCATGTGATTTCATTCATCAATATCTAAGATTACTAAATTTTTTATATCAAAACTTCTTCTAGGAAGTTATGCACCTACATGTACCTTTACTCATATTCTCTTTATCCACCATTAAATATATCATCCTCTCTTTTACTATATTATGTTATATCCATACAAATTATTCCACATCCATTATGGTATTTTTCTATTTAATTTCACTATCTAAATTGCATATATATATATATATATATATATATATATATATATATATGGAATTCACAATCTAAATTTAAAAAGAAAACATCATATGAATGATTATACACACATCCATTAATATCTTGAAGTGAAGTTAATATAATATAGAAAGGTACAATTTTATACTAATACAAGTATCTTTGGATGGTTCAGTTGATTACTGCCCCATCCGATTGACTAAATGTAGAATCGATTTAAGTCTGGGATGCGTGACTTTGCTATTGCTCCCATATTTAAACAGATCTTTATAGATTTCTACTTTATCTTTCTAAATATTTATTAGGTTGTTATGTTACTTCACAAGTAAACTAACTAAATGTTGCACACAATATCTTGCAATTTGGAGATTCAATGACCCTAGTATCAAAACATAATAACCTCAGATCCAAGGTGTTATTACGACAAGGCCTTTTAATATAATCTTGGAAGCATGTGACTAATTGGTATTGTTTCCAAATGGATGGAAATCCATTGGATTGAACGTGTGATAAAAAACAATATTAGTATAAATGGTAGTGTTGAAAAGTACAAGGCAAGGTTGGTTGTGAAACGATATTCTTAAGTTGAGGGGATTAATTTTGGTGATATTTTTTCTACAGTTGCTAAGTTAACATCTATTAAGCTTTTATAGTCTATAGAATTAGCCTTTGATTTAGAGATAGAATATATGGGTGTGAAAACAATATTCCTACACGATGACTTGAAGGAGATCTATATGCCACAACTAGGGCACTACATTGGAAAATGTAAAGAGACATTGAATTGCAAATTATAAAAGTCTTAATATTATCTCAAGTAGCCTACGAGAATGTGGCACCAAAATTTTGATTCTTTTGTGTTGGGATTGTGAATTGTATTACAAACATAAGGGACATCATTTCCTTGTTATCATTTTGTATATAGATGATATGTTATATTTGGTAACAGTAAGGATGTGATTCATGATTTGAGGTTTGAAATTTCAGCGCAATTTAACATGAAGGACTTGAGAGCTACAAAATATATCTTAGGATTGGAGATAGGAGAGAGAGAAAACATAAATAACTTTGGTTGAAGAAGAATATGTGAACTCCATGTTGCATTAGTTTTGCATGGAAAATTGTATACCATTGAATGGTATGATTTCTATGGGAACAAAACTTTCAATTGAAAAATGTACCACAACAGGTCCATAAAGACAGAGGGAAAGGCTTAAATTCCTTATGTTGGTATAGATGGTAGTTTGTTGTATGATATGGTCTATACTACACCAAGAATTGCCCAAGTAGTGAGAGTCTTGAATAAATTTATGCCTAATCCACGATGTGAACATTAGGCTACATTGAAGAGGGTCTTTAGGGACTTGTGAGGTATTTTTTAATATTCCATTTGCTATCATAGTGATGTTTCAGGGGACCAACACTCAATAGATATATAGGGATATGTGTATTATGATTGGGCAGAGAAGGTATATAGAAGGAGATATACCAATTTATTTTTTACTATTTGGTGGAGCAACGAGATGGATGAGAATGTAGTGGGTTGTGGTTTCTTTGTCCACTATAGAGGTAGAGTATATTGTATCTAAACATGCATAGAAGGAGGGAATTTGGCTTATGAAACTATGTTAAGATGTAGGGTTAAGTGAGAGAGCTATCACAATTCAATGTGATGATAACAACACCATTTGTCTCTAGTTAAGAATTTAACCTTTGATGCAAAGACAAAACATATTGATATCTAGTACCATTTTGTTTGGGACATGGTAGAGGATGAACAGGCGATATAGGAGAAATTTGGCAATTTGGAGAGTGTTGTAAATGCATTGACAAGATAAGTGAGCACAGGTGAATTAAAGTGGTGTTTCGAATCTATAGGCCCTATAGCCCATAGTAGTTAGATTACAGTTTGATGCATTCTCACTTATACTCTTGTAAGACTTACGACAATTGGGAGAATGTTGGAAGGTGTGTGTCATACAAATTGTAGTTTGGTAGAAGAGAAATTATCTCAATACATGTAAGCAATTGTAAGAAATAAATGATGAGCAAGGGAAAGGAATAAACATGGAGCAGTAGCAAGCAATTGATGTTGAGTAGCAATAAGAAACTAATTAATTGTTGGTAGTTTCTAGTATTTAAAATAGAAAAACCATAAACAATTTATGGTTTTCTTATACATATTTATTGAGTTCTAGGGTCAAAGGTAAATAGTCAGTTTTTAACTTACTACGATGGTACCAAAATTTCTCCAAAACCTTTATGCTACTAAATACTCATGTTGATAGCATGAATACTTTGTAAAATATTGTAACTATTTCTTAGTTGTTAAATAAACATTCAAAATGCTTTAGATTGTGGGGTTTTTTTCCAAATGAATTTTCTTAAATTATGTTATTTGATGGTTATATGTTGTTTATTACTACAACTATGTTTATCTAGTTTGTTGTACATTTTTCTCTTATCAATTAATGTAGAAAGTGTTGTATACACATTTTTATTCTTACACAACCAATACAGATAAAACGAATTTAATTTATATAAACATTAATCCTAAAAATGTTAAGAGTGTAATCTAATTTTTTAGATAAAATAATGAAAAACAAAATAATTGTGAATATAAAATTAGTTTAAGCCTAGCATCAACATTACAAAGTCATTTAGTATTAATAATTGATTTAGTATTACATTTTTAATAGGAAATATATGCTCCTCTCTTAAACTGAGAAACATTTTACAGCACTTTCCTAAAATATAAAAGTTAACACACTCATTTCATTGCATCTTAAAATATTTATGTTAATGAGAAAAAAAAAACTTTATGACCAAGGTGCTAGATAGAAACCATGGTCTTGATTTGTGAGGCCATGATTTCCAAAGCAAACATTAAATGAAGTATGGTAAAAAAAGGTGTCATCCAACTCTAGGTCGTTATAAAGTGCATGGGATAATGACCTTTATCAAAATAGATAGGTAAAGATCATTGTCTTGAGTGTCAGTTTCTAATTTTCATTTTACCTATCTCTAGGAGTAGGAAGAGGTAAAAGTAGAAGTGACACGTACCTTCCATAGAACAATAAGGTCAAATGTCATCACCGATCCATAGAATAATAGGGTCAAATTATTAAGTCTGCATTATGGGAGCAAGAATCTCGTGTGTGTGCAACATAGAAAAGGATAAGATGGCGTGCTCTCGAGGCCTGAGCTTTTTCCCACAAAGTTGGATGTGAGTTATTATTATTAATAATGTCTGCAAAATACCAAACTATTTGCGCATTATAATAATAATGAGCCTTCATTATTTGTATTATAATAGTGCTATCAAACTATTATAGCGATCAAAACATCGATCAAGCGAATAAATCAAACTATCGGAATCATAGTGCTTTTTAGAGCCACACCGACGAAAGTTGGAAAAAACCAAGGACCGGTGAGCCTAAAACGATGGGGGTCGGAAAAGGATGAAGCAACTCTTGGATAAATTCGCAGAACCTTTTCCGCCACAGCAGAAGACATATAGACAAGGTTTCGACGGGATTTCAAACAACTGCCGATAAAGAAAATACACCGGAGACCAAATACACTTGACTTCGGACTTGATATCCGGTTCTTTTCCGCAACGGCGGATGCGCAGACGACTAGACTCCCGACTCAAAAGTCCAAAATACTTCCGATGGCAAGGCAAAATTAATTCAAACATTAAAACATGGCCCACATAAAAGTAATTTTTTTTCAAATATCAAGCAAAACCAAAAACTGAGCAACAACGAATCAAAGGAGGGTCCCAAAAAAATTTGAATTTTGGGAAAAACGCTGCAGCTGCAACAAGTTGAAACTTGGCTGAGGCCGTAACTAGGGTCTTTATGACCTTGCTATTAGTGTAGGCATTGTTTGGATTTGTGGCATATCTTTTAAGCGTAGCCTACCGCTGCAGCTGCAACAAGTTGAAACTTGGCTGAGGCCGTAACTAGGGTCTTTATGACCTTGCTATTAGTGTAGGCATTGTTTGGATTTGTGGCATAGCTTTTAAGCGTAGCCTACACATATTAGATATATAGCAAGGACTGTAGAGAAAGGTTATGCGATGGCTTACTGATTGTATAAGAAAATACTTATGGTTTTATTAGTGTTATTGAAATGGGTCTGGACATATACAGGATTCGATGTTGCAACCTCTTGATGGAAAAATGGGTTTTAAATGTTTCAAATGTTTAATAAGATGTTTGGTTATGTATAGATTTTAAATCGGGCTTTTAAAACCCTTTATGTGTTTATAATGGATGACTGTAATGATAGGACTGTAAATTTAAACATTTGACCTATGTTAATGGATATGATTTGGATTGTGGATTTTATATAGTAATACAGAGTTTGATAATGGAGATGACTGTAATGATAGGACTGTAAATTTAAACATTTGACCTATGTTAATGGATATGATTTGGATTGTGGATTTTATATAGTAATACAGAGTTTGATAATGGACCACATAGATGGCCATGATGCTTTCTTAGTTTGGTTAATTTTGATTATGTTTATTAAAATGAAATGTGATGATATTTAATTTGTTTTTACATGATTATGTAGAGCAGACCTTTGAAGGTATTTAACAATTTGTTAGCTTGTTTATTGTATGAATTTTGTTCCTAGTAGATCTAGTTTAAAATGAATCAAATAGTACATAAATTATAAAACTACTTGAAGACTAATATATATATTTAATTCTATATGTATATATATTTAACCTATTTCCTAGTAGATCTAGTTTAAAATGAATCAAATAGTACATAAATTATAAAACTACTTGAAGACTAATATATATATTTAATTCTATATGTATATATATTTAACCTATACCTCTGACCTAAGCTTTGAATTTAAAAACAACCCTCTGCTGACAAATGAAATATGTCAGTAGAGTAATGCCACCCGTAGAATAGGCTAACTGGTAACAAAACTAGGTATAGTGCACATAAACTAATCATGGAGATAATTACAAAATTTCACTCAAAGTACAAACCCTAGTAATGTACAGTATATAATAAAGATTCTCCAGCCTATGATTTGTAAATTGCATATACAACCTTAGAAGATTAATAACCATAAAACATAACCATTAGGGTTAGAAATTTCATTGCATCCATTGCTCAACATAAACATTAATGAAACATTGGAAAGAAATAGAATAGGCCTTCAAAGGTTTCATACCTAAAATTGAAGCTCT
>LPNX010890270.1:76356-178708 GCA_001517045.1 Pseudotsuga menziesii | reverse complement strand
TTGGTATCACCATTAACTGATACATATCCTTCATTGCAGGCAGCTATGGCAAAATAAGTTTATATCCTCTGTTGCATTATTAAGACACCTACTAATTTTTTCGCGGATTAGAAACAGAGAAAAGTGCTTATATATACTTACTTGTTGGGATTGAAGTGAAGATTCCCTGTAGGTAATTCTCTGTGTAAAAGCAGGCCTGGAGTTGGACCATGAAGATTCCCTGTAGGTAATCCTTATGACAATGACAATTTGTAATTTTAACAGAGAAGAAAACCACACACCTTCTCTAATACACAGAAAACTGATCAATGAGAGGAGCCCATACTACCCACTGACAACTGGATATAGCGCCAAAATAGGAAATACCGGCATATGAACCTCCCTTAGACCCGGTACCGAACCAACAACACAAAAGATCTAGCAACAAATTGCAGATTTCAAAATAGGAACTGGTCAACCCCAAAAATCAGAACTGGGATGGAATTGGTAAAAAACCAGAAACAAAAACTAGTTGATCAAATAATACATAAAATATTCAAATTTTGATGGAAAAATAATATTCATGTGCATCCATGTGAATCCAAAAAAATAGATATAAATATGAAAATTTTTCTCATGTATATAGCAAGGGTGCATATAATATTAAGAATGCAGATGTATATATAGTTGTAACAAAATCTGACCCCAAAATGGACAGTTGAGGATTAATATCATCCTCTAGACAAAATTACGCTAACCTAAAAATGGATTTTTCCCTCTATATTTGTCAACATTCCTAGACTTAACCTTAGTATTAACTATGAATGGTAGGGAATCTGGACAAAATGGGCATTACACCTTAACAAAAAAAATATGGAAACCTATGGAAGCATATGTTGTTCATTCTTTGTTTAATTGTAACTTAGCATTTTGAATATGTATGTTATATTAACACCGGATTTGAAACAATATATCTTAGTGTTAATCATACATATTCATTGATATCATCCGGAGTGAGCTCAGTGTTATAGAGTTCACCGTTCATCATTGACGGTTTGTATGGGGTGGAATGGTTAGTTAGCCAATTGAAGCAATATCGACAGTTTGTGGAGTGCCTTTCAGAGTTGACACATGGTGCCTTTGTGGAGTGTTGTCTTCTAGATTGAGATGAGGTATATGTCCATTAGGGTGTAGGGAGAACTTATCATACACCAGCAATCAACTTCATAATTCGGATTCACTCTTATGCTAGCTTGTATGCCAGTTGACTTTAAAGGTTTATTTGGTAAAGTAGCATGGTAGTGTTGTCTTCTAGACATAGATGAGGTATATGTCCATTAGGGTGTAGGGAGAAATTATCATACACCAGCAATCAACTTCATAATTCAGCTTCACTCTTATGTTAGTTGTATACCAGCTGACTTTAAAGGTTTAGTTGGTAAAGTAACATGGTGGATTTTACTATGTTTGCTGACCTAGAGTGATGAATAGAACATTTAAATTACTTCCTTTGACATGGCCTGCTATGTCCATTGTCAACTATCCCTCATGCCAAACATATCATAGCAGCAGGATGTAATTATATTTTCATTCATCTTGCAAAAGGTATTAATAAATCTTACACAAGAAATCGATTCAGTCTTTGGACTAGCATCACTGACAGGTAGAAACTCGACCTGGGATTCAAATTGGCCTAGCTACCTTAGAAAACAACACTTTATTTGCATGCTAGATGTGTAGGCAGTTTTGATTAGACTTGGATCCCTTTATCAACTCATCTCTAACATTATCAAGCTATATACCACTGCTGGGCACCGATATTATAGTGTATTGATCCCCTTTCTCCTTCATTCATTCATATTGGCAACCATTCTTTCATGAAAATGATTCACCTCTTGTGTTCTATCAAGACAAGTGCAAAGCAACTACTTCCCTGTAATACATATTAAAAACTAGATTCTCTATTTTGTTGAGTACATGCTCCCATGTTTCCCATTCACTGGTCCATTATCATTCATAAGTTTAATCCCATTCGCAAGAGCCTTCTACTGTGCACAGACCAACGAATTATGGTCTTGTTCCTTTGATGAAGTAAGTATTAACCTTCTTCCAACAATTTCAATGAGTAACAATAGGTATCCCTTTTACTTTAGTTCTTAGTTTTTATGCAGGGCAAAGTTGAATCCTTTTGTGAGTTGACATGCTTATTAAAGTTGCCACTTTGGTCAATTTAGTAATAGTTTGAAATGGATCCTTTTGCTTGATACGCTTAAGAAAGGCATAAATATAGACAACGTTGGTGATTTAGGGTAAGACAAAAGCCATAGCCCCAAGTCATGAATACCAAATTTACCAATACATACAATGGGTCAAAATTTTCTCTTGACATAGATAGAGAAAGTAAAAGGAAAGTCAAAATGGCACAAAAGCAAGGAATATTAGCAAAGGTAAATCAGGGCTTGAGGAGATCATCTTAATGTTTAGCACAAACCCAACATCATAACCTCACATCATGAATATCCATCCCTAGCTGCCATACCCTAATCACATTTCTACCCAATGGTCTTCTTTCCTTCTGGAACTGTCTTCTTTCCAATGATTGTACCCAACAAAATCTCTTTACTGATATCATTCACATAGATGTAGGCATCAGACTCCAGTTTGATACTCCAAAGTCCAGTTTCAACTACAATATCCTGGTCTGAAACATTGACTGAAAATGGATGCCATAATTCTATAAATGCCCTCAAACAGGTATCAAACCTGCTCTGTTACCAAAATGGTGCAAGCCTATTGGGGCTACAATTATTCTTAGAGCACACAACAATGTTATGGATGCAGATTCAGAAAAATCAATACATAACTAACAGAGGAAACAACAAGCTTAACCAGTCTATTGAATTCAAGGTTCAATTATTACAAACAAGCCTTAATGGGCTCTTTAAGACAGCTTACAACAAAGCATGGGTCAATTCCCTTCAAACATTAATATTCTCGCCAGTCTGTCTCGACTGGGATACAATGGGTTCACAAGGATTATTTGGCTGGTGTTTTCTTCTTTCTCCATGGAGCTTCTCCATTTCTATCACCATGAGAACTGTACCTCCGTCTTTCTTCTCTATGATTGAATTTGATAATATCTGATCTTTTGCCTCTTAGCATCCTTTTCCTCTCTTTTCATTAAATTTGCCAAACTACCAAAATAAACCTTTGAAAAACTATGGGCCTCCACTATTTCATGTCATGTGTCCTATGGTCTCAACCACCAATCTTAAAGTTAGATGTATGATGTGTGTTTGTGTATAAGTTAAAAGGTTTTCAAAGGACTTTTTGATGTCTACATGGGAATTTTATATTATGCTCCACTTATGAGTGTTTTGCAATATTTATACTTCATAAATCCCCCAAGTTTCAATCTTTCCTGCTAACTAAACTAGCAAAACCATCCAAGTAAGGCTTCCCTCAATATGTTGTTTAAATTCAAAATAAATGAGAAGCAGTAAATGAAAGATAAGGTAGTTGACTTAACCACAAGAAAGGTAAGTTGGGTGGGTGAATGGAGAGCACTATTACAGCCACCACTAGAGTTCAAATCCTCTTACGGTATGTGACAATTTGCACAGAAAGTGGGCAAGCCGCAAAACAGTGGCAGGACATTGGTAAGAACTTGGTAGATGACTGAACAGAATACCTGCCTCTGGCTTGAATTTCCACAAAATCTCCATCACTTTGAGTTCCTAGCTTGATAATGAGTGGTTTATCACCTTGAGTTCCTGGCTTGACAATGAATGGTTTTTCCTACTCTTCCTCTTTCCGTATCCTGCTGATGAGATCTTTTTCAAATTTAGTGTCTCTCCTGCTTCCTCCCTTGCATGCTTCTTTGCTTCAATCTGCATCTGTAATAAATTTGTGTAATTTATTTAAAAAGGGTGTGCTCCCGACATTGTTTCCTTCAAAAGAATTCTTATTAACTTAAGTTCATTTGTCTGGCAATCGATGGTTTTCCCTGATATTCCTTTGTTCTTTCCCCTTAATATAGGTCTCTATGAACTATGAGGTGTTCTTCTAACTTTGAATAACATATAGCTATAGACCTGCTGGAAAGCATGAAAGTTTAGAACTTATTCGAATTATGATATGAGTTTCTAGTTCTCCCAGACAAGACAACCTTTGGGAGGGGAAAGGAATAAACTTGTATTCTGGGGGCAAAGAACACCTATGTTTGTAGGGCTGAAATCTTAAAGGACCACACATGGAAAATATACCACATGTAGTATTCGGATCATACTCCAAGGAAGACCCATCTCCAACTGGCCAAACAATACAAGATCATTTCTCAGAATACATAATGAATATATAAATGCACGTCTCATAGGAAGCAGGATTTGGGAAACTATTTACTAGTTCAAACTTTTTTTTTTGGTGAGTTTTTGACATTTCCATAAAAAATTCAGGAGAATCAAAATTATCACCAAGTTTTCCAAAAGACTCTTCGTAGGATCTCAGAAAATTATTGTTCTGGTGATCTCCACAATTCCGTTGTATACAAGCATTAAAAATCACAGGAGAAGAGATGGAAAAGCATGAATATTGAGAAACAGACCATACCATAACTCGAAAGTTAAAGAATAATCTGCGAAGGATTTATCTGTCTAAATGCCAGGAAATAACCTGATTAGTACAATGCCATGTAGATTACTGGAGCCCTAACATCATGGGTAAAATTGCTGCGTATCACATATCATTTTTCAGAATATTGCATAGTTACAGATAAAGTGGTTTTCTAATGGAGGGCAACATAATACAGACTGCCTAAAAAATACAGACTACTTTAAAGTTTAAAGACAAATGCAATTTAACCCAATTTCACAGAGCAAGGGGTGGAAAGAAATTAAAATTGGCAACTTAATATTTGCACTTAGAAAACAATGATCTGTGCAAAACAAGCATTATTATTTTTGGAGGGAGAAGGGATAACATATCTCATGAATCATTAATAAACAGTACAAATGTACATACAATGGTATTTCATGGAGCCAAAGGGCAATCACACAGGTTCTCCCTCTCTACATAAGAGGGAGGAAAGCTAACATGTCAGCTTTGGCTCCAATCTCAAGTGAATCTACACCTTTCCTAAAAACACTAATCCTGGCTAAGGTCTACATAGCCAACCTTGATCTAAAAAAATTGATATCTCTTCCAAATGGAACGGATTAGTTGCCTCTAGAAATGTTGTTCAAAATCCATATTGCCTCATGAAAAACAAACAAGCGTTATTTATTTTTATCGGGGCGAGAAACAAGGTTACGAAGAAATCTGATTGACTTTGTGATAGGGGAATTGACAACAAGTGAATTGTAGAGGGCATTCTCAAGTTCGACTGGGTCCAGTATTCTTTTGAACATTGAGACACAATTGTATTTGCCTTCCTCTTTCACAAAAACTAACCATGGATAGATATTGGGAGAGTCGCTCTAGACATACCTGAAAACAAATCCTTCAGTTTTGTTGAAGAAACCCTAGATGGACAAAGCAGTGAATGAATACACAGGTTCAAAGGATAAAAGAAATCCATTATTTGCATCAGACTCCTCCTCCACAGACCAATTTGGGTTGAACAGGACCACAGGCCTTGGGGCAGCGTCTTTGCAAATAGGTTCAATTGAAGGCAATTGCAGAATCCTCGGTGTCACAAAGAACAACACATCTGAATCTTCAACAAACCCTAATTCCATGTCTAGATCAGAAATATCTAAGTTCTTCACATTATCATTTTTTTCAAAAACTTGAGTACCTAAATCCCTCATTAAAGAATTTGACCCAAAGCCTATCATTTTGGTAAATTGCCCCTTCTTTTTCAACGAGAACCCACTAAGAATCTCTGCAACCAGAGAGGCGAGAGCAGAAGGGGAGTCATCCATGATGGGTAATTAAGTTCTCAGCTTCACCTGTCTCTGTTTCTTCTGCTGCTTCACAAAAGGCCCCAAATTCTTCAAAGGTTTCTCCAGAAGAGTGGAAAGGCATTCCCTCACTTGCTTAACTACCTCATCCTTGCTTGATGGTGGTGGGTTCAACTCTCTCTCGCTCTCTATCAGTTTTCTACTCATGCGCAGAGCTTTAAGCTTCTTACCAGAGAAAGATAAGCAAGATTTTAAACAAGGATAAATTGGAACGAAGCGGGTACCTTGATGCAATGCGCTGTAAATCAGTGCACTGCTACGTGAAATAGATATTGGGAAGTACTTTGAGGAAAGCTTGACATTCAGAGCTGAGGAAGCCATTTCGTAATAGAATTGTTGACATCCCAAGCATATGTGAATATCAACGCTAATATTTTCTCCATAACACATTATTTAAAATTTGCCCTAAAACTACTGTTCTTATTTTGAGAAAGGTCCGAAGCGGTAGGGTTCTTGACTTAGCACTATGACAATAATGGCAGCCCTTCCCATTATGTCACCTTGACAATATTCACACCTCCACGAGTCCTCATTTGGAAATCCCACCTGACCTTTCATTAGAGTTTCCCTTTCTTGTTTACCTTACCACTTCGCTATCTTTAGCTCCTACTCATCATACCTAAACCGCTTATTATTCTTTTTTAAAGCCCTTGTGGATTTCCTACCTAATTACTTGGTTTGAGCTTTATAGGACTTTACCCACTTTTCCTGCAATAAGTTATTGGTCATTTCATAAGTGACTAAGTGGAAAAAACCCAATCCAAGTGTGTTTTGAGCTTTATCAAAATTACTACACTTTTCCTTACAAAGTTATTGGTCATTTCATCAGGACTAAGTGGAAAATTTCCAACTTGAAGTGCATAAAGAATCTTGTAGGAGAAATGCATATCGGTGTTTAGGATTAGAAGGTTTAGAGAACCATCTCCTTTACTCCTCTCGAGCCTTTGTTGAAAAATTTAGTGGAGGATAATAGCTATTAAAAAAAGGCCTTGAAAGGTTGAGTGGTAGCAAATGGGTGAAGACATTAGGATATATCCCCAAGTTACCCTTTGGCTCAAGAGGTTTCATGGTGTTCCCCTTCAAAAGTTAGTAGGAATATGACATAATTAGAATTGAAGGTCGACACTTCCACAATGCAGTGTGCCTATTCATAAATTGGTTTATGAAGTTTGATCTATCCATAAAGAGAATTAACAAGATTCCCATATGGACCAAGCTCTCTAATCTACCATTGGAACTCTAGAATCCAATTATTCCCATGCAAATAGGAGATAAAGTAGGGACTTTCATAAAACTAGATGAACATACTTTATAGATGGACAACTTAGTTGTTGCAAAAATATGTGTAGAAAAGTGTTCCCCTTATTCCTTCCCTTATGTTATCCTTATGGAAGAACCTTTTGTTTCCCCACTCGATCTCTTCCTTCTCGCTCTCCTCCTACCTCCCTAACCCTAATCCATCTCAACCCCTTACAAGGGGATAATCCCCTAGAATTCACCACCCCTCACCACTCTAAATCCTCATCCTTCTCCGAATAAGAAAAATATGTGCATTGATACTACAATCATTGCAAATAAAAAAAACCCTTTCAGGCCCCCTCACAACTCCTATTAAGAAGCATTGAAATGACTCATTTCATGGGGACAAGAAGGAAGGCAGGGGGAAGAAAATTTAACACAACAAAATCCATAACATTGTCAAACATCAAGGTACAACCAGGCTTGACATGTTATTATTGAGGCACTTAGAGCTTGAACACAAGCCCCCATGGATAGTCACATCACACAATTTCAATATTATGTTTCCCTTGCGGTTTGAATTTTGTACTTTGGTGGGGTGTTTTAGAATAATCCCACTTGTTATGCATGCTTTAAAGGGTAAACATATCCCATATGCTTTAAATGATGATGATGATGAACTCGATGACAATGACAGTGATGATGTTTTTAATGAAGACGATGATGGAAATGATGATGATGATGATGATGATCATTGTCATCATGATTATCACAATAGTCATCATCATTGGCATAATCATCATCCATGTCATCATCATCACCATTGTCCTTGACATCATCATCATCATGATTATTGACATTTTCATCTGTTATTCATCATTACCTTTGGCATAAGAAATAGCATCTACCCAAAATATGTGATTAGTGGAAAAGGGTCATGGAGGACACACATGATTTATGCATGAAAAATAACAACTTATTTTTTAAGATGATCAACATCATCATTCTGATTGTACTCATCATCATTGTCATTGTCATCATCACCATCATCACCATTCATTTCATTGCCATCATAATCATCGGCAATGTCGTCATTGCCATTATCCTCATCGTCATCATCATCATCATCATCATAATCATCATCATCATCATAATTGTCATCATTCTCCTCATTATCAACAACATTATCATCATCATCATAACCATCCTCAATATCATAATCATTATCCTCATTTTCATCTTCAACATCTGGGTTTAAAATGGATGCAAAAGTGGATAAAAACATGGATGCAAACATGGATGCAACAAATGTAGGCGCATAATGGGGTGCACCAAAAATGGATGCAAAAAATGATACAATCATGGAAGCAAAACATGATGAAAAAAGTGGCGCAAAAGTGGATACAACCATGGATGTAAAATTGGATACAAAATTGGATGCAAAAGTGGATGCAAAAGTGGATGCAACAAAAGTAGATGCAAAAGTAGTCGTAACACCCAACGCAAAACCCGATGCAAAAGTGGATGCAAAAAGGGATGCAATAACTGATGTGAAATTGGATGCAAAAAAATATGCAAACATGGATGTAAAAGTTGAAGCAAAAGTGGGTGTAAAAGTAAGCGCAAAAATGGGTGTGAATTGGGATGCAAAAAAAGTGGATGCAAACGTGGATGCAATAGTAGATGCAAAAAAAGACGTAAGCATGGATGCAAAATGGGATGAAAACGTGGGTGCAACAGTGGATGAAAAAATGGATGCAAAAGTGGATGCAAAAATGGTTGAAACAAAATGAGATGCAAAACTAGACTCAAAACAAGATGTAAACTTTGATGCAAAACTTGGTGCACGAAGGGATGCAAAAAGAAGAAGCAGAAGTGGATGTAAAAAGGATGCAAAAGTGGATGAAAACAAGGGTGTAAAAGTTGAGGAAAACATGGGCGTAAAAGGGGGCACGACAAGAGGTGATGTACAAACTAGGCGCAAAATTAGGTGCAAAACTAGGCTCAAAACCTGTCGCAAAACCTGATGCAAAACCTGGCGCATAACTAGGTGCAAAACCCGGTGCAAATTAGGCCGCAATTTGTGCTAGATATAGAAAAAGGACGCAAAAAATGCCTAAAATAGCACCAACCCATTAAATTGCGCCATTTTGTCCAAAAAATGAAGAAAAATACACTGAAATATGGTCTAGATGCAAAAAAGGAAAAAAGAGATGCTAAATCCAGTTTTTGTTGTACCGTGTAGACAAAACACAACTACACATATCACATATCATATCCATGAGTGGAGTCATTGTCGTAGCTTGTGTAAGATCTAGTTAGATGATAGGATTTTATTGGATTAGTTTCTCAAAACCTTACATCCCCCTATTTCCAAGGACATTGCATCCCAGCGCCCACAAAGTGAGGAAGAAGCCATCCTCAAGGCACAACAATTCGATCTCATCTATGCCCAATCAGGTTATTTGTATACCATTATACATGATGCCCCCCGTGCTGGCTCCTCAAGGAGTGATAGGTCGAGGGCATCCCATGCTACTAACGAAGTAATTGGCTCTATTACTTAGCACCCCCACCTTTACATGGCATCTCCTTTGATTCCACCTCATTCCGATCACACCCCCAGGGTTGTCCAACCTGGTTACACCCTTGATTTTTCATGTGTAACGACTCAGTATAGAGCCACACCTTCCTATACGTCTCCTGCACCCACTCCTCACTTTCAAGAATTGAATTGCTTAGTACATTCATGTCATGGTTAGACTGTAGGATTTTCAACCCCTCTAGTGGCTTTTGCCCATTACCCATCACCTGTGCAACCTACACCTGATCTGGCCTTGACTCCTCCTGTTCCTCAAGGACAGGTCTACACTTATCAGAACCCCCCTAATCAACCCACCTCTAATAACCAACAAGGGCAGGGATGATGACAAAGAGGTGGGAATCAAGGAAATAACCAACCTCAAGGAGGGGGCCAACAAACCAACCCCCTGAATAACAACGAAGCTAATCCCTCTGCAAAAAATCCCCAATATCCACCCATACCTAGGAAGAACCCTCAGTTGCGAACTAACCATCTATGTGCTATTTGTAATACTTATGGCCATTATACACATTAGTGTCCCCATATGAATAGAGTCTACAATTTACTACAAACTGATAATCAACGTGACCCCAACGTAGTCGCTCTGGCTCAGCCAAACTCGACACCACCCGGTCCTCCTCCTATGGTGCTGCAAAACCCCTTACCAAATCAAGGGATGGTGGCAACCCAATATTTAGTACCAAAAAATACTGCAACGACTCATGCAGGTGAACCCATTGATCTTGGTGTCCATCACCTTATGACATTGTCATATGATGTCAACCTATAGACTCGACGAAATCAGTATGGATCCACCACAAGAACTGTTAACCCCTCCATGACATCTACCTCCACTGCTCTCGATATGTCCTTACATCTGCCGAGACCCCCACAAACGAGACTTCCAAAGTCTCACTGTTCCCTTTGCATCGCGTCGGGAACAACCCCACTACTAGAGCCGCTTTTAGTTAGAATATCGTTAACAGCTTGGCCCAGTCTCCCTCGGCTATTTCCACTCTGGAAGTCTTCAAAACTTGTTCTTCACAATGCAAAGCTTTGTTATCCGCGTTAGGTGTTTTTGACCCCTCTGATTCTAGGTTGATTACTTTTGACTTGGATCAATGAGAACCCCAGATGCCATCATCCATAGCCTTCCAGGTTCTAGTCTCTATCCAAAATTTGGTTATTCATCGATGCATCATCGATGAGAGAGCATCCACTTGCATTATGTCAACCTTTGTTTGGTAGAAACTTGGATCCCCAACCCTGCAACCTTCCACCACTACCCTTTGTGCTTACGATGGCCATGTTTCTCAACCAGAAGGTGTTCTCACGGATGTTCCCATTGAGTTAGCCAGAAATACCGTGTTTATTGACATTGAGGTTGTCAACGCGCAACTCGATTACAACCTCCTCCTTGGACATAGTTATATGTATGCAATGTGAGTCGTTGCCTCCACCGTCTTTTGACTCTTGATGTTCCCACATGATGGGAATATTGTGACCATCGACCAATTGATGTATTATGATCCTAAGGGATTGGCCACACTAGAACACGTCTTCCCTACTATCAACACTACCATCGATAACGTTCCCATAACTTCCTTGTCTACCGTTGGCCTAGGCCTATTTGCCAACGCTCTTTTGATGGACAACTTTTTGTCCCTACCACCTCCTCCCTTGCCAACTGACAGATCAGATTTGTGCACTGTCACATCTGGTAACATTCTAACCTCCTCACAACCCCAACTGCAAGCCTCGGGGAATGATTGGTGCTCATTCCCCTTACACACGATCCCCTTCCTCTTTCCACCTTCTAAAATTGTGAGTAAGCTAGTCATGGATACTCTCAACCCTCCAGGTTTCACTTTGTGTATTCTTGTGTGATACCTTGATCCTCCCACCCTTCCCCCAATTCCATAGATCATGCTGAATCTACTCTAGACTATTGAGACAGTGTCACACCTACCTCCTAGTACAAAAATGACTAATCCCATCTCTACTTCTTCCCCTCCTCCCATGAAGACTGGGGGCAAGACGCCCAAAGCGCCGACAGAACCACGCCCTTCGTCAACTTTTGCTTTATGCAAGGTCCAAGGCCATGCGACATAGAATTGTCCTGATTTTCCTATCCTTCACACTCACATGCGCACAGTAGTCGAGACCGACGATGCTCCAGTTTCCAACATACCAACCATACTTACGGTAAAAAATAAATCGCTATGAACTAACCACCCGTGTGCAGTTTATGGCCTATATGGTCATTATTCCCACCATTTCCCAAACTTTCCTTAGTGATCGTTGCAAGCACTCTCATGAGTCTGAAATCACTGTTATTGAGGAGATCCACACCTCGGCCTCTTCCTCGGACACCAATAACACTGTTTATACGCTCTCTACTTCCGTTTGTCCTTCCCCCTTACCAACCATTGAATATCCCCTTGATCTATCTTGGCACCACTTTTGTGATGATGAAGAAATCATTAAAACCACCACCAATTTTACCCCATCTCACTTAGTCCACAGTGTGGAGTCAGTTCTTCCCATTGGATGCCAAATTCCATCACTCTGCCTTGCTGTCAAGCTTCTACCTGATACTTCACCATTAGAAAAATGCCTACTTATGCTTGAACAAAATGATGTGGATCGTCGTGTTGCTCTCCAAATGATTGAAGCAGCTAAGACTGAGTTAAAGTCCCATTATGACTCCCAGGTCCACCCATGCACCTTTAGTGAAGGGGACCTCATCCTCATTTATGACCAAGCCCATGATAAGATTGGAAAAGGGAATTTCAAATCCATGTGCTATGGCCCTTATGTCATCAATCGAGGTCTCAATAAGGGGGCATATCTCCTCGCTGAATCCGATAGTCTCCTCTTGAAGAATTCCCGCAACAGGCTCTACCTCAAGAGATTCTACACCTAAGTCGACCACCCTGGATTCCCTTGTATCATAGTTTTTCTTTTTTGTTTTGCAATTTGTCTCTCAATTTTTTTTCATGGTTACTCTAGATGGATCCTACCTTGCCCTGCTATGTTGGTTTCACTGATGGTGCAAGTATATGGTCTCATAATCTTTCCTCGGCTGCGTGAGTCATTTATTCCTCATCACATGAGTTGATCCATATCAATGGAATGTGTGTTGGTATCGCTACCAACAACTAGGATGAGTACGACTATGTTGCTGGTCTCTTCATAAATGCCCTTCACTTGGGTATTTGTCACCTTGAAGTCTTCCTAGAATCCCACCTGCTTGTCGCCCATTTGAATAATTGCTACGGGCTACATGATCCCTGTCTCTTTATAAATTTCCTGCACACTAGCCACTTGGTTAAACATTTTGAATCCATTCCATTCATGCATGTTCACATAAGTCTCAATAGTGTAGCACACCAAATGGATAATGGTGTTCTAGAGTGGCACATCAATCATCATATAAAGGAAATAAACTGTATTGTGAATCATCATATAGTCATGCATACATATGTCATATACATTATATAGGAATAACCATCATCATAAAAAGAGACTCATAAAAATTATAAAAATATAAAAAGGTGCATCCATGTGCATATATATAAAAAATATCATGTTCAATACAGAAAGAGAAGCATCACGGGATTGACCATTACAGAGTTTCTATTAAGCTCTTTCTGACTCCTAAAAGAATTAAAATATTGTCGGGCACACTTGCTTCCTTTCGTTCTCGTTAAAGTATTTGAAAGGGTGTCTATATGGCCTCGTTTATCTCTTTTTTCAGACTACGTAGACTATTTAAAGAAAAGGACCACCCTAGCACTTTCCAGCTAGGAACATTTCCCTTTGTATCCTTTTATACTTTCTCAGACGTTGGGACTATAACTTACAAAAAATCTCATTTTTGGGTTATCTTTAAGCTCTTTTCCAGCCTTCTCATAAAGAAAAGATTGTTGAGTAGACTTAGTTTCATTCATGCTCGTAAAAGTATTTGAATGATCGTCCAATCAGTATATGTTTAATCTTTTTCGGCCTAGTTGGACTACCTACAAAAAAGAAGTATCTCTGCCCCTTTCGGTTGGGAGAGCTCTCCTTTGTACAATTTTATCCTTTTTAGGAATCATGAGACTACTATATGAAAAAGAGACCCCACTTGAGTCTTCTTCTTGTATTTATACTCTCTAAATGTGAAAACACCATTGAGCATTTATCATCTCAGGATCGACAAAAATCCATGATATAGTGTCATATTGAGCATACTTTTATCCCTTCTTCGAGCCCCTTAAACTATGAAAAAGGCCCAAATGGTGCCTTTAGGTGCCCACAACTATTACATATGGTATCGCATTATGGAAGCTTTCCCCCATTGGGTCACCTTTGTTCAGAGTATTCTACGATGAGTCTCCCTTGGATCCCCTGGATATCACTAGTCTAGTTACTTCCCCCAAGTATCTCCCATTGCAGTCATCTCCCGGGTTTCATAGCTATGATCCCCTCCCCATGAGTTAGTATATTTTGCTTACAGGTTAGCTCCGTCGTCATACTCTGAAGAAAGGAAGTGTGATTCCCTCGTACTCCCCTTCCCCTGTTCCCCATTCGGTGCCTCAATCCCAATACTGTTCCATAACTATGGTTGTTCTCCTCGCGCTTCTATCAAGGAAACCTCATTGCCTTTGTATTTGCAGGTCTCTCTCTTGTGACATCAACACATCTATTCTAGAGGATAGACACAGAGGTCCCTGTATCTTGGTTTCATCCACCTCATTGATGAGTTCCTTGGACCACTATGAAGGACTCATTAGTGCCTTTTGGGTTGGTTGTGTCTCACGTTCTCGACTTCAACTCCATCAACACACCATTGAGATTCGTATAGGGTATTGGTTCATTCATTATTTGGGTGAAGACCCTGGTTTTCACCTAACTCTAGCACATTGGTGATTCTATTTTGGGACCCATATGGTTTCATGTCCCTTGTGATTTCCAGGCTGCATTGGCAACAATGTTCGAAATCCCCTCAGTGTCATGCTTTTGTGTATCTACAGTACTTGATGTTGTTTATTGTACCTCAGAGATTCTGACTCTTAATCATTGAGTCCACCCAGCTGTGTAGACCTACAGATTCAAAAGAGTATCAATTGTTATGATATTGCATTCTATGAGAATGCCATTGTTCATATGTACCAGTCCTTAAGATCAGTATTTGTATTCACCCTCCCATTGAGGCGACCATTATGTACCAATAGTTGTATATATGTATTGATTGGATCCCATTGTTTGAGCCTTGATCCCCATTTTTTTATATTGAGACATTGCTATGAGCATGGTTATGCCTGCCTCGTCCATATACATGTATGAGATTATATGTATCTCATCCATTTTTTAGAAGAAATACAAACCAAAATCCATTGCAATTCGAATGAGGAGACTCCACTCCTCCGCGGTCCTCTCCGGTCTCTCCACTATTGTCACCTTTTCTCCCTTGATCCTATGATGTCTATCGGTCATACGATGAGCTCCCGTCCTCACACATCAGGGGGAAATCTGTTAACACAAAAATTCTTCACCTAGCTCTCTATGGTCCAAACCATAATATACATCATATTCCCATCATTATTTCCTTCAATTTGACCTTCACAATTAAATTCCACCAAATATGGTCCAAAACATTATTATTCCTTCAACCATAAATGAAGGGAAGTTGAGCATTTATTGTGACTTATCCCTACTCTCTCCAAAAAGGACCAAAAAAACCTAAAATGAGAATGGGCCAAAAACCATGAACAATAAAATACCATGGATCATTAGCATGGGTGAAAAAACTTGGATCATCCTATAAATACATTGTGAAGGTCTCTCCCACAAACATCGTTTAACATTACATGACATGAAATTACTTTTCACCTTTCACCATTATTCCCATATTTTTGTCATTTTCCACGGTGTATGTTGAGCTTGCTCCATACCCTCTTGGATCCATTCCCCCTTTTGACAACCATTAGTGGAGACGACTAGAGAACCAGATTGTGGAGCTGGTGGACCATTTCCTCAAATGACTGTAGTGGTCAATATTATTGAAAGGTATGCTTGTTCTTGTATTTAGTAGTTAGAAAAAATAAATAAAAAATCATAAAAATATTGTTGTTGTTACTGCTTAATGTTACAAGTTGAGGTTGAGAAATCCCTAGCACCATGAACTCTACCCTATGATCTGACTGATATAGGGTAGGTGCTTATGCATGTAGTAGGGGAGAACTATCCACTTAATTTTGGTGGTAATCATTAGCACCTTTATTTTTTGCAAGGCCTGACGCTCGGTCTTTGAAGTGTTTTGGAACTACCTTGGTTGACAGGTTTCCCCCTACTGGTCTGTCTACTAATATCAGGGCTAGTTTTGGGTGTTGGGATATGCCCAGTTTTTGTGGGTTTATATTTAGAGTTTACCATTGGGAAGGGAGAGTCATCGGGTCATCTGATATTTATAGAGGATAATTTTCCTCTGGTTTTCGATGTTATGGGGTCTTCACTTACCATCGAAGACTCTGTTGTTTTCACCTTATAGCCCTCTTGTGTTTCCTTCTTTCAGAGACCCTGGTCTGAAGGAAACCTTTCCCATTTTCTCAGACCAAACCCCTTTTTCAACATCAGTTTTACCGTTGGCCTCCATTTGGCACCATAATGTCATGATTCACAGAGCAAAATAGATCAGGAACCCCCCATAATCTCAATCGATTGAGGGCGGTGGCTATACCACTCTGTCGAATAGACTTAAGGAGGCTGCTAGGGTTGGGCCTTCATCGAACCCTACTTTATCTTCAGGGGTACTTAGAGCGGTCCAACCCTCTAACTTGGTTACCTGATGTGCATTCTATATTTCAACATTAGGGGTTTCATAGGGCCTCCCAAAAGTAAAGCCCTCATTTTGATGGTGGACGAGGTCAAACCAAATTTAATTTTTTCTAGGAAACCATGTGTAGCCTTGATTCTGCCCTGTTATACTTTGCCAATATTAGAGAAGATTTTATGTGCTACATACTCGACTAGTCTTTCAAGTGGCCTCCTTTCATCATGGAATCCTAGAGTAGTTTGGTGTAAGGTGATGCTTATCATGGCGGGTATTTTCTTGCAGGCTGTGTTCAAGGGTTCATCGAGTGTTTTTTCTTTGCTAAATTGTTATGCGCCTTATCTTAATCGAGAACTATTCTCGTGCTCAATGGAGGAAGGGGGTATTTTTAATAACCCTAATCTTGTCATTTAAGGTGACCTCATTTTAACGCTTTCTAATGTAGAAGTATGGGGCTCTAAGGCTCGTATAGACCCTTTATCAGTTTTTTTCTCCCATTTTTTATCAGAGTGATGTTGGTGGATTTGGCACCAGTAAATTTTGGTTCTACTCGGCGCAATGGATAGGCTGGGATGGATGGCATCAGTAAGCGACTTGATATATTTTTTATGGCAGAATCAGTGGTGGCGGCTTTGGATTGGTTTAGAGTTTGGTTGATTACTTCTGTAATATTTAATCACTTTCCCATTTGTTGCAAGTGGGAGGATTGGTGTGGTAGGCCATCATATCCGTTCAAGTTTAATCACTCTTGGTGGTGATGGATGAATTATGTTTATTAATTAAAAAGGCTTGGAAAGGTTTTAGATCGTTGCATTATGTTGATCCAATGTATCATATGATACTCAAATTGAAAAAGATTAAATAGGTGGTGATAATTTGGAGAAAGGAAAGAAGCATAGTCAGGCCTTTGAATTGCTTCAGATTGACAATGATATTCAATATATTATTCAAAAATCACCTCGTGGAATTTTGATAATGGAAGACTCCAGACTATTATCGACCATGAAGGTTTGTAGAGATCAGATATTGGACATTGAGGTATAGTATTGGAGATTAAAGAGCAGGGTGATCTCGATCAAAAAAGGGGATGCAAACACAATTTTTTTTCATAACTTCACGTCTTCCAGGTGTAATGGAAACATGATTTGGGATATTATGGATGGCGACGGGGTGTCTCATATATGCCAGAAACAACTTATGGAGTTAGTGATTAATCATTTTTCAAACCACTTTAGAGAGGATGGGAGCGCTAGGATTGGGGACCAGCTTCAGGTATTACGACACTATCCTACCCATTTTAACAGTGATGATGCAACAAGGGTTGATGAGCCTGTTACTTTAGAGGAGGTTGAAGTTGTGCTCAAATATTTTTCCAAGGACAAAAGTCTTGGTCCAGATGGTTGGAGGACTGAGTTCTTTCTTACCTTTTTCGATCTAGTTGGGTAGGATTTGGTCCAAGTTGTGGAACACTCGAGAACTAAAGGATATGTTTCTAGAGCCATGAATGCTACTTTCATCGCTCTCATTCCAAAATGTGAAAAACCGATATCTTTTTATGATCTTAGGCACATCTCTATTTGTAACTTGGTGTATAAGTCGATCTCTAAGATTATAGCTAATCGAATAAAACTGATTTTTATGGAGGTTGTATCTAAAGAACAATTTGACTTTCTTGGAGATCACCAGATACTTGAAGTAGTGGGTATAACGCATGAAGTCCTTCATACTATTAAGGTAAAGAATTTAGATGTGCTAGTGTTGAAAATGGACCTTATCAAGGCTTATGATAGGGTCAAATGGATATTTGTAAGACTTATATTGCTAATGGTGGGATTAAATTTGGTTATTGTTAACTGAATCATGGCCTGTGTCACTTCGACCAACTTCTCGGTGCTCATCAATGTAGCCCCAACTGAGTTTTTTAATGCTTCTTGTGGTATTAGACATGGTTTTCCTTTGTCACTGCTTCCGTTCTTGTTGGTCATTGAGGGAATGAGCCTGTTGATAGGTGATATGAAGAAGAAAGGCATAATTGTGGGGATCAGGTACTCCTCTGCACTTGTCATAACACACCTTTTATTTGTTGATGATGTAGTGCTCTTTGGAAGGGGAACGTTGGAAGAGTGGCAGGTNAGGCATAATTGTGGGGATCAGGTACTCCTCTGCACTTGTCATAACACACCTTTTATTTGTTGATGATGTAGTGCTCTTTGGAAGGGGAACGTTGGAAGAGTGGCAGGGTTTCAACAACATTATTTGTTTAATTTGTTCGGCCTCTGGCATGAGAGTTATTTTGGTCAATTACTCTTATCTTCATCATGGTATTGGGGATGTTGTGATCAGAAAGATTGGTAATCTATTGTCAGTCCTATGACCTTGATAGAGACATGTTTTATATACCTGGGCTATTGGATTAAACCAATGGGGGTATTGTGTGAAGGATTGGAGATGGATCATCAAGAAATTTGAAAGTAAGATCAACAATTGGTATGATATGTTTTTATCCATTGGGGGTCGACTTATTCTTATTAGGTCTGTGTTGTGTGGAATACTGGTCTTTTGGTTCTCCTTGGCAAAGTTACCATGCTCAATTCTTAGAGATATTAGACACAATATTTTTAACCCTTTTTATGGAGTCGTTCTACCATTAGGAGTGGTATGCATCTGGTGAGGTGGGAAGATGTAGCACGATCATATGAATTTGGGGGATGGGATGTTAAGAATCTTGAGTGGTTCAGTATCTCTCTTCATCTTAAGAGTTTGTGGTAGGAACTTAGTGACAGGAGTCAATAGAGTCAAGTTCTTTTTGTCAAATATATGAGATGACAGTCCCTTTTAGGTTGGATCAGGGAACCTTTGAAGTCGGTTCGTAAGGTCTCTTTTTTCTGGAATAACTTCTGCACAGTGTATAAGTGGATTAGTAATGAGTTGAGTTGGAAGGTTGGCAATGGTCAACATATTTTACTAGGTTTGGATCCTATTGTGGGTATGTAATATTGCAGTATTTTATCACCTCAGTTGGTGTCATATCTAAATTTCCAAGGCTTATTTACTCTCCCTGATGTCTGCAACTAGTAGGATTGGTCCATTAGAGAGAGGTATTGGCTGGAAGGGGAGGATTTGGAGCTAACTGAAACTTGGGGTTCAAAATGGAACAGGTTTCTGTGCATGCTCAAAAGGATGGGTGTGCGATTAAAAGAATGCAATGATTGTATTGTGTGGTCTGCAAATGCTGCTACAGGGAAGGTCACTACAAAGCTGACCTATAACCATATTGTTAGGTCGTAGCTTGATCAGAGGGATGTATGGTGGTATCATTTGTTGTGGGGAAGGAAGGTTCCGGTTAAGCTGAAATGTTTCTCATGGCTCTGTAAAGAGAATATGATCAACACTTGGGATAATTTGATGCGATGAGGATGGGAGGGGACAAATCTTTGTTGTTTGTGTCATACACAAGCAGATACCGTCAACCATTTATTTGTTGTTTTCTCTTTTGGTTAGGAACTTAGGAGAAAGGTGGTTGAGTTATTGGGGATGGATTTCCAATGGGAGTCAATGATTCTGGCAGACAATATGAAAATGGACTCAGCACTCACACTCATACCTTTTTCTTCCTATTTTCTATAACTAGTATACTTGGCGTTCCAGGAATCACCAGATTTTTGAAGGAAGGAGACATGTCATTAATATGCTATGCATGAGCATTATTGGTTTCTTTAAATATTATCCAGTTTCTTTAGCACGCAAAAGATCCAGAAATATTGAATGTCTCCTAGTACATCACTCAGCTTACTGTTTTTTTGATGGTGCATCGAACCTAGGACTGGGAGGTGCTGGTGCAATACTTTATATCAACCATGATCACTTTTTTCACCTCAAGATAAGTTGTGGTATGAGTTCTAATACTCGAGCTGAATTATTATTTTGTTGGTAATTAATATAATTTGCAGAGTTTGTTGGAATTCCCAGCCTAGTTTCTTATGGTGAGTCTCAAGTCATTGTTGGATGGGAAATTATTTTATCCTAATTGGAAGTCCTAGAGTTGGATCACTGGTGGGATCGTATAATGGCATTGAAGAAGGCTATCGTATAATGGCATCGAAAAAGGCTTTCATCAACCTCAGTGTTAAACATATTTACAGGGATCACAATGTGATGGTGGATGGTCTCTCTAAGGAAGGAGTGAGTCTTGAGATGGGCTCATTTACTTGTGCTGAATATATAGAAGGAGAGAAGACTTTTGAAGGTGTTTTTCAAGTCTTTAACTAAGGAAGGATTTTAACCTCATGCATGGGGATCCTGTTTTTCTATCTCAAGCTTACCTAGTTTTTCTTTTTGGGGTAGTGCACATAAATTTTGTTTTTGTCTGTAACCGATATAAATAGGCATATCTCTACTGGATGGAGATGTTTGGCGGTGAACTTTATACATATGTTTAAGTCCTTATGCCTTAGATATGTTTATGATGTTAGGAGCTTATGTTATTAGAGATACACAGTATCTTAACATGTAATTATATTACCTTTGATTATGTAAATAACAAGAAACTATTTTTTAAGGTCTCATAGATCGACCACCATTATCATTATCATCCTTCACATTTATTTACAGTACAGGGCAATTAAACAGGGCGGTTTAAAAAAATGTCGGTTTTGGCATTAGGCAAAACCCAGTTTATTTTTTGAGTTTTTTTAAATCTTTATTTCTCTTGATTTTGATTGGCTCTCCCAGTGGTTACACAAGCTTCGGATGTCGTTCCCTAGGCCTGGCGGCCGCATTTCGTCAATTTTTTTTTAATTAAGTTGGAAATGTAAGATCAAACGTTGTTTTCTAATGGCCGTTTTTTTGAGTTAGGTTGGAAATGTAATATCTTTGAAGTTAGTTTGTTTTGAAAAAAACAACTTTATATACAAGAAAATTTGCGTTTTAGAGATACTTGCTTACATATTTTCTTACAAAAACAGAGACCCCATACTTTTATATATAGTTCTTGATCCTTTTACAACAATGATGTATTCTTAATGTAGACTTAGCTTTAAAAAAATAAGTTATTACCATCTATATAACTTAGAACATAATAACTTAACACAAGAAATTTAAAACAAAGAAGGATTTAAAGATTTTAAACAAAGCTTAAAAGCCCTTGATCAGTCCTGGATCCATCCAGAAACTGCTCCCAAGCAATGAAACTCATTTCATATCCTAAATCTTTCTTGGATAGTCCATCCGCCTTTGAGTTCAGCTCTCTATAAACGTGACTTAGCTGTTGAAAATGGGAGAAAAGATCCTTAGTTCTCCTAGCCCAATGATGCAACGCCATCTTGTGGAAAGAATGTCTCTCTGAAGCCCAATCCAAAATAACTTTTGAGTCCCCATAGATTGAGATGGACAAATAGTTCTTTTTGAGGGAAAAATAAAGTAAACCCCAAAGGGCCAATAGCTCAACCCTGGAATTGGAGCCTCTACCAGCCCCCATCTTCAGGCGATAAAACAGATTAAACTTTATTTTTAGAACCATATCGGCCCCGCAGATGGCATCCTGCTCTGTACCATCAAATAAGTTGATAACACCATGCTGATCAACCATAGGTGAAAGGATAACCCTATTTGTCACCTTTGAAAGGATAACCCTATTTGTCACCTTCCTTTGAAGTGCTCCATATGACTGAAGCCAACTGAGTACTTTTAACCTGATCTGATAAAATCTGCAGTCAGATTCTGGAACAAACAAAGATTGCGAGCTCTCCAAACAACCCAGAACGTGGCAAGGATCACATCCATTTGCATGTCCGGCTCTTTAAGAAATTTGATAATGTTCTCCTCCATAGAATGTTTGTTCCAAAAAACTTTAAAGCATAACTATGATCTGATAACATCCCATACCTTCTGAACAAAATACAATTGCAAAAAACATGCTAAACAGAAGACTGCACCAGCCTGGACCAAAGATACCATGATTCTATAACCCATCCCAAGTCAAGATCTTATTATTAAAACATAGAAACCAAAAACATTTGATTTTCAAAAGCATCCTACCAGTAGTCCATACAGATTTAGATAAATCCTTCAGTGCTTCTGAATGGATGGCGTTGATGCAATAGTTGTACATCAGCTTTGTGGTCACCACACCAGTTTCCTTATTTTTGTCCCAAACAAGAACGTCTCAATCAACACCTACTGCGATGCCTGTTGAAATCAGATTTTTTAATAAAGATACCCCACTCAACCGCCATCTCTCCACTTTGAAACACTCTTAGGTATCTAAGCCTGAGGAGGAGGAGGGGGGTTCTGATCGTGGTAGCACACCACGGCTCTAGCTAGCCATCGAAATAATCGAACCCATCCCATGGTACACCAACTACCTGGCACTGCATGGCCTCAGGAAAATCCTCGACTTACTCCATGGGTACCCTGTGTGTCAAACATACAAATTTTGTGTGGATGCTTTGGAGCGTCCGCTCCACATCCACACCCGTGATGTCGTCTCCTCTTCCCCTCTGTCTATGACGAGGGAAACTGTCAGGTCGCCATGGTCCAACATCTGCATACACATGACAAATTTTCACGATGTGTTGTCACACCAAAACATGTCTTTTGAGTCAATATATCAAAACACACAAAAAATTTAATAATTCAAAAAACTTAAAAAGAGGGTTTGGGATTCATTACCTATGTCGCCATATGCCGCTCTTGGTGGTAGGGGCATGTCCAGATCTCCTTGAAAATCTATCCCTGCATAGGGGTAGTCATTGATGGCAATGATTTGCTACCGCCACCATGGAAAGAAGTCCGCTGGGTAGGGGTTAGCCACCCTAACTCTGCCCAGTCTGCGCATAACATTTGCCCAATGTTGTTGGGCCAGATATTGAACTCCGTGTGGAGGAATGTCCACTCTAGGGCTTAGCCCTGGTACATGCTCAAAGAAGAATGTGATCAATATTCTACTAAAACCAAAGTTTCTCACCCTGCCCATGTTGCAGTCACTGAGCTGCTGCTTCATGTTGCTCAATAGCGCACTGCTCCAGTCGTACACTGTGGGTCTCATACACTCCACCGCATAGAACATCAATGGCTGCGAAGCCTGGTGGAGTGAAGCTATACTGGCTATCCTGCCGAGTGCCAATAGTATGGCCTTTAGTCCCAACACCTGGATCGAGTTTGTTGGGATTTGACTCCCAACCTTTTTCATGTCCAGAAAGCAATATACCGCAATGTAATCATCAATAGTCATGCCACCTTTGGGCCCGCGAGAGCGTAGGTTTACCACCTCTCCTCGTTGGGATAATCCAGTAATAAAATATATATCCTCAATCTCTATACTGAGAGACATCCTGTCAATGTGAAAATACTCAGAGTTTGGATCCCAGTAATCTACTAGCATCTGCAGGAGTCTTGGTTTGGCCCTCAAGCTGCCAAGACACCAAAACTTATACAAATCGCATGCACATAGAGCTTGTTGGGCCATTAAGCCACCTTGAACAGCCTCTTCTACATCACCATGTTCCCTCTCCCTCCATTCTAGAACCATCCTGAACATAAAACATGATTTTTTGTCATTGTTTACCTTAAAAATCCTTATTTGCGGGTGCATACGCGACTGTTTTGAAAACAGCTGTGCATGTACACAGTTTTATGAGGTTTTTTCACGTATGGCCAGCCCTATACGCAGAAAAAACCCTGATATCCATGTGGGCCGAAATGCCTACTTTAGATTGGCCTAGAAAATAAAATTGACCATGGAAACTGAAAATTTTTGGATGCAATGGGAAGAGGAGGACATGAGGAGTTACCTGGAACAAACGGTGTCGAATTTCGCAGAATGATGCTCTTGGATTTCGTGTTGGAAGTTTTGAGCTCAAATGGGTAAAAAATTCAAATGATATGGAATTTTTGAATTTTTTACTATTTATAGAAGTTTTTTGAAAATTTTGAAAATTTTTACCCACTTTCTATAGTTTTTGACTGTTTCTGACAATTTTGGACCGTTTTGGACTAATTTGATGATGTAGGAGTCCATTTTGAACGCCGTTTGACTGTGGTATTGACCCGTTCGTGCCGATTTCAGGTATTATGTCTAAATTGGCATATAGGTTAGGTTTCACATCTGTTTGCACTTTGCATGACCTTATGACCATTTCATTATAACCTTAGGTATGAACCCATTCTATCTTGTCACAGAACCTCCTTGTTGCTTTTAGAAGTGACATGATGTGAATGGTAGAGCTTGACCATACATGGGTGCCCTAGTTAGCTCTTGAATTGCATTTGGCGCCCATGTTGACATTTTTCCTTTAGGGTGTGGGAGTCATTTGTATAGTATCTCCATGACTTTGAGCAAGAGCCTCATACTCCTCTTGAGTTTTTTGTTGGCCTTTTTCCCTAGGACTCCCTTATGTCAAGTTGTAATTGCATTATCATGAGTTTTGCTTGCCTTATTGAGCCTTATGCCACTTCCTTGACTTTTAATATCAGCTATATAGCCCGAGCTTGTCTCATGTCTAGCCAAGCAGAGCCATTTTACATATCCTTTACAGCTTGATTCCCTATTTTTACTGAGAGGAGACTTTCCCCCAAGTGTCATTATCCTACACATGTCTCCTTGCATTGAGCATAGGTACGTTTCGTTGCTTGTAACTAGTTTGTTTGCCCCTTGACACTCGTCTCCTCCTAGCTTGTAACTATAAAACACTTTTATTCTTTTTCAAGCTTTTCAGAATATTTGAAAAATTCCAAAAAAATCAAAAAACCAAAAAGCCGGACAAGAAAAGATGTTGTCTTTGGCAGCAGTCGAGTCGTTTCGCCTTCGAACAGAGTAGTGTATATCACATCCATTGGTTGGGTTAATAGTTTGAATTTAGGAGCTGTACTCATTTCTCCAAGTTTATCTCCACCGACTGGTTAAGCTTCCAGTCCCTATGGAGCCTCTGTCAATGCCTCCTGTGTCACAGAGATGTCCTAGTTTTGTATATTAAGTCTATGCTACCTACATTTAGTTACCATTCGCCTTTATTCTCTTGTTCGAAGGAAGTTGAAACCTGAGTCGGCCATTCCTTAGTTCTCTTGAGTTTGCATGTCGGCCATTCCCGACACTGATACTGGTTCATGCACATTATGATCGAGTGCTTCCACATTATACATCTTTTCTGAGTACCTCATGTTGGATGATGAGGGATGCCTTAATGCCCTCCTTCCAGTGGATTTCATCCCATCGACTTCAGATCATTTATTCTGGGATAGGAATCTAGAGTCATTTTGAGTGCGTTGAGACTTGCAGTCATCAGTGGTAGGTTCTCTCGCCATCGACAGTTTTGGGAATACATCAATGTGCCCTGATCGATGGATTCTTTCAAGTGTTTGACCTTAACACATTTATTCACACTTGTTAGTTTGCACTCTAGTACCTTGATTCCCATTTTCATTATTGGTGGGTGATCTCATGTCTGTTAACGGTATACATCAATGACCGGTAGTCAGATGATGGACTACTATGTTCGACATCGACACCTCTATTCACATAGTAGGACATGTACTAATAGCAGATTGTGTAGAAGACCTTCTATATTGGTGGCATTTCATATATGCTACCTCCTTGTTCGTGCCAGTGTTCATGAGATTTCAGCTCTTGTGACTTGATTCCAATGAATGTCAGATATCTTCAGCCATTGTGGAGATCTTGATCCATTATATATCTTCAGCTTTCATGGAGATCACGATCCTTTGTATATCTTCATCATGAATATTTTGATCTATCTATATTGTACGTGGCGATGACCACACATGTCATATTTTGTATCATGCCTATTCATGGCCATTGTACTCTTATATATCCGGGACTGCTCTATGTACTTGCAGTAATGTGCAGAGTTTGATTATTGTATTATACTGTTGGATGGCTGGTTCTTCCACCCGGTTCTTCATCACTCCACTTCTGGGATGGACTTGTAATGTATTTCGGCCATCGTATCACCCCTCTGACCTCACACATTAGGGGGCATATGTTATAGCTGATTTTACCACACATGGTGGATCACACATTTATGGCCTTCCCTGCCCCTTTGCAGACTCTTTGGACCCCATGGACCATTTTTGTACCTTTGATGTTTCCAAGATCATCCCTAAAAACATGCATTATTTTCCATACGCGACTTTTAAACCTATTCTCGCGTATATACGCGGATATGACCCTCAAACCCACGCACATCGAGATGTGTGGGAAAGGCCAAATAGTTTTGGAGTTTTCCTTGATGTGGATCTGAGTCACTTTTCTCTTGGCCTTCTATATGCCTTGAGATCACTCGGATTTGACTTTCCATTACCCCATTGAAGCACTATATAAGGAACCCTTTGGATACATTGAAAGGAGAGGAATTGAAGAGCAAGAAAACTATGGTCCATTGTTGCCGAAGCTTATACTTGAGTCTGCATCCCTTTTTCCCTTGGAGCACTTTGTGTTCTTCCCAATCTTTCCTTTTCTTGTGAGCTTGCTATCGAGATATGGAGGATTGAAGTGGTGGAGGCCCAGGTGGAGGACTCAGTTTCTCTGGTTTGCAGACGTGCCGACAGAGGTTGTCACTATTGTAATCTCTGATTTATATTAATAGAAATATATTTTCCCATCCAATAATGTGTATTTAAATGAATATTGAATCCATGGATGCTTTTAAATGCTTATATGTTATTGATTATATATGCTAGAGTAGGTCTAACACCATTATATAGCATGCTTGTCTTGTTTGCTGAATGTTGAGAGAGCAAATTGCTAATACAAGTGAGAGTGGAAAAGCTCAACGGGGATCTACACCAACCATCCAGAATAAGGTATGTTTTGAGATCCTTTAGTGTTAGATGTTTTGTTTCTCTTGCATATGGGAAAGGATTGATTTCTGCGGTTACTATGTCTGTTGTGGTACCCCAAGCCATAGGAAGTTTTCTCTGTAACACCCATCCCAAGTCAAGATCTTATTATTAAAATAGAGAAACCAAAAACATTTGATTTTCAAAAGCATCCTACCAGCAGTCCACACAAATTTAGATAAATCCTTCAGTGCTTCCGAACGGATGGCACTGATGCAATAGTTGTACATTAGCTTTACGGTCACCACACCATTTTCCTTGTTTTTATCCCAAACAAGAACATCCCGATCAACACCTACTGCGATGCTTGTTGAAATCAAGTTTTTAATAAAGATACCCCACTCAGCCGCCATCTCTCCACTTTGAAGTTAGGTTGTTTGCTTGTTACCATCTATAATTCAATTATATTCATATTCTCTACGTGATGCAGCAAAAAGCAACATTTATATTAATATTGACGCTGAGCCCACAATCGTTTCTTGATAAAAATTTCGTATGTTTTTTTTAGTTCGTTCATTTGCATAAAATTTGTGGCACTCTGACTCCTGAGCATGTGTTTAAAACAACTACGTAAAGTTCTAACATAGTTCTACACTCTGGTTCGACCTTGGGTTTTGGATTTTGACTTGACAGACTTTTTAATTAACTTGTCAGAAATTGACTTCCATAGCTAATCCCACATTGAAAAGCATAAAAATACCTCAATCCTATTAATATAAAGAGAGAAGAATCAATGCATAGTGGACGGTGAAGAGATTTAGCACAAAAGGAGTTTCAATATTCCCTCTGCACTTCAGTTAGATACTGACTCTGAGATGGTTGTTGCTAAGCCCACATTTTTTTTCTCACTTTTGAGATCATTCATTCATGTGTAAAAAATAAGCGAGTGACAAATCAATAATTTCTCCAAATTTATGTAACAAATCAATCAATATTTATTACTCTACAGCCCATAGTGTTGCGACCGCAACATTTATCACTCTACTAGATGTAAAATAATTTCTCCCCAACAACTACCGTTCATTTAGAAGTGGATTATTTTGAATAAACACTTAACAATTAATTAAACTGCCATGCTTTCCCAATGTACAGTCGTTGTAGTATAGTGGTAAGTTTTCGCCTGTCATGTGGGTGATTCAGGTTCAATCCTTGACAACGACGTTGTCATTTGTTTTGCCATACTTTGAACCGATTTTAGTGTTCTTCATTTTAGTTTTTATGTAAATTTATTTGGAATCGACGCACCATTCATTTTGTTTTAAAAATAATGAATCAACCAGATAACTTGGATTGATGATTTTTCAATCCTCGACAACAACAATGGAAAACCAGGTCTTGTGTTATATTATTAATTTAAGCTAGAGTCGACTTCAACATCAAGGGGATGTAGCTCAGATGGTAGAGCACTCGCTTAGCATGCAAGAGGTACGAGGATCGATACCCTGCATCTCCATTTATTTTGTATAGACCAATGATCAAAATTTGAAGGGTGGGTCTTAATTTCAATTGGAAGGGAATTTATTCTCTCAGCCCTTCAGAGATCCCTTGTACTTTAATTGACAAGTGTAAATTAACCAAAATCTTTCACACAAAAAAAAATGCAAAAAACAAATATTGTTCTTTCAGCACTTGTTGTGAAAGAATGCATGTATGTGATGGAGGGGCCTAAGTCAATTGAATCCTTACAACTCATTACATGTCTGAGTCTAACAATCTGCCTTTTAAATTGAACAAGAATACCAAAAGAAGTTTATGAATGGCTAGATTTCAGAAAGTTATAGGTGTGATTAGTTATGTCACATGCCCCAATTTGCAAAACATTATGTTATATTTTATTATAAATTTTGTAAATAATGACCAAGAGGGGTCAAGGATAATTGAATGTAATTGCTGAATATTTTATTAATAAATAAATAAAGATGAGACAACAACTTAAGGAAGCTATTAAATGAGTGTTTTACTGGTCACTTGGTAGAGAAGGCTGGGTTGAAAGCAGATTGACACTTGGCAGCATCCTCAAACTACTTCTAGCTGTTGCAGGAGGAAACTTCCCTATTTTTGTGGTCATGTTCCCCAAGAAAGCGGAACAAGAGTAGGTGGCTCATTAAGTGAAAATTGACCCAAAAGACCTAGGCATGCTAATAAAACTTCCCATTGAAGACAGCCGAGGCTGCTCATTCTTGACTTGTGAACATTTTGAGTGAGTGAAGTGCATAAGAAATTTGATGGAGGGGACTAGCTGAAGTATGATTTGAGTAGAAAGTGTCGAAGACCTGAACAAGTGCTACTATTCTAAGCTGAATTCATGGTGCTGCATGCAAAACTGATTGACTGCTGAAAACTCAGTAGAGTTGTAAAGGATTACTAATCTACATCTTTCACCCAGTACTTCTACCAGGTGGACCAGGAGACAAGCTCGAGGGTCCTGAGATTTGCAGTCCAACTTTTCTCTAGGAGTTGGTTGGGACGAACAGGTTCCTTAAGTTGTTGTCACCTCTTCTACATTTCTAGGTTCTACTTGATTTATCTAGCTTTCTAAATGTTTATTGTTATATGGAAAGTTTAAGTTTAAGCAATGATATGTTATGATTCTATTTTGTTGTTGCTAGGGTTAGTTAAAAGAAATACTTATACTGTGAAAAGATAGTTAAATGCTAGATTAGATAGGTTAGGGTAATTGATTAGAAGAATTACTAGTTTTACTGATAGATAAAAAAATACCTAACTGTATTTTTCCGCACTTTTTTAAAAGGTAGTACTCTAGTAAAGTAGGTTAGATTAACTTTAGATAAAGAATCGATTGAAGTATGCATGAATGTGATTTATCACCTACTATAGGTTTTATAAGAGTTGTTCATATGTATGTTGTTTCTTTCTATATTTAGATGTTTTTATTTAGACAAGAGTACTATGAATAACATAAACAGATCTGTCTTAGGAAGAGATCTGAAAGTATAAATTTACTTAGTTTGTGTATTTACCTTCACAGTAGATAGACTAGCTACTATAAGTCTATTATTATTATAGTAATTGAAAGATGTTATAAAAACATAAATTAAATAAACATATTAACTAAACAAATAGTAAAACAAGGTTAGAAGTTTATTAAGATAACTTGATTATAAAACTATGTAAAATGAAACTAGGATAACATCAAAATCAAATACTAACTATGTATTTAAACTAAGAGAAATTTAGGTTTTTTATAAATAAAACCTAATTGAAAGAAACTGTAAAATTATAAACAACATTACCACCTCTTATACTAGCAGAGGGGTTATTCTTTTTATCCTTAAACAATTTAAAGCTTACATACTTCATTTATATAACCATAAGCATCAAATAAATGAATATATGAAAAATAATACATCCTCCACAAGGAACAATCTTAAAACTGATTGGATAATTATAAACAAAAAGTAAATAAAAACCCTTCAATATATTTCAAACCAGGAAACAATAAAGATTTAGGAGGTAGTATTCACTCCTTGTTCTTTTATCTATTACTGATAGTAATAATCAAGTTACGATCTAAAAACCCACTGTCTAAACCTTTAGTTACAATTTTACATATAAGCAAAAATAAACATCAATTTACTTAAACAATAACCTTTGTTAGGTTAAATTTAAAAAAGAATAAACCAGAACAACTAAACATTACAAGCGTGCCTTCATCATTTTAAAAATCACAGTAAATATATATATGTATTATCAAAAATAAAAGATATATTACAATAACCTTCGAGCTTATTAAAATAGAATTTAAATAGCATTTAAAACCTAGTACCACTGAAACATATCAGTTATGGCCCTATGGCCTTTTACAAACAGAGTCACGGCTTAAGATCTGGTATCAAAATAACACAACTGTAAACAAACTAGGCCCATAAATTCTCAAGTCTCGGCCATGAAAGCCCCAATTTTTCCATTACGAAACAACTACTAAGGCTTCAAAAATTTTAAACAACATATCACAGTATCGGCCACATGGCCTTCCAATACTAACACAACATTGTGTAACCATGGCTGAGCAGAACCCAAACAATTCAAATGGACAGTATCAACAAAAAGAACACCATACACCACTGCAGGAGGAACCGCAGCGGGACCGAGGCTTACCAGGGTAGATGCGTAGCATGGAGTCTGTGCAGGGTGGTCTTCAGAGGATTGCGGTACCCTTCTGCAATTACAAGCATCTGCACATTGAAAACAATGAACATTAAAAAATCATGTAAATAACTAATGGTGCAAAAATATTTAGAACTATATTTAAAAAAAAAGAACTAAGTATGTTTACCTGGAATTGATTCTCGGGCCTGTAGTGGTATATGCACAAACCCTAACTACAACTAAGGTTACATCAAACTTCAAAAGAAGGTAACACGGTGCATAGAGTTCAAGTCTGGAATCCAAATCCATGATGAGGCAGAGTCAAATGCCACACCAAAAGTTGAGAAATGAAAAACAGTTAACTCTTTACCTAACAAGACCACACTACGACAAATTCACGGCTGTGCTCACGCTATCGAATTCTCCTGTGTATGGATAGAAGCATTTTACAGAGTCAAGATAACGAATGGAATGGCGTTTGCAAAGCTAGGTAACGACGACGGAGGGTTCTTCCACAGAACAAAAGATAGTGTCCAAATGTACCTCTACACGTAGAAGAAGACAACTATTGGCAAGGAAGCTTACATAATGGAGTGACAGATAGGCCATGCGGCCATGAGCTTGCAGCCCTCTCTTTGCAGAGCAGGGTAAAAGATAGGTAAATGCGAGTTTTTAGGGTTTAAAAACACTTATATGGTAAAATCCAAAAGGTCAAAACCCTATCCATTGAACTTCAACCACGTGTCCTCAGATTTATTTGCAAATTGTGGGTTTTTGATATAGTTTGAAGACCTCTCACAGTAATCCTGGAAACATTAACAAATTGTAATAGGACTTTGGTTATAACATTTTCTTTTACATATAACACTTGATATAAATTTTAAACCATAACGAGCATTGTAGGAAGTTAAGAACTATAATAAGGTAGTTTATATAAGTTCTTTAACCTTTGGAAAAGTCCCTGCTTATGCTAGAGTTATATTTCTATCAACCATGGTTTTAGGCAAGAATTTATGTAAGTAAAAAATTAACCTTGAAAGAGTTTTAAACATCAAGCTATAATGAACTTTGGACTTGGAAAATGAACTCATAAAAGACTTACTTATATATGTACGTGAGGTTTGCAAACATAGTAAGATTTATAGTTTGTTTTGATAGTCTAGATATGAGAACTTAGATTTGCTTACCCCCTTGTGAAATGGGGATCTTACGAGGGTTAAGCTGGATAGTTTTTATAGAAAATAATTCTTCCTTCCTTATATAGAAAGTAATACCACTATAGTTTAAAGAAATACAATTTGTATTAGTGCATCTATAATTGTTAAGTACTAGAATAGTTTATAAACTTTCTTTTGCACTAAGTATTAGTTTTATGTGTGTTTATCAGTCAATGTACTTTATGACTTTAATTAGATCATAGGTATCCTAGGTTAACTTAACTCGATATTTGTGGACACAAATACTCTGGAGTTTAACTCAACATCAAGTAAATAGACAAAGGAATCTGCTTTACAAGATGCCTTTCACTAGAGTTACATACAGGCATTAAACTAAAAATAGGTTGATGAAAGTTGATTGAACAAGTTGGTTATAGCAAAATAAAAGGGCAGCCGGACTAGGTTTAGTTTACCAAAAATACTTTTATTCCAGAAACTACTTTTGGAACACAAATAATCAGATCAACAATACCTCTTTTACTGCTCAAAGCTGTAAAATAAATAAATTTAATAGCATTCTATTTTATGCTAGTTGAGATAATAATCTTGATTTGGAAATTGGTAACAAACTTCTTACCTGTAAAGGGCCTGTAAAAGGAGCATCACTTCACTGCATTAGCTATAAGCTAAGTAATCCTCGATCTCAACTGAAGTTCTTTCCTACTTATCATAAGACAGTAAAACAAACTTAGTACTAGAAATTAAACATATGTTTCAATTCCTGTTTTTCCAAATCATAATCTGATAAATCAAATCCTTAACATTGAATTATGAAAACAAACTAATAAGTATGCATAACTAGAGATTAACAAAACATTCAGTTCTAGTTGATTACTGTTTTAAGTAACCGTTAGTAGTTAATTGTCCCTAGGGAGTGACGACTACAAACATTTTATGTTACATGAAAATTTTTAATTTTTTACGAATTTTTGGAGTATTACATTTGGTATCAGAGCACAAGGTTCAGACACTAGGCATGAATGTGGCTCAACATGTATAGATAAAACAATAAATTAAATGCATGCAGACTGATTATTATTTTTCTTTTCGAAATGTTATTTCTGGAATTTTTTTTTGAGCTAAACTGTAGGTATGGAAAGACTCGAGGAATATGCAGATGAGGAGTCCCCGTTTACTGAATGTAGTAATTCTAGAAGAGAACCCATACAAGAAGAAATAACTAATAACTCTTCTGAATTATTACAAACGGTTAAGGAACTAAGAACAGAGATGGAAACAGTCAAAAAGGAAAATGAAAGAATTTTGAGAGCTCAGGAGGAGCTGGATCAGATCTTAATGGAAAAATTTCAAAATGAAGAAAAAGATAAACGAACGGAATTTGAAGATATACCTTACCAGCACAAAAACAAAAAGTCTAAATAGTCTAAAATCGAAAGTAGCTCATCCTTTGATATTTATGGCGATCCACATAAGAATTATCAGTATACTAGAGATAGTAGCGAAGATAATTATCATTCAAGAAAGAGAAAATTAAAATCTTATGAAAAATTTCAGGAGAATTTAAGAAAATAAAACCACCAATTTTCAATGGTGAAACTGATAAGGGAGAAGAGGCTGAATCATGGCTGTCTGGGATGAAGAAATATTGTTCGAATTTACAATTGCTCTAATCACCTAAAAGCGAGAATAACCATTTATAATCTAACTGGGAAGGCAGATATTTGGTGGCAGGACGTAAAACAAGTAAAAGGCATTAGGGAAAAGAACATTAACTAGAGCACGTTTAAGAAATATTTTAAAAAGTTCTTGTCAGAACAGTACTATGAAGAGAGAGCTAAGGAATTTTATGAACTGAAACTGGGAACAATGAACATGAAAGAATTAAACAACAAATTCTTAAGCCTGCTACATTATGTGCCTTACATTGTGGATGAGAAGCCTAAGGTACATCGGTTTCTAAGCTGTTTACCTTTTCATATAAAAGATAGAATTGAATATGACAATCCAAAAACCTTAGAAGAGGCTATGTGAAAGGCGAATTTTTGCTATGAGCAGAATCGCAAAAAGGAAAGTATGTCAAACTGGAAGGATAAAAGATCTAATAATTTTAAATAGAAGAAGAAAGGTTTCGTACCTAACCGCAGTTTTAGGAATAATAACACATGAAATTTTCCTAATAAAAATTTCCAAGGGAATAAAGGTAATTCACAGATAAATCCAAATGGCCCTAGAAATAAAGAACCTGTTAATAATCACAATAATTACACCAAGAATAATGAACGAAAATAACCAATAAAATGTGGGGAATGTAATGGTCCTCATTATGCATAAGTTTTCCCCAACCGGAAGAAGACTGTCAGCAACATACATACGGTGCAGGAAGAGATGACAGTTGGTGATCTAGCAAGGACAATGCCCAGGATCAACACAACACTAGAAAACAGAGGCGATGGTAGTTGGTGTTGATCTAGCAAGGACAATTCCCAGGATCAACGCAGCACTGTAAAACAGGCAGGGAGATTATGAAAATTCCATGGTGGAAGTGGAAGGTAAGTTGAATCAAACACCTATATCTATTTTGATTGACCCAGGAGCTAGTTTAAGTTATATTTCTCCCGATTTAGTAGAAAAATGCAAGTTATCAGTAGAAAGTTTGCAAAGTCATGGTTAGTCTAGCTAGCTATTGGCGCAACAAGAAAAGTGATTAGTTTTGTAATGGATTGTACTGTAAACATGGATCAGTTTGAAACCTCTGTGAAGCTTAGTGTAATACCTTTAGGTTCTTATGATATGTTAATTGGAATGGACTGGTTAGAACAACATAGGGTAGTCCTGAACTGTTTCGATAAAATTTTTACTTGAGTAAATAACGATGGAGAAACAGTAAATGTAAGAGTAATCCCTAGGAAAACAACTATAAGACAGATCTTTGCTTTGCAATTAAAGAGAGAAGTTCGAAAGGGTTGTAAAGCCTTTGCTGTAACTGTAATTAATGAAGAAAATACTAATAACGAAGATAAACTAAAACTGGAAGACATTCCAATCTTGAGGGGGTATTTAGATGTATTTCTGGAAGAAATTCCAGGACTACCTCCGAAGAGGGAGTTAGACTTTACTATTGATTTGGTACCTGGTTCAATGCCCAGCTCAAAAGCCCCTTATCAGATGAATATATTGGAATTAAATGAATTAAAATCACAGTTAAAAGAACTTATTGATAAGAATTATATCAGACCCAGTGTGTCTCCTTGGTGAGCACCTATTATTTTCGTTAAAAAGAAAGACGATACTCTACATTTGTGTATAGATTACCGTCAACTTAATAAAATAACCATTAAAAACAGATATCCGTTGCCCCACATAGATGATTTGTTTGATCAACTATGTGGAGTGACCATATTTTCGAAGATTGATTTACGATCTGGTTATCACTAGGTATGAATAAAAGATGAAGACATCTTTAAAACAACTTTTAGGACCAGATATGGTCACTATGAGTTTGTTGTTATGCCATTCGGGCTTACTAATGCCCCAGCTATTTTCATGTGTCTAATGAATAATGTAATGCATAAGTACCTTGAATAGTTCATGGTCGTATTCATTGACGACATTCTAATTTATTCTAAGTCTAGAGAAGAACATGAGGAGCACTTAAAAATTGTTTTACAAGAATTATGAGAACATCGACTTTATGCAAAATTTAGTAAATGTGATTTCTTTAAGGATGAAATACAGTACTTAGGTCATGTAGTGACTAAAGAAGGGAACTCTGTTGATCCAGAAAATATAAGAGAAATCGAAGAATGGCCAGTCCCAAAAGACATAACTGATGTACGATCATTCATGGGAATTACTGGTTATTTTCGAAGATTTATAGAAGGGTTTTCAAGAATTGCAAATCCCATAACTTCTTTACAGAAGAAAGGGAATAAATTCGAGTGGAGTAAAAAAATGTGAAGATAGTTTTAAAAATTTAAAAACATTATTAACTACTGCACTAATCTTAAGAATTGCTGATCCTAATAAAGACTTTATAGTATGTATTGACGCATGCAATGACAGTCTAGGTGGAGTTTTAACTCAGGAAGGATACGTCATTGCATATGAGTCTAGGAAGCTGAAGATTCATGAGAAGAACTATGCGACCTATGACTTAGAATTGGCTGCTGTCATACACGCCTTGAAGATGTGGCTCCATCACTTAATCGAAATAAAGTTTATATTAATGACAGATAATAAAGGGTTAACATATTTGTTGGATCAACCAAACTTAAACGCAAGCCAAGCTAGGTGGCTAGCTTTCCTTAGCGAGTACGATTTTGAAATCCAACATATTAAGGGAAAATAAAATAAGGTTGCTGATGCTTTAAGCATAAATGCAAAACTAAATTTTGAAGCAGCAATCAACACCTATAAAACAGATTTAGAAGAACAACTAGAGGAAGGAATAAGATTGGATGAATCAGAAATTACAAGCAAAAGTAACAGAAAATTTAATTGAAAGTTTAAGTGTAGGGTATAGTCTAAATGAAAAAGGTTTATTACTATATAAAGACAGACTGTACATACCTAATGTACCTAATATTAAGTTACTGATTTTAAACGAAATTCATAAGACTTCTTACTCAGGACATCTTGGTTATCAAAAGACTATAACCATGTTAAGGAAGGATTATTTTTGGCCAAACATGAAGAATGAACTGGTAGAATACATTGCCAAGTGCTTTGAATGTCAGCAAGTTAATATTGAACACCAGCATCCAGCCGGGTTACTTCAGCCATTACCTATCCCTAGCTGGAAGTGGGAGATAATCAACCTTGATTTTATTACAGGACTACCTAGAAATCAAAATTTGAATGACTTGATAATGTTATTCGTCGATAAACTTAGTAAAACAACTCATTTTATACCTGTAAAAACTACTTACAAAGTTGCTAATATTGCTGATATTTTCCTGAAACAATTTTTTCGTTTACACGGGATACCGAAAGTAATAATTTCAGACAGAGACCCTAAGTTTACGGGCAATTACTGGAAGTATTTGTTTAAAGGATTGAATACTACTTTAAATTTCAGTACATCTTTTCATCCCAGATGGATGGATAGACTAAAAGAGTGAATACGGTATTGGAAGATATGCTCAGAATGTATGCTAAGGAAACAACTAGGTAAATGGGAAGATTACTTACACTTGGAAGAGTTTGCTTACAACAATCACTACCAAGCTTCAACAAGATACAGTCCATTTGAAATTTTGTATGGAAGGAAGTGTAATACCCCCATCTCATGGAGTAATCCAGTCAACAGGTTAGTATTAGGACCTGAACTATTAAAAGAGATGGAGTTAATTGTAAAATAGGTGCAAGGTAACTTGAAAGTTGCACAATACTGACATAAAAGTCAAGCAGATCTTAAATGAACTCAAAAAGAGTTCCAGGTTGGTGAACATGTCTTTATTAAAGTAAGGCCTAAAAAGAGTTCCCTGAGATTAGGAAGTTGTGCTAAGTTGGCACCCCGATATTGCAAACCTTTTAAAATACTGTCCAAAATAGGACAGATGGCATATTAGTTGGCTTTACCGCCAAATTTGAAGGTTCATAATGTTTTTCATATTTATGTGTTAGAAAAATATGTACACGATGATACTCATGTTATAAACTAGAATGATGTACAGGTGGAACCCGAAGGAGATTTTTTGGTGGAACCAGATTGTATCCTCAAAAGGAGGGAGATCTTGCTTCAGAATCGCACCATTGGTCAGGTGAAGATGCAATGGAAGCACCTTAGTCTAGAAGAAGCCACCTGGTAATTGGAGAGTGATATGCGGGATGCATATTCAATTTCGTTCGAGGGTAATTCTAAGGACGAAGAATAAATAACATCGAGGACGATGTTATAATTTAAGGGGGTGTGTATGTCACATGCCCCAATTTGCAAATTTTTTTATGTTTTAAGAAATATTATGTTATATTTTATTATAAAGTTTGTAATTAATGACCAAGTGGGGTCAAGGATAATTGAATGTAATTGCTGAATATTTTATTAATAAATAAATGAAAGATGAGACAACACCTTAAGGAAGATGTTAAATAAGTGTTTTACACTTGGTGGAGAAGGCTTGGTTGAGAGCAGATTGACACTTGGAAGCATCCTCAAACTACTCCTAGCCTTTTCAGGAGGCAACTTCCCTATTTTTGTGGTCATGTTCCCCAAGAAAGTGGAACAAGAGTAGGTGGCTCATTAAGTGAAAACTAACCCAAAATACCTAGGCATGCCAATAAAACTTCCAATTGAAGACAACTGAGGCTGCTCATTCTTGACTTGTGAACATTTTGAGTGAATGAAGTGCACAAGAAATTTGATGGAGGGGACTAGCTGAAGTATGATTTGAGTGAAAAGTGTTGAAGACCTGAACTAGTGCAACTATTCTAAGCTGAGTTCATGCTGCTGCATGCAGAACTGATTGACTGCTACACACTCAACAGAGTTGTAGAGGATTACTAATCTACATCTCTCACCCAGTACTTCTACCAGGTGGACCAGGAGACAAGCTCGGGGGTCCTGAGATTTGTAGTCCAGCTTTTCTCCAGGAGTTGGCTGGGAGGAACAGGTTCCTTAAGATGTTGTCACCTCTTCTACATTTCCAGGTTCTACTTGATTTATCTAGCTTTCTAAATGTTTATTTTTATTTGGAAAGTTTAAGTTTAAGAAATGATATGTTATGATTATGTTCTGTTACTGCTAGGGTTATTTAAAAGAAATACTTATACTATGAAAAGATAGTTATATGATGGATTATATAGGTTAGGGTAATTGATTAGAAGAATTACTAGTTTTACTGATAGATAAAAAAATACCTAACTGTATTTTTCCACACCTTTTTTGAAGGTAGTACTCTAGTACAATAGGTTAGATTAAATTCAGATAAAGAATCGATTGAAGTATGCATGAATGTGATTTATCACCTACTACAGGTTTCATAAGAGTTGTTCATATGTATGTTGTTTCTTTCTATATTTAGATGTTTTTAGTTAGACAGGAGTATTATGAATAACATAAACAGATCTGTCTTAGGAAGAGATTTGAAAGTATAAATTTACTTAGTCTATGTATTTACCTTCACAGTGGATAGACTAGCTACTATAAGTATATTATTATTATTATAGTAATTGAAAGATGTTATAAAAGCAAAAATTAAATAAATAGGTTAACTAAAGAAACAATAAAACAAGGTTAGAAGTTTATTAAGATAACTTCAATATAAAACTAAGTAAAATGAAACTAGGATAACATCAAAATCAAATACTAACTATGTATTTATACTAAGAGAAATTTAGGTTTTTTATAAATAAAACCTAACTGAAAGAAACTGTAAAATTATAAACAACATTACCACCTCTTTTACTAGCAGAGGGGTTATTCTTTTCATCCTTAAACAATTTAAAGCTTACATACTTCGTTTATATAACCATAAGCATCAAATAAATGAATATATGAAAATTAATACATCCTCCACAAGGAACAATCTTAAAACTGATTGGATAATTATAAACAAAAAGTAAATAAAAACCCTTCAATATATTTCAAACCAGGAAACAATAAAGATTCTGGAGGTAGTATTCACTCCTTGTTCTTTTATCTATTACTGACAATAATAATCAAGTTATGATCTAAAAACCCAATGTCTGAACCTTTAGTTACAATTTTACACATAAGCAAAAATAAACATCAATTTACTTTGACAATAACCTTTGTTAGGTTAAATTTAAAAAAGAATAAACTAGAACAACTAAACATTACAAGCCTGTCTTCATCATTTTAAAAATCACAGTAAATATATATATGTGTTATAAAAAATAAAAGATATATTACAATAAGCTTCAAACTTATTAAAAGAAAATTTAAATAGCATTTAAAACCTAGTACCACTGAAGCATATCAGTTACGACCCTATGACCTTTTACAAATAGACTCAAGGCTTAAAAGCCGGTATCAAAATGACATAACTATAAACAAAGTAGGCCTATAAATTCTCAAGTCTTGGCCATAAAAGCGCCAATTTTTCCATTACGAAAAAACCACTAAGGCTTCAAAAATTTTAAACAACATATCACAATATCGGCTGCATGGCCTTCCAAAATGAACACAATATAGTGTAACCACGACCGAGCAAAACCCAAACAATTCAAATGGGCAGTATCAACAAAAAGAACACCATACACCACTGTAGGAGGAACCTCAGTGGGACCAAGGCTTGCCAGGGTAGATGCATAGCATGGAGTCTGTGCAGGGTGGTCTTCAGAGGATTGCGGTACCCTTCTGCAATTACAAGCACCTGCACATTGAAAACAATGAACATTAAAAACAATGAACATTAAAAACTCATGTAAATAACTAATGGTGCAAAAAGATTTATAACTATATTTAAAAAAAAGAACTGAGTATGTTTACCTGGAATTGATTCTCGGGTCCGTAGTGGTATATGCACAAACCCTAACTACAACTAAGGTTACAACAAACTTCAACAGAAGGAAACATGACGCATAGAGTTCAAGTCTGAAATCCAAATCCACGACGAGGCAGAGTTAAATGCCACACCAGAAGTTGAGCAATGAAAAATAGTTAACTCGTTACCTAACAAGACCACACTACGACAAATTCACGGCCGTGGTCACGCTATCAAATTCTCCTGTGTATGGATGGAAGCATTTTATAGAGTCAAGATAACGAATGGAATGACGTTTGTAGAGCTAGGTAACGACGATGGAGGGGTCTTCCACAGAACAAAAGATAGTTTCCAAATGCACCTCTACACGTAGAAGAAGAACGACTATTGGCAAGGGAGCTTACACAATGGAGTGATAGAGAGGGCATGCGGCCATGAGCCTGCGGCCCTCTCTTTCCAGAGCAGGGTAAAATATAGGTAAATGCGAGTTTTTAGGGTTTAAAAAGACTTATATGGTAAAAACCAAAAGGTCAAAACCCTATCCATTGAACTTCAACCACGTGTCCTCATATTTATTTGCAAATTGTGGGTTTTTGATATAGTTCGAAGACCTCTCGGAGTAATCCTGCAAACATTAACAAATTGTAATAGGACTTTGTTTATAACATTTTCTTTTACATATAACACTTGATATAAAGTTTAAACCCTAAGGAGGATTGTAGGAAATTAAAAACTATAATAAGGTAGTTTATCTAAGTTCTTTAACCGTTGGAAAAGTCCATGCTTATGCTAGAGTTATATTTCTATCAACCATGGTTTTAGGCAAGAAATTATGTAAGTAAAACATTAACCTTGAAAGAGTTTTAAACATCAAGCTATAATGAACTTTGGACTTGGAAAAAGAACTCATAAAAGACTTACTCCTATATGTATGTGAGGTTTGCAAACATAGTAAGATTTATAGTTTGTTTTGATAGTATAGATATGAGAACTTAGATTTTCTTACATCCTTGTGAAATGGGGATCTTACGAGGGTTAATTTGGATAGGTTTTATAGAAAATAATGCTTCCTTTCTTACATAAAAAGTAATAACACTATAGTTTAAAGAAATACACTTTGTATTAGTGCATCTGTAATTGTTAAGTACTAGAATAGTTTATAAACTATCTTTTGCACTAAGTATTAGTTTTATGTGTGTTTATTAGTCAATGTGCTTTATGACTTTAATTAGATCATAGGTCTCCTAGGTTAACTTAACTCGATATTTGTGGACACAAATACTCTGGAATTTAACTCAGCATCAAGTAAATACAAAAAGGAATCTGCTTTACAAGATGCCTTTCACTAGAGTTACATACAGGCATTAAACTAAAAATAGGTTGATGAAAGTTGATTGAACAAGTTGGTTATAGAAAAATAAAAGGGCAGCCGGACTAGGTTTAGTTTACCAAAAATACTTTTATTCCAGAAACTATTTTTGGAACACAAATAATCAGATCAACAATACCTCTTTTACTGCTCAAAGCTGTAAAATAAAGAAATTTACTAGCATTCTATTTTATGCTAGTCGAGATAATAATCTCGATCTGGAAACTGGTAATAAACTTCTTACCTGTAAGGGGCCTGTAAAAGAAGCATCACTTCACTGCATTAGCTATAATCTAAGTAAGCCTCGATCTCAATTGAAGTTCTTTCCTACTTATCATAAGACTGTAAAACAAACTTAGTACTAGAAATTAAACAGATGTTTCAATTCCTGTTTTTCCAAATCATAATCTGCTAAATCAAATCCTTAACATTGAATTATGAAAACAAACTAATAAGTATGCAGAACTAGAGATTAACAAAACATTCAGTTCTAGTTTATTACTATTTTAAGTAATCGTTAGCTGTTAATTGTCCCTAGGCAGTGACGGCAACAAACATTTTATGTTACATGAAATTTTTTAAATTTTTACGATTTTTTGGAGTATTACAAGTTAAGTGCTTGTGGCTCTAAAATTTGTTGTGTTTTGTACCAGTCCACGATTCACTGAATCCATAGTCACGAGTAGAAATTTAAATTATTTAATGTGTATAACCTCTATGTCGAGACCGTTTTCTATGTTGATGCTTGCCACTACCCTCTTTATTGTCTTACCAAAAGGCATGATAATGAGGAAGACGACTTAAAATTATGGACTTCACCTTCAATGAATGCGTTGCAATCACATTGGTAAGGAGTGATAAGAAGATCAGAACAATCCAACTTGTCAAATATCAGTTGATAGTGTTAATTAAATACTTATAAGGTAAATTTAATATAAGACTTACTTATAGTTCTCTCTTACTCTTTGCATCTTGAAAATTTAATATTTTATGGTTGTCTTTGCACCTTGACACCAACTCGTATTATAAGGTGAGGACGTGCAGACATAATAATCCTTAGTTATGACTATGAGATGAGGATTTAAAGAGAAGAGGATGTAAAGACAAATAATTTTTAGATGTATTTTTTTAGCGCCGAGGACAAATGTCGTGAGAAACCACAAATGTTTGGAAGGACGGAGGGAGATAACATCACGATCATGCCATTCATCAAACTGAAGACTATTCTTGAGCCAACAATTTTTTTAATTTTTTTTATTAATAACCATTGTTTCTCCATATCGTGTGCCCAATGACACCTCTTTATAGCAATGCATAAATCAATTTCTGCACAGTTTGTGATCCTAGCTACATGCCATTATTTGTATTTGCATGACATCGAGTGTTCTTTATAGTTGTCGTGAGTCCATGATATTCATGCAAGAAATGAAGTCTTGTAGAGGAGGACTTTTCAAACCAACCTTTTGAATTCCATTTTGACGAAAAAAAAGTGGACATTGGTAGCGAGGTTCACATAGGTAGTAGGCACAAATTTTTGAGCTCGTTTAGGGCCTAGTAGTAGACTAGCAGTTGCTGACACATTGTCACACTTTAGATTACAACCCCAAGTGACTCGGGAGTCAGAGTCACATCTTGATGGCTAGTGCCTTGTAGTCATTAATGATTACCGACCATGTTCAACAACTAAGCACCAAGTGCATAAAATAGTAAGTGATTATAATTTATCATATTTACAATATTTTGAATGATGAGTTGAACTTTATAGCATAGGGATTTCAACATCTTGAGAAATTTATATGAATGGGTAGTTTCAAATGTTGCTCTTCTTTTGAAATGTTGATATAAATTATACCCTTATTTATTGGAAGGGTAAAATTCAAATTTTAATTTCTTTTGAAGGGCAATTTTAACTTTACATTTCTGGGAAGGGCTAGAACTCTTTGGAAGGGTTGTGAAGGGTTCAATTTTGAACGCTGGTTTAGACGTTAAATTTTTTCAATAATGACATATAACTACATTTAGACATTAAAAATGATCAATAAGATATACTTGATCAATAATGGAATTTGGTTTTTTGAAATATAATTTATTTAAAATTATTTATACCTTAAAAATGATCAATAATAAAATATACTTGATTAATAATTTTTTTCAATAATGACAAATAACTACATTTAGACATTAAAAATGATCAATAATAAGATATACATAAAAAATGATCAATAATAAGATATACCTATCAATAATGGAATTTAGTTTTTTGAATTGCAACTTATTTAAAATTATTTAGACATTAAAAATAATCAATAATAAGATATACTTGATCAATAATGGAATTTGGTTTTTTGAAATACAACTTATTTTGTAATAACTTGATAGTTAACCTAGAAATATTTGTGAGAGTAACATTTTGTTTCAGAAAAATTAAAAGTATAAAATGTTTCACTAAATAATGATTTAAAACTTTATTTACAATTATTCTAAAAAGTTGTTAGCTTAATCAATATTCTTGATTTACTATTTTGTTAATTAACCTTACTAAACAACATTGTATTGTAGTGGCAATTGTATACCTTGAACGAAGAAACAATAAAGTTGTTCAAATATGTCACTCTGTAACTTGCACTGGGTTGTTGCACATAGAAAGTTTGAAATTATAAGTCATTGTTAAAAAGTTTGCCCGTATTTCTTAGCGAAATTGATGCATGTAGTTTTACATTCTATTTATTTTCCAATTCATTGGACTATATCTCTAACAAAGTGGTATTGTACATTAATATGCTTTGTCTTGGAATGATAAGCAAGGTTATTTTCTATAAAAAATGCACTTGAGTTGCCACAACTTATTCTCATAGATTTCTGAACAAAACCACTACATGAACACACTATTTGTAACCATATAGATTCTTTACTTCCATGAGTGTCTACCATGTGCTAATCTTGTATAGTGGACAATGAAACTATAACTTGCCTCTTTCTTCATCATGATTTTAGAAAGTCATGCCTGTCCTAAAAACATAGCTTACAACTAATAATAATATTTTTGTATTCTACTTCTTGTGTTTAACTTTAATTGCTACTCTTCATCATGATTTTATCATGCTACTCTTCGTGATGATTTTATCAGGGAGACCTTTGCTCAACCTAATGTAAATACATATCAAAGTAAAATCTTTGTTCAAGCTAATGTAAATATACATCAAACTAAAGATATTAGAAACAAAGTCGCCATAGTCCCATGTTTAGAAATAGGGTAATAAAATTTGCCAAAGAGGATCTCAAAAAATGAAGATTGAGGAATCCATAGCATAAAAACAAGTAAAAGGAAAGGAACCCGATACCAGTGATCCATATTTCAAAAAACCTTTAAAGACAAAGCTGTGGAATATAGGTTCTGATGTAGATATGAAAATGACCATCATTGAAGATTATTGAGACGAGGAAAATGTTACTCAAATAGTAGACCTGTTGCGTAGATATGAAGACTTGTTTCTGTAGAGATTTTCCAAAATGAAGAGAATTGTAAGGTATTGCTAATAGTCAAAATAGAATTATAAACTAAGTATTCAACAAAGACACTAAACATTCTTACACATCAAATTTTCTTAGATATTAACTAGGAAAGTAATAGATAAAGAGAATATTAGGAAAGTAATAGATAAAGAGAATATTATGATAGAGAATATTATGATAACGTATCTTATTAATATTTATATAAATCAATTTAACATGAAGAAATAACCATGATCTTATTAACAGAATTATTAAATTATTTATATCAATATGCCATTTAAAAATTAAAATATAGTTACCAGAATTCAAAATTTAGTATCTATAAAGTCATACAACTATTATAATAATAATAGTAAACAACAAACTCCCTGCAAAAGAAAAACATACCTAATAAAATTTGAATTTGGTCTTTTATGAGAATAAGTGATTCATATTGTCACTAAACCAAAACCCAATAAACTACTTTCTCTATATTTATTTAATATTATTTAAAATAAAAAATAAAAAATAATTTTTAATAATATTTTAAATAAAAAAAACCAATATCACACATATTTGCCAAAACGGAAACCTCTTTATCTATATTATTTAATATTAAAAAATAAAAAAATAATTTTAATAACTCTCTTAAATATGAAAAAATATCCCCATACTTACATATTAAAATAAAACGCCAAAATTGAATCATGTACACGTTCTTAAACATAGCCTCTATTACACATGGAACTTTAAATAATTACATCTTAGACTTTGCAGGTCCTCGTCCATTTTCCTTTTAAGATCATCGCCCTTTAAAATGAAGTTATGTTTCACAATCACACAATAATATGCTTATTTTGAACGCTTAACTTGGATTTCAAATCTATCTTTAAATATTATGAAAGATTGACCTATTTACCCGACCATTTACATCGATTGGACGATCGGCAATGTCGGATGTGGAAGCCAGGTTATCCAATCGGTGCAAATGGTCGATTAAATAGTTTACTCATATTATGAATTTGGGCTAAAGAGTTTAAATGTTGCAGTTAAAGATATATACTTTTGGGATATGATAATTTTAAAATCACCCCGTGATTAAACACATTCAAATATTATAATATATTTAGAGTTAGTTGCGTGTTTGTATCTTTAATGTTTTAGTATACACATGTTGATATTGAATATGATAAAAATGAAAAGGAATTCACATTGTGTATCATGTATGAAACGTGCGCTCTAAGAGAATGTTTAAGAGGATATGCCAATAAAACGTGTGCTCTAAGAGAATGTTTAAGAGGATATGCCAATATTTTAATCAAGTTGTAAACTGTCAATTCAATTAATTTTTATTTTGTATAATTTTTTTATGTAACATATAAGTGTTTTGATAATTTTTTTTAAATGGAACATAAGTGTTTTGATTTTTTTTAATTATATTTGTCATAATGTAAAATTGATTTAAAATAAAATTAATACCACTATAGACTTATCTCACTTTGGTTTTACAAAGGGACAAAAGGAATCAAATCTTTAAATCTTTCACGACTAAACTACACCACACATCTCTGTCACCACTATACTACAATACACTAATGCATGCATTCTTATTTTTTATTAATTATTAATTATTATTTTAATGGTACAGACAGAAACTTCCCCTCCACGTGAGCTTGTAGAAATGTGTCGAGAAAAAATTATATAAAATATATGTGCTTGTTAGTATTAAAAAATAATTTTTTTTATTTAGTATTTCTTTTGTACCTGGGATATATATTAATGATTTTATAGAGATTTGTCTTTTTCAATATTTTGTTTAATTCCTAATAATTAAATTCTTATGCAGTGTACTTATTGAAATTAATGCTTTCAATGTTTCTTTGTATTTATGCAATGCTATAGAAGTGACAATGGAGACTAAGGGAAAAGGTTTACAAAATTGCTTGTTATGTTACTTGATGTTATATGAGGTTTTGAATTGACCAAAGGTCTTCAAAGGCTCACTCTCCCTAATTGTACCATTTCTAGGCACTCTGCATATGCAGGTTCTATCCCATTAAAGTGATGAAGACAAGAAACATTGTTCACAACTCACCTCACCTTGATGGGACAACTCTTTGGGAAGGCCTCAAACCCTTCCACTTCCAGTTGAATGCTCATTTGCACCTAATCTTCCTTTCTATCCATTGGGAGTTAACTAAACATAACCATCAGAGTGTTGCTTCAACATATGTTGGTGTGTATATATATGGGTAAGATGGTGGCTATCCAACATATAACTTTGGATTTGGATTGTATTCGCGTGTAGATATACCTAAAGGTCAAATTTTGGGACGTCGTTACTTCGTTTCAAGTGTATGAAAGGGCTTAAGATGACTACCATTTTTCATTACCTCTAGTTCTCATTGCTTAGTAAAATGCTTGATTACTGCTTATTTGGCAAGCAAACTAGACAACAACAGATATGTTGTCAATAGTTGTATATATATGTAGGTACACATATGCCTATAGGTAACAACCTAAAGTAATTTTATGAGTAGACTATACTTTCATGAGTGACCATACAATCAATACATAACAACCATACTTTCCCCATACTATCTCAATAAATAGGTTGAACTAGTGGTTCGGGTTGTGGGCATGGATGGCTTTTATCTTAATCAAGCAACCGTAACAATACTTACTTGTGTCTAGTAAACATAATGTGTGTTTAGCAACTTAGTTAATGGCATGAATTGTTATGGAATTATATATGGGGTGGAATATACACAAAAAAGGGCAAGATGGTATAGGCTCCACAATGATCTAGATCCAATAATGAGCCAACTGGAAAAGGCTAGGGCTCTTGAGTTTCCTTCCAATAACATCAAAGGTATGTTATTTATTCCCGTATTCGTTTCTTTAAGAAAGAAAAAAATGGGAAAGAATAATATCAAGGCATCACATGTTTTCACCTCAAACCCAACAATTATAACAAAGAAGATTGGATGTGGTTGATCACAAAGATTGAAAAGCGGTTGAAACTATGGAATATGCATTGGCTGTCAAGAGCAGGCAGATTCGTGCTTATAAAATTAGTTCTTGAATCCATTCCAGTGTATTGGACCTCACTTGCTTGGGTTCCGAAGGGCATTCTAGAAAATTTAGGGAGATATGCTTTTCTTTCTTATGGAGAAGTCAAAAGAGAACGTTTGCTTGGACTCATTAGGAAAGAATATCCCTACCAAAAGATATAGGGGAATGGGGCTTAAAAAATATGCTCCTCTTTGCAAAAGATCTGGCACCCAAGAGAATTTGGATATTACTTTCCACAAATTCATATGGGTGGAAGTAATATCCCAAAAATACATCACTCCAGACTCCATCATTGAGTGGATCTGAAAGCCGGTCAAAAACCTGATCAGTGTCTCAAATGCTTGGAAGGATGTTGTAAAAGGCTTCAATCTTATTGGAAATCATTTGGCATGGAGAATTGGAAATGGTCAGATTTGCACGATTGGATTGGATCCGTGGGCGAGAAGTGAAGGGAATCATAGTCTCCCCATCGCTCTTATCAAAATTTTAAGGGATATAAATATCTACACCCTCGCTTAAATTGCAGACCCAAGATCTACCACTCTTTGGGGGAAAGGGTGGATGGCAGCCATACAAATGGTATGGGAGGGGAACATGCATGAACATGGGACCTCGTCATTGCAACAATAAGAAAGGCCCATATTATAATTGGTGACCAGGAAGATATATTAATATGGGATGCAAACCCTCATGGGAAGTACATGCCACAACAAGGCTACCTTCATCTCATTTCCAATTAGTTATAGAGGGAACCAAAGTGGTGGTGGAAACGTCTTTGAAAGATCAAATTCCCATCCAAAAAAAAATTGTTAATGTGGTGTCTATTAGAAAACAAAGCACCTACATGGGATATTCTGTAGAAAAGAAGGCTGGAGGGACCAGGATGGTGTCATTTATGCAAAAATGAGGATGAATTTTCTTTTCATCTGTTTTTCACTTGCCCTTTCACCAAAAATGTATGGCAAGAAAGAACAAATATGATGGGGAAAAATTTGCAGCGGTAGGGGACTCTTTGGAAGGTATTTTTAAGGGATGACTTCAAAACAAAGAATCTAGTATTATCAAGGTGCTTCCTCTTATTATATGCCGAGGTATTTGGATTGCAAGAAACCGTATAATTTTTCAAGAAAAAGTCAACATCCCAAATATAATAGCAAGCAACAGTATTGGGGATAAATACAAGAATAATCATAGATGAAACAATAAACAAAAATATCCCAAAAGGATATTTCGATGGTGTTGTCCAATGCACCCTACCTACTTGTGGTGGGGGCTATATCCTGCACATATCAGAGACCCACAATTACAAAATCAAACCAAGTTTGGGTCATGGCTTGAACAATTACGCTGAAATGGTAGCTCTAAAGTTGCTTCTATGATTTTTTCTTGAGAAGGATTGCAGGAACATTCAAGTCTTTGGGGACTCGAAGCTCATCATAAATTGGGTAGCAGGGATCCAATGATTTTATAACACTCTTTTATATCCCATTTTAGAAGAGATTGGGCTTCTGAAAACATAATTTTCAACATTCGCTGTTTCACATATATACATGGAAAGAAACCAATTGCGTGATGCTTTTTCTAAAGAAGGTTTTCAGTTGGAATACGACCAATGGTATATAACCGAAGAGCATAACGATGAACACTTTGCTTATTACCACAGGCCCTTCATAGAAGGGTGGAAATCATAGGAAGGAAATATAACTTAAAGACCAAATACAATTCCTTTGATGCTCTGCAATATAGTTTGAGATAATTTTTGGACAATTTTCTTTTATATTTACAGTACGAATCTTTTGTTGTATAATGCTGAACATTCATGCTTAAAATATATCACATTTGTGACAATTATATTTCAGCTCCATGTTTTGATGTGATGACTAAGCAGAACTTAGTGACAACTCTCTAATAGGTCCTCTATATGAGAACACCTTTCTAAATGTAAAATTTTCATGATCAATATAAAATATGAAATTTTCCTTTGGAAAAATCAAGGCATCACATGTCACATGAAATCTATTGCTAGTGTGGTAAAGATCTATAGCAAATGACAGAGTAGTTCTTAGTGTATTGTGGAGATTGAAATTCACTTAGTTTTAAGCAATTTTTCTCTCTTGATGTTGGAAAACAAGCACTATAAACCATTGACTTGATTATGTGTGAAATATTACATTCCCTTAAAAGAAGCATAACAACACGTAGAGCCATTACACTAGGATCGGTCCTTGATAGCTGACTTCGAGAAAGTGGTAGGGTAAGAGAATGTCAATGTAAATACTGAACATATTCAGTCTAGTATCAACATTATTCAACATAGACATTTCCAAATCTTCACTAAGCATCAAACACACTATTATCTCGACAAAAATTGCAAGTCCCATTATGATGACATGCATGAAGGGGAGTCTAGGGGACTGCTACTAGATTAGCTTTTCCCATTCCAATTATCAATAAGAAGATTTTGCATATCAAACAACCTTTCTTCCTCGTGAACAAAACTTAAGTACATGTGTTATTGGAGGCACCTACAATGGCGTAAATGGCTACAATGGCTAGGTCTCCAATATATGTTTGTAAGTGAAAAAAAAACATTTATCAATGTCTTTAGGAGTCATGCCTCCTTGTTGTTGTTTCTCCATAGGTGGGAATGTTGTACTTGCCATGGAAAGAAAGGACGTATCAATGTGATATAATATAGTAATAGTTTTTGTAGTAGTGACTTTCTATACAACTGATAGTGGGAGACTCTTTACAGACTTCAACTAAGGGTCAGGAAGGGAAAGATCTTTGTTGTCCTAACTTTTGTAGAATAGGTCAATGAGTCAATGAAATAGAATTGGTATAGACACAACCTTGTCTTCGACAAGAAGAATTTGCATATCAAACAATCTTGCTTCCTCATGAAAAAAACTTAAGTACATGTGTTACTGGAGGCACCTACAATGGCATAAATGTCAAAGGGATATAGTGAAGGACCACCATGCGATCTAACACATGCGTGTAGAACTTTAATAGCTTGTGTCTAAAGTCTTCAACAATCTTTTTTCGCAGAGGCTAAATTATTCAAGGTTCCAATACATAAGTAGTTTGTGAAGATTTCATGGTGGAGCCATGTCGATCAACTGTGCACTCAGATGATTTACAAAGTTTTTTTTATTAAAATCTAGTGCATGGTTATACCACACCCTCAATACCTACCATCAACAATATTTGTTTGGGATCAAGATTCAAATTTTATAGATCCACAGATAGCTAGAGTAAAGATCAAGTTGGGTGAATATTTGTGCTCCATGTAGCTCATCTAGGACATCATCAATGATTGGGATTGGAAATTTATCTTTGACTATCATGTTGTTAAGAGCTCCAAAATCACAACACTTGCATCAAGTGCCTTGTTTTTGAAGAACCATGACAACTATAGAAGTGTAGGGGTTGGTACTAGGACATATGATATTGGCATCTAATAGATCCTCGACAATATTTTCAATTTGCATGTTCCATATTGCCTCAATCTTCTAAATTTTCTCTTAATACTTGATTACAAGCTCTAGAAGCTCCACATTTCTAGAATTATAAGCTACTTCTTGATTCATCACTCTATGCTTCAAGTGAGAGACGATTACTTGGTTATTGCTCAAGAGTCTATCATGTCTCCTCATAACGTTTGACATAACTACAAGGTTTCACATGAGAAACACAAGTTGGACGGGTATGCTTTATCACGGTCACTTTCATCATAAATTTGTTATGATATGGAAATGATGCATCAATCCTAACATATATAAAAAACTTCAATAAAATTCTAATGGGGATTGGGGACAAAAGCCCACAAAAGACTCGCATAAATAAATTGGTCTAGGCTGCATTCTTGGTCTCTAACAAAAAATGAAATTGACAAAGGGAAGGTGGTGTTCCTTTTAAGATGAGAAATAATATTCAAAGTATATATATGGAATATAGATACTCAAAGGAAATAAACCTAACAAGATAGAAGACAATATAGTCACGAATACAAATAAACTAGCATAGATTTATTTTAAATCCAGATCTATCAAGCACCGAGAGGGATCCAATTTCTTGAGGTGTATAGTTTTTATTTTTGGATCACTCTCATTACTTGATAAATTTAGGTTTCAAATGGATCTATTTTATATGTAGTTAACATTGTTCATTTTTTATTTTTTAATATTTTTTATTTATTTATGTCAACTAGGCATAACGTGACTAACGTGACAGGATCTACCCATACTGGGATGGAGAGCACCTCGCTTCTTGCGGTGCAACAAAACTAGATTTGAAAATAATAAAAGTAAGCAAATCTTTATCGATATCTAGAATTGGATGCAATGTTCACTTGCCTCTTTGAGGGGGAAACCTCCAACATGAGAAAAAATCTAAATAAAATAATATTCACTTGACAACTAATTACATAAATTATTCTATTATATATAGCTTCTAATAGACCAAAACCCTAATCACATGGTAGATTTCCATTAATGAGGATTCGACCTAACTAATGGACCTTATTTAATGAGGTCATTTACATTTACTAGTTTTAGACTCTAGTACCTCATAAGACCTTATTTAATAAATATGTTAGTTAATACATTTACTAACAATCTATTCCACTGACTAGGGGAGTTAGGGTGGGACCCTAATATTCCCTCCCCTAACAAAACAACCTTATCCTCAAGGTTGGAGATGAGGAAAATGGTGGAAAACCTCTATTGGGTCCCATGTAACATCTTGATATTAGATTTTATAAAATAACATAGTATATATAATAGAAAAATACATAGTCAAGTCCTATTAATATAAGCATCAAATAATCAATAAAATATTAAAGAATGAAAGAGAGAATAGAGGACACATTTTACATGGTAAAACCTTAAAATGGGGAAACTAACCCAGAAAGTTGATCTTCTTATTCTTCAGTAAACTTTCACTCTTACAATATTTGGCACCCACACATATGCTTCACATCTCAAATTTACAATAGTTTTCAATGTCACAACAATATGCCAATGTGCCCAATGGGTCTCCTTCACCTCTAATATATATGCTAGATAGATGGAGGTTCATATCAATAATACATGTGTAATTAATATTTTTCGACCTCTCTTATTTAAAGAATGGAAATAAGATAATTTACTCCATGATGCATTTGTGATAACTCCATTTTCATAATTTAGAGAGTTATGAAGAATATGATTCCTTCTTTGCTAGGTAGGACTCATAGTGTCTACAAAATGAATTAGCTAGGCTTGTACTTCAATAAATGAGATCATTAGTCATAATTTCACATTCCAACATCCCCTCCTTAATGATGACTAGAGGGATAGAACATAAATGGAGGAAGATGTCATTACATTAACACCCCCCCTTGATGAAAACTTCCCACATGCCCAATAAGTTGTGACGATGAATTTTTTTTGCCTCTATCATGGATTTGGTGAATATATCTATCTTTTGACGTTTCTTGGGACAATACTCCAAAAAAGAACACCATATGCAACAAGAACTCGAATTTAATGAGTATCTAGGTCCATGTGCTTGGTCTTGGAGTGATACATTGGATTATAACCAAGTTGGATTGCAATTTGATTGTCATATCTTAACTTAGTAGGAGAATTCTGAACTAGTCCAATATTGGTAAGAACATGCTATATCCACACTACTTCTTTAAATACTTCCTTAGCTACACTATACTCTCCTTCACAATAATAAAGAGAAAGTAATCTAAACTTCTTACCTACCATGAAATTAGACCTGAACCAACTTGAAAGATGTTCCCTGTAGTAGAAATTCTATTGGTAGTATCTCCTTCCCAATTAGAATATATGTAACCAAGAAGTGAAATTGAAGCCCTACTAAAATAGAAAGCACCATAACGCAAGGCCCCTTGAAGATATATGGAAATTCTCTTGGTTTCTTTACAATGGCTATCATGAGGTTTTTGAATAAACCTAGAGACCATACTAACAACAAAAGAGAGATCAATTCGACTATGTTTCAAATATATCAAAATCCCCATAAGTTGATGATAAAGAGTGGAATCAACAAGAGGAGTGTCACAATCAACAATTAATTTTACTATGGACTGAAATGGTATTAGTGAAGGCTTGGAATCATTCATATTAACTAATGTTAGAAAATCAAAAGCATGCTTAGGTTGAGAACATGATCCCATCAGCCATGTGTCATATATGAACACCCAAAAAAAGAATTTAATAGATCTAAATATGTCATATCAAAGCGTTGCTTAAGATCCTTTTTCAAATATTGAATTGATGAAGTCGACTACCAATAAGGATTAGATCATCCACATAAAGGACCACAATGAGGACATCATTATCAAACAACTTAACATTTAGATTTGTATTCGATCTACACCACTTGAAACCACTTTTCAAGAAATAAGTATCAATTTTCTCATACCAAGCCCCAAGTGTCTTTTTAAGACCATATAAAGACTTGTTCAATTTGCATACCAAACTTGAAGGTTTAGAGGTGATAAAACCAGGTGGCTATTGCATATACATGTATTCATGAGGAGAACCATTTAAAAATGCATTCTTGACATCTATTTGGTGAATTTCCTGTTGAAAAGATGCAACAAGAGAAATTATGGGTACATCATACTTCCTCACGATGCTCTCTTCCCTTATTGGTATATTACAATTGGATTGTTAGGTTCTCAAGTTGCGATTGGATTTGATTCATGCCAACTCCAGTTTCACCAATAGGTGAAGCTTCCAACTTCATTGCGATCTCTAGCACTTTTCTTTGTGTCACAATCTTCTGCTGCATCAACGACATTGAGATATGTGGTACTAGCGCAATGATGAGCCATTCCTTGTGCTGTACATTGCTCATTTCGAAACTAACTTTTTCCATCAGCATCTGATCGAAATCCCATACTGATTCGTTAGGATATTGCTTGATCTCTTTCAATTTTGTGATATACTGTGATTCAGATTTGGGTTTTCTGAATTCTTCAATCAATCTAGTTCTGATCTCTACTAGAGGCATCTATGGGTTTGTTGGAGGATCTAGTCGGTGAGCTGACTAGACTAGTAAGCCGAATAATTAGAGATTAGGTTGGCCTCCACAGATCATGTCGGTTGACTGAACTGACATGTAGTTATTCATAATTGTTTTTGTAATCATATATAATAAGCTGTTGAGCCAGATACAAACTTGGTTTGGTTTGATGTTTGTATGAACCCATATCTGTTTTGTGTAATATACGTTGTTATTCAACCTACTATCTTGTCTCTTGTCTCTATTATGATTATATGATTCTATATTATTAAATTGAGCACATAGATCTGTGGACAAACACACAACTCACAAGATAGATCACACAATTTATTTAGTTATTGAAGAATGAAACAGTGAAAAAATGGCTTGCAGCGGTGACTGCNAGACTCTACTTGACTGTAGGTAACTAAGACCTTGTCTAAATCACTGTCAGAGGACTCAATAGTTAACTGACCTTGTCTAAACCATAACCGGAGTTCATCGAAGTTCTAAAACACAAATCAAGTGTTACATTCAGTGTTGACTGAGGCTAATTGACTGTGGTAGGTGAGAAATGCGCCCCTCCTGAGTGCAGCCATGCAAACCTAGAGCTAACTGAATGTAGAGGACTAGAACTTAATGTAACTGTCTCCTAACTTAGCTTGACTAGTCACCAATTGAACTGAACTAATATTGGTTGGTTTCGGCACTCCCAGTGGCTCCTAAATTGTAGGGATTGGTCTAGGAGGCTCCTAAAATGATGCATGCAAGTGAAATATGTGGCAGTAGGCCTTAATTAGTGTTCCCCACACTTTAGTAACTGAAACATGTGCCCTAATTAGGCCAAGTGGACCCAATGGTGATAGTGACTAAAAATAGACTGGATGGACTCCCGATTTAGACATGACTCCTGATTTAGACATATGACCAAATTGGACAAGGAAGGATTAATAATCCCAACATATATGTGCATTATTGGTAACTTAGTGATCTGAGTGATTACAACATTGGTTCTGTTGCTGGTAGTACATGTACGGATGAAATGACCATTAGTAGATGATCTTAGAGCAAGAGATTAAAGACTTGTGGGAGCATAAGATCGCAAACTATTTGAAGAACTACGCTAGAAGAAACAAATTGACTATTTCCTAGGCGAAGGAGAAATTATTCACTGAAACGCATGAAAAGTTTGTAGAATTGGTACTCCAATTTCTGAAGAAATTACTGAATGAAAAAGACTGTAGACATTAAGGAACAAGATTTTCTCTAGAAATTGATAAGAGGAGGACGAACGAACCCGCCAGAGTGGTTTGAAAAAATCGCAGACGATTTCTGCGTAGACTGTGCGGTAGAAGAGAGAGTCTTTGTCGAGAGTACCGAAGCAAGATTCTATAACGATTTCACTAACTAGTTCCTTTGCTCACTACCGACCCTTTTGTCTAAATTCATAATCGATAGAGGAGTAGGGAATATTGTCGAACCTCGTCCATCACTGATCGAACAACCACCGAATACCAACTCGGTGGAGAAGCATAAAGCACGTGAGAAGTTCATTACTGAAAGGGAGTTGGAGTACTTCTTTAACAAATAGACAGAATATATAGGCTTACTAAAGAATTAGGTAGGATATGGGGGGGAAGCTGGTCATGTTTCGGGAAGAGCAGAAGGATTCTAGTCGACTGCAGAAGGAACCGCCAAAAATGAAAAGTCGGGACAAGAAAGAAGCAACTCGGACAGTGACACACAAGATCGTTCCAGATTTGGAGAAAATTGAGAGAGATAAGAGGAAAAAGAGAAGGGAGGAACACAGAGAGCAGGCCATTGCACTGCAGAGAAGAATGAATACCAAGGTGAAAACACATGAAGGAAATCTGCTAGAGTTGGGTCATGACTGGCAAGAAGAAGGCGTAGACGATGAAGAAGTGTCACCAATGGAGGAATACTTGTGGATAGAGCAGTGAGAAGCTCTCCAGGTCGAGATACCCCAAGATGTAAGACCTCTATCTCCGACAAACTCGAACTTGAGTGCATGAGTGCAAGCAATTGTTGAAGAGGACCTTAGGCTAAGAGTTGGTGAGTATGACATCTAGAGCCGACTAGATGACGAAGGAAATGGTGTTGAACATTTGGTAATTAGTCGACCTCAGGAAGGAAACTGGGTTACGTTCCAATCGTACCCATCCAACCGAAGTATCCACCTAGTCTACCCAAGACATGAAGGAGCACACCCCCTACCAAATAAAACTTTAGGAAATACAGAGCATTCGGATCCATAAAGAAGAGTATCCAAGCTTCAACAATTGGCTTGGACATCGACAAAAGAATTCAAACTAATTCGACAAATTGTCGGAGAGGAACCGACAAACAAACCTACCGATGAGAACAAGAGTTTAGTCGAGGCTAGCTGTGAACAAAGAGTTACATAGAATATCCCACCATCCCCACCACCACCTCCACCACCGCTAGAAGGATACACCGATGCCGACGACATGGGGCACGATGCAACACACATCCCCCTCTATGAGGGTGATGAGGATCCCAGAAAACACTAGTTCATCTGTGAATCGACATGGGAGGCTAACGCTATAACTATTGAAGACAGACAAATGGTGCAATTCACTGGTGCCTTGAGGAAGAGAGCACTAACTTGGTATATGACATATACCGAGAAGACACCTAACACGACCAAGGAAGAAATTAAGCAACAGTTCTTTATCCTTCTTCAAAACACCAGATGCAAAGCATCTAGCAACAAAAAAGTTTAAAACAACTATTCAGAAACCCACAGAAACTCTTCGGGACTAGGACAAGCGATGGAAGGACCTATTGAGCCAATTAGACTACAAAATTGATGAACAATTATTAATTCAATGGTTTCTTGCATGACTTGTACCAAATATCCAAAGACATATAAGTCTGGACACATTCAAATCATATGAAGAAGCACTCACAAAAGTTCCACAGATTGAAATGGATGATGACTATCCAGCACACCCCGTCGACAATCGCATTGAGGAACATTTGGAAATCATGTAAAAATCACTAAGAGAACTGAACCTCAAAGGCCAAGATATCTGGTGCACGAACTCCTCGATAGCTGGCCATACCATAGATAATTGTCGACAAGACGTCAGCCGACAAGATGTCCGATTTGTCCAAATGAAATGTTTTTGTGATATTTTCCAAGAACACGGGCTTCACACATGTTGAGTCCTGGAAATTCGCAGGCAACAACAGTAAGGGATTCTCCCCAGTCAGTGTTCCCAACTAGCCCATGATTGTTTGGTATGGGGAATCCGTCCGGTTTGCGGTCCGGCTACCGTAGGTCAAAGTATCAAAAACAAAGGTTTTACCGGTTACGGCTTGGTCCACCGTGTATTTTGTATTTTTTGAATTAAGTATGATATGCAAGTTCCTAATTAACCATGCAAGGTGATAAAGGATGCAAGGAGTATTCACAACGTGATGCACAGGTTATTACCTCTCGTCTTAGCACTCACAAGCATCTCAATCACATATGCAGCAATAAAATAAAACTAACTATCTATCTATCTATCTATCCCCGAGGAGCCAGATTGTAATTTATTTGCGAGTAATGTATATTGTGCATGTATCATAAAGAGAAATTACAGATAGCTGATATTCCTTCCTACAACACATGAACGATTAAAAATATTTCAACAATTAGATAGCCAATTGTTTTATGAATAGCATGCATTACTCATGGTGGTATTTCCACAAAATAAACCAGAAATCATTTAAACAAGAACATAGGCTCTAGGAGTTAGAACGATCTCACGGTTGATGGACAAAAGCTGGAAAAACAAAATAGTTCATCTTTCCGCTATCCACAGCATAACATTTGAAAGTCCCACCAATCTTTCTCCAATAGGCAAACAATAATTCTTTATTGCAAAAAAAAGTAGTTCTTCTTGCAATATCGCTTTTCATGTCTAACTGGGAAAAAGCCCTTTCTTCCTCTAAGTCTTCTATATTTATACAAAAAGATGAGACTGTTGGGCTGCCCACAAATAACCCTTGGGCTTCCCAAGTTTTCGCCTCCCAAAATTTTCCTCAAATGTTTACAAAATCGTTACATATTACACCAGTGAATGATCATTCACGAAGAGGGCCCCACTTGGGTATCCAGAAATTTCTTCCATACCAAAGCCTCAGAGGTGATTCCTTCAAACGCACAAGGTTCCAAAAATTGGATGTTTATCTCAAACTTCGCTGCTTGATTCTTTATGGCCTCAATCCTGGCTGCACTCAAACAAAGTTGATCCTCCAATAACTGCACATTGATGGCAGGATCATCTACTTCACTTCTTAAGATTTGATCATCAAGGGCCTTAATATGCTGTAATTTTGCTTCTTCCTCTTGATACCTCTTCTGCAACATCTCCACAAATGAGTTGTGGTCCGGGAAAACATCTAGCCTCTGCTCTGCCTCTACTTGGCACCGGTTATAGGTAATCAAGAGCCTCCTGAAGAACTCTGTGCAGGCTCCTTTCGTCTTTTTAACTGCCTTTTTGAAATCCTCTGCGGTGTTTATAGCAAATTCTAATAAGTCATAATCCTGCTTGAGGGCCTATTGATCCTTTGATGGCATCTCTGCTGGAGTTTCTTCATTATTTTCCAGCCTTGTCATTCTTGCTGTTAGGACTTCCAGGACGTCCTGAGATCTATCAACGAAATAAGAGGAAGGCTCCAGAATTTCCTCTAACCAGCCGTCTATTTGCAAAAATTTGCATCTCTCTTCTTCTATGGCGGTTTGCAGCTGCAGCATCTTGGCCTTTTGGGCCAGCACATGCTCTTTGAAGGGTTGGAGGTCGACCTGCTGCTCTCTTGCTTCTCCTAGGGCAGTTGTTAAAGAAGAAATCTGCTCTTGAAGCTTCAACTCTTGTTCTTGAGCTTGCTTCTCACTTGCCTCCAAAGTGGTCTTTTGCAGCTCTAAGTCCTCTATTTTTCCCAGCAGCTGCTCCTTCTCTGTCCTTAGCTCTTGATACTCTTGCTGTACTCTCTCCAGACACTCTTGTGTAGTTTCCCTAGCTTGTTTCTCTGCTTGGAGGAGATGCAGTTCATCCTTTGAAGACCTCATCTCTCTTTGCATGTCTTCATATTTCCTTTTTAGCTTGTTGCTCTCTTCTCTCTCTTTTTTCAATGTGTCTTTCAATTGAGCAGAGGACTTATTGGATTGCTCCAATTCTGTCATAATCTTGTCCACATTATCTTCCAAAGTATGAACCAGTGCAGCTCCGGCTCTAATGGTGAATCTTGGATCTCGGTCTGTTCCAAATACAACGGGTGTATCCGTTATCATTTTCCCGAGAAGACCTCCTGTGTCAACCTTCCTTTCCGTTCTCTTCACTATCCTCTTTGTCTCCTTGTCATAGAAAACAGTGTTAAAATATGGTATTTCTTCCCCTTTCTTCTATGCAAAGGGGACCAGCTTCAGTGTAGGGACCACAGACTGTCCAGGTGTGCTGGCAGCAGGTACTTCTGGGTCCTGCACCTCGGGGTTTTCTATGTCCTGGGTCTGACCACCAACTGTGTCAGAGGCTGATTGTTCTGTCTCTGTCTGGGTCAGTTTTAGCCTTTCTACCTCTTTTTTCTGAAGCTCCTCATCAAGCTTTCTTTTCTTTTCTTCTTCTTAATTCCTAGCATCTTCTTCTGCCTTTTTGGCTGCTTCTTTTGCAACTTTTATTTTTTCTTGTTCTTCTCCCTGCAACCAACCTGCAGCTTCTTGTGCCAGCCTTTGGGCCTCTTCATTCTGTTTCCTTGCTTCTTCATCAGCTTTTGCTTGTTTATCCGCTCCCTTCCCACCTTTCGTGGTACTCTTCTTCTTGAACCTTCTCCTCAAGGCTGTCATGTTCACTACATTTTGGAAGACGGATTCTTCTCTATCCCAATGGTGGGTATATTTAAAATGTACGTTGTTTGCTTTACAATGTTCAACTACTTTACTGTAGGAGTCATTTCTATGGAAGGGAATCTCACCAAAACGAAACCTTTCCAACTCTTCTACAAACTCATCAGCTTTCTTCACTCTGGTAAAATTATAATTGCCTAACTTGAAGGGCAAAGGGGGATAGGCAGCCTTCTTGTGCTCAAATAAGAAGCTTCCTATACCATCCAGGAAGACTTGCCTAACCGCCTCCTTGTAAATGATGTAATCGGTGGTGTATTTGGGCAGCAGGGAGGGTGCTCTTGAACTTCCAAACATTCTAAAGTATAGGCCATCCTCGTTCAAATAATAATCTGCATACTCCTCAATAACCTGCAATGCCTCTTCTGACATGCAGTCACACTCCTTCAGGAAAATGAGGGTATACAGTGGCATGATGAACTGTTCACAGATCTCTCGGTAATTACTGTGGTACTTGTGCGCCCACAGTGGCTTGTATGCAGCATAAACATGCATCCTCTCCCTGTCCCAGATGCACCTGAGGCCAGGGAAAGGTTGATTGCACAATATACAATCGACAAGTATGGAACTCATGTAGAATTTAGACCTCTTTTGGGACACTCCTCCCAAAGCCGAGGCCATGCAGGCTGAAAGACTGTTTGATACTATGTTGGCCCAGTTGAAAATGGTCCCCTGGGTGGCAACATAAAAATAATTGGTATCCATTCCAATTTGAAGAACCTGCCATGAGCTCTTCCAAAAATCCTTTTTAGCATTAAAGCTATGAACCTGTATGGGGCCCTTAAGCTTGCTATGTCATACTCTCTTGTAGCCCTGGTTCTGAAATGCTTTGGAGTCAACAACATTCTTTTAAGGGTCTCAACAAGGTCCATTCTGATGTTGTTCAACCAATCATCAGACAAAAATATTTGAGCTTCTGGCAGGTGGTAGGCCAGTGCTACATATCCTGGGCTATAAGCAGCATAGCCCTGTTTGTTGACATTCTCCAGGATCATTGTGGTGACATCTGCCCGGGGCAGAATCCAACCCATTACTTCAGGGCATGGGAATAGCTCTGGTTTGGTGGCAATCTTCATAAGTGAACATCTCTCTATATTGGCATATATGCCTTCTTCTTCCAAGCCCATATCAGGCACCTCTCGGCGCGTGATCAGCCTGTATATCTCTCCCCATTGGTACTCGGGTTCTACACCGAATATACACTTGGTGTCTTCATACATGTATTTAGTTTTGGTAATAACTTCCACTTCAAGGTCCTCTTCGACCACAGGGGCCTTCTTCTTCTACTGCTTTGACATATTGAATTTGGAATATTCCTGTTATACATGTAATTATCATCATTAAGACATTCCTGACTACGTCGCAAACATTGAGACAACATGTGCAGCATTTCACTTTAACTATGTTTACCCTGACAACAATTAGTTAAATGAAGTAAAAGTTGTTCAAGCTAACACCGCTATCTGCTACTAAAACAATTCTATCAATAACATCGAGTGGGGAGAAAATCTATATAAAAATGAAGGAAACTCGGGCTATCTGTGGGCCCCATGCTCATCGCGCTGCGCGGGAAAGACAATGGAAATTATGTGAGTTCTCATGGTGTGTTTTCAGGAAGAAACGTCGTCAATGCAACCTATGGTCAATAACGATATGCAGTGATAAATCCACCTCCATCGGCTTGGGTTCGAAACCGGCCGTGAACTGATTTTGCGCGGAACAACGTGGCAAAATGTGACTATGGTTTGATGATGCGGGTAGCACAAAAACAAAAAAAGGGGTGGGGGGAAACCATTCCAAGTCCCACAGGAAAGCCATGAAATCCTTCCCCTGCAACAACATCATTATACGGTCGGATTGGTGCAGATAGCGTAACATCCATCTGCACCAAACCCCCAACTCTCTAAGCGTAGGGTTGCATAACGAATAGCCGCGGAGTAAAACACCCTATGAGCCAAACGCCCTCCCACGGACAGTTACGATACAAATCCACAATTATATATGCAAGTGAACGACGGGGCTAAGGAAAACGGCCGCAACAAAAACCTAACTGTGGGAAAAAATCACCAAACTCCCAAACGGAACAGGATAATGCAAAATAAGCCTACCTGGCACTGCTGCGTAATCGATGGGAAGAAAGGCGGTTAAGCTTCCACAGTTGAGCCACTTGGACGCGGGTACCGATAACGGGGGTCCGACCAAGCTCGAACAAATGACAGAACGCGATAATGACAGCCTGTGACAGTCAAGAATAATGATAGAATAATAACACAAACCCCCCCCATATATATATATATATATATATATATATATATATATATACAACCACGCGTGGCGGTGAGATATCGGGCGGCATAATTCTAACGATCGGAGGTCGAAAGCATAATCCCTTCTGCAATGTTGGGGGCCAAAACACTAATCTATGCGCGGTGATAACCGGGAGACAAATACTCGCACATCAGAACTCTAAAACATCGGAGCGATAGCGGAACGAGAGCCACAACGGTGGAGATATAAAGGATATCACAGTCCGCGATGGGCATAGTCTTCATCGAAGGAGAAACGACTAAACGGCCGGAAGGATAGTGACTTTCTCATCTGCAACAGCGGAAGAATAAAGGCCATCACGTCCTGCTATGTAATGTCTGAAACGGAAGAGAGAATGAATAAAGATCGGGAAGGTTAGTGCTTCTTTCATCCGCAATGGCAGAACCATAAACTTTAAGGATCGGTGACAACAACAAAGCAGGGTCCGAAAAGTCAATACAATAGCCGAGAGACTTCGCGATCTGCCGTCCACAACGGCGGAAAATGAAAGAACAAAAAGTTCCACCGTGAAACCAACAAATTAGCCGATTAAGCCAAATGCGTCGGAGAAAAATGACGAATCCAAAACTTGTTATTTTTCCGCAACGACAGGAGCACCAACCAAATAAACTTCCGATTCAAACGTGCTGAAAACGTAATTAAAAGGAACGATAAAGTTTGAACACACAGTGGATTGTTTCAAGCGTTAGAGGAAAAACTAAAACAAGTGGTAGATCAATCCAAAGAATTAGAAAGGCCTTTCTGAAAAATCATTAGATCGAATAAAAGAAGAAAATCAAACTAATCTAAGCAAAAGGAGGGTCTCGAAATTTTTTGGAATTTTGGGAAAATTGTTGCAGCTGCAACAATTGGCGACTACTTGGTGAACCCCAGATTTCTGACTTAATTTCTTCCCAGTGCAAGACCGTTTGAATAAAAGTTCAAAACTTCTAGATGTTTGTATTCCCAAACTGGCCAACCTATGCGTCCAAATCATTGAGAAGTAATCCATTCTTTGGGAAATGGTAACGTTAGAAATATTTGCAAGTCTGAATAACTCTTTCGAGGCCAAATAAGTGAGATTTATTTTACCCATCCTTAGGTAGTTTCTAGCTTGGACACCATAGGATTGTAACATATAGTAAACAAGACTATCCATTTGTTCCTCATTCCCATGCCAATTGCACTTTTGTGCTATTTGAACTTTAGTTCTTGTGAGTCCTCCATCTGCCTTTCTTTCTGAATTTTATTCAGGTTCCTCTATCCATAGTGTCCTTTTGTGTGAGAGAATAATTTTCTTTTCATCTCACGGACGGAGAGGAACTTTGGGCAATTGGAAATTTATGCTTTTGATCCTTTGCTTTGATATGTATTTTTCTTTAAGGAGTTTTGACTCTTGATAGCTTTTAGCTTTTTTGAAATCATGGCATGGGATCATTTATATAAGATATACTATTTACCTTGCTTCCTTTCCGTGGGTCCATTGCTGTCACTCCCTTGGACATTTTGGATGTGAAATGGATGGAGCCTCGAAATAGTATTCCATACATGTTAATTCTGAGTTATTTACAGGGTTTAAGTGGAACTTCAATGAATGCATGGCCAATTAGGAACACTGCTACTAGAAGACATTTTATATTTCAAAAGCACAGTCTTTTACTCAAGATTTCAGTTAACTAAGAACCCTGATGTTTCCATTGCAACCAAAAGTTTGCCTCTTTATTCAAAACCAAAAGAACTGATAACAAAGCATTTAAAACAAAAGAAAACATCATCAAAGCAATAAATCAAAAGAAGACAGCATTAAAGCGTTAAAGAAAAACCACATCAATTTATTTATGTACAAAGCAAAAAAGAAAAGAAAATGTGTGCCCGCCCTTAAAAATCTTCAATCAAATGAGTTAAAGGGCTAGGCTGTGGTGTATGTCAAAAAATCTATCCATGGTATAAGTGTACCATTTTTGAAATCGAAAGCATGTCTACTAGTCTACAGTCATCTCTATCAGCCTGAGGAAGTTGAAGGAGCTCAGGTTGAGTGTCAATTCTAGAACTGGCCTTTCCTGAGGTATGATACTTTAGCTTAAGCTCGGTTAGATAATTTCCTAGGACATAATCAGCATATTCATTACCTTCTCCTAGCTTAGTGACAGTGTGCTTCATGTAAGGTTCTCTCAAAATTTTAATCTGATTCGGGGTACCCTTGAGAGGTAACAATAAATGAGACCAATCTGAAGCAAAATAGCCTTTTAATCTGGTAGACCAATCTCGGTTGAGAATAAGCCCATATCCGCTCGGTATGTCAGCCACCATAATGTCAATAAATTGACATCAATAAATTGACATATCTTGTTATTTGTAGAAAAGCGAATGAGAACATTTTTCATTTCTCCCACTACTTTGACACCTGAGCTATCTAATTGCACTACTTCCCATGCTGTGGACTCTGGCTGTCCATTGATCTTTTTGCAAACCTCAAGTGGCATAACATTCACCGATGATCCAAAGTATACCAAGCAATTATGCACATTATGATTCAACATTTCTAGGGTCAAAAGAAAAGGCGGGGTTTCAGCTTTTTCTTCCCAACCTGGTTCTATGTCTTCTTCTCTAGGTTGATTTTGAGTGGGTATATCTTCTTTAAGCTCCTCGATTTCTTCAGTGCTTCCTTCATCAACACCTGCCTGTTCTTCCACAAGTTTGACAGGCTCACTGTTTGGCTCGGTTCCCTGGTTGACAGTAGTGACTTTAGGTGTTTTATCGTCAACATTCACATCTACCTATCTCTTGACATTCTCTTGCAATTTTTTAGTTTTTGAAATTATTGCATTGTATTTAATTGTTAGGTCTGTATCTTTTATTGCTGTTGGTGTGCATTTAGATTTAAGAGCATTCTCTTCTATGTTGAAAAGCGAGACACCATTCCATAAGAACATGGTATCGTTATCTAGTTTTTCTATGGTCTGGTTCTTCTCTTCTTCTTTACTACTGTCTTTAGTCAATTTAGAGTCTAGCAGCTTATTCATCACCAATGTCAACGAATTTAACCATTGAGGACAATTCTTTTCAGAATGAGGTTGTTGGTGAAAAGTGCATAAATTATCCCCCCCTACCTCTGTTATGTTCATTGATGCTAAATTTGGTGGAGGTATTTTCAATTGGTTGTTATCCTCTCTTTTTTGGTAGTAGGGTTTGTAAGTTCTCTGAACTTCCCTTTCTTTCTCCAGATCTATTATTCGGTTGGATAGTTTCTGAATCATTTTCAGCATTTTCTGATAATCATGTGATTGTTCCTCTTTAGGTTTAGACAACAATAAGTCTTTTTTCATGGTAGTTTTCTTTTCAGGTAGATCGGGATAGTTTGCTATACTTTCTTTTTCAGCCTCTACCCTTTCTGCTTCTTCATAAGTCTCTACCAACGTAGGTCTGGCTTTCACTTTGGCAAACATGACAAGCTCAGGGCCTAGGGATGAAGTATAATATTCAATTAGGACCTTGTCTGAGGGTCTGTCAGCTTCAGAAAAGTTCTTTAGGTATGCTGAAAACCTTTGAGTAAATTGCTGCACCTTCTCATCCTTCTCTTTTTTTAACAAACCAAGACCTTTCATTAGTGAGGCATGCGTCTTTTGGGCTGAGTATTTACTTCTGAAAGTCCTTTCGAAAGTATCCCAATCAGGAATGGAGTTTGTAGGAAAACTGAAATACCAGGATGCTGCTGCTCCTTTAAGGGTGTGAGGGAACAATCTACAGACAACATCTTCGTACTCCCCAGCCCTTAACCCTTCTACAGCTAAATAGAAACTTTGCAAGTGGTCATCTACGACAGTCTTTTTATCAGGATCAAACTTAGGAAGCAGCTTATCAAAAGCTTGAGGCAGGTTATGCAATGGAGGTGTAAGGTTTAAAGGTGATCTAGCTCTCCAAGCCGGCAGTGGGTTGGGATGATTCACATTTATACCAGCCATGAGCAAGGGTGAACGAACAAGAGTCTGAGTAAGAAACACAGTAAGATGAAACCAGGCTTATTTGCTCCAAAGGTGGAAACAAAACCTGTTAGTACTTGGGTTAGGTCAAAAGCTTCCAAATATCTGCTGGTGGGGTAATCTTGGGAAAATAAGTTTCCATGGCTAGCCATGCACTGGCTGCCCTCCTTCTAGCGCCAGAAACTATTGAGGCCTGGAAATTCATAGGCAACAACAACAAGGGATTCTCCCCAGTCAGCGTTCCCAACTAGCCCGTGACTGTTTGGTATGGGGAATCCGTCCGGTTTGCGGTCCGACTACCGTAGGTCAAAGTAACAAAAACAAAGGTTTTACCAGTTGTGGCCCGGTCCACCATGTATTTTGTATTTTTTGACTTAAGTATGATATGCAAGTGCCTAATTAACCATGAAGGGTGATAAAGGATGCAAGGAGTATTCACAACGTGATGCACAGGTTCTTACCTCTCGTCTTAGCACTCACAAGCATCTCAATCACCTATGCAGCAATAAAATAAAATTAACTATCTATCTATCTATCTAACCCTGGGGAGCCAGATTGTAATTTATTTGTGAGTAATGTATATTGTGCATGTATCGTAAAGAGAAATTACAGATAGCTGATATTCCTTCCTACAACACATGAACGATTAAAAATATTTCAACAATTAGATAGCCAATTGTTGTATGAACAACATGCATTACTCATGGTGGTATTTCCACAAAATAAACTAGAAATCATTTAAACAAGAACATAGGCTCTAGGAGTTAGAATGATCTCACGGTTGATCGAAAAAAGCCAAAAAAAGAAAATAGTTCATCTTTTCGCCATCCACAGCATAACATTTGAAAGTCCCACCAATCTTTCTCCAACAGGAAAACAATAATTCTTTATTGCAAAAAAAAGTAGTTCTTCTTACAATAACACTTTTCATGTCTAACTGGGAAAAAGCCCTTTCTTCCTCTAAGTCTTCTATATTTATACAAAAAGATGAGACTGTTGGGCTGCCCACAAATAACCCTTGGGATTCCCAACTTTTCGCCTCCCAAAATTTTCCTCAAATGTTTACAAAATCGTTACATATTACATGAGTGAATGATCATTCACGAAGAGGGCCCCACTTGGGTATCCAGAAATTTCTTCCATACCAAAGCCTCAGAGGCGATTCCTTCAAATGCACAAGGTTCCAAAAATTGGATGTTTATCTCAAACTTCGCTGCCTGATTATTTATGGCCTCAATCCTGGCTGCACTCAAACAAAGTTGATCCTCCAATAACTGCACACTGATGGCGGAATGATCTACTTCACTTCTTAATATTTGATCATCAAGGGCCTTAATATGCTGTAATTTTGCTTCTTCCTCTTGATACCTCTTCTGCAACATCTCCACAAATGAGTTGTGGTACAGGAAAACATCTAGCCTCTGCTCTACCTCTACTTGGCACCGGTTATAGGTAATCAGGAGCCTCCTGAAGAACTCTGTGCAGGCTCCTTTCGTCCTTTTAACTACCTTTTTGAAATCCTCTGCGGTGTTTATAGCAAATTCTAATAAGTCATAATCCCGCTTGAGGGCCTGTTGATCCTTTGATGGCAGCTCTGCTGGAGTTTCTTCATTGTTTTCTAGCCTTGTCATTCTTGCTATCAGGACTTCCAGGACATCTTGAGATCTATCAATGAAATAAGAGGAAGTCTCCAGAATTTCCTCTAACTGCCCGTCTATTTGCAAAACTTTGCATCTCTCTTCTTCTATGGCGGTTTGCAGCTGCAACATCTTGGCCTTTGGGCCAACACATGCTCTTTGAAGGGTTGGAGGTCGACCTGCTGCTCTGTTGCTTCTCCTAGGGCAGTTCTTAAAGAAGAAATCTGCTCTTGAAGCTTCAACTCTTGTTCTTGAGCTTGCTTCTCACTTGCCTCCAAAGTGGTCTTTTGCAGATCTAAGTCCTCTATTTTTCCCAGCAGCTGCTCCTTCTTCGTCCTTAGCTCTTGATACTCTTGCTGTACTCTCTCCAGACACTCTTGTGTAGTTTCCCTAGCTTGTTTCTCTGCTTGGAGGAGCTACAGTTCATCCTTTGAAGACCTCATCTCTCTTTGCATGTCTTCATATTTCCTTTTTAGCTTGTTGCTCTCTTCTCTCTCTTTTTTCAATGTGTCTTTCAATTGAGCAGAGGACTTCTTGGATTGCTCCAATTCTGTCATAATCTTGTCCACATTATCTTTCGAAGCGTGAATCAGTGCAGCTCTGACTCTAATGGTGAATCTTGGATCTCGGTCTGTTCCAAATACAATGGGTGTATCCGTTATCATTTTCTCGGGAAGACCTCCTGTGTCAACCTTCCTTTCCGTTCTCTTCACTATCCGCTTTGTCTCCTTGTCATAGAAAACAATGTTAAAATCAGGTATTTCTTCCCCTTTCTTCTGTGCAAAGGGGACCAGCTTCAGTGTAGGGACCACAGACTGTCCAGGTGTGCTGGCAGCAGGTACTTCTGGGTCCTGCACCTCGAGGTTTTCTATGTCCTGGGTCTGACCACCAGCTGTGTCAGAGGCTAACTGTTCTGTCTCTGTCTAGGTCAGTTTTAGCCTTTCTACCTCTTGTTTCCGAAGCTCCTCATCAAGCTTTCTTTTCTTTTCTTCTTCTTCATTCCTAGCATCTTCTTCTGCCTTTTTGGCTGCTTCTTGTGCAGCTTTTCTTTTTTCTTCTTCTTCTCCCTGCAACCAACCTGCAGCTTCTTGTGCCAGCCTTTGGGCCTCTTCATTCCATTTCCTTACTTCTTCATCAGCTTTGGCTTGTTCATCCGCTCCCTTCCCACCTTTCGTGGTACCCTTCTTCTTGAACCTTCTCCTGAAGGCTGTCATGTTCACTGCATTTCAGAAGACAGATTCTTCTCTATCCCAATGGTGGGTATATTCAAAATGTACATTGTTTTCTTTGCAATGTTCAGCTACTTTACTGCAGGAGTCATTTCTATGGAAGGGAATCTCACCAAAACGAAACCTTTCCAACTCTTCTAAAAACTCATCAGCTTTCTTCACTCTGGTAAACTTATAACTGCCTAACTTGAAGGGAAAAGGGGGATAGGTAGCCTTCTTGTGCTCAAATAAGAAGCTTCCTATACCATCCAGGAAGACTTGCCTAACTGCCTCCTTGTGAATGATGTAGTCGATGGCATATTTGGGCAGCAGGGAGGTGCTCTTGAACTTCCAAACATTCTGAAGTATAGGCCATCCTCGGTCAAATAATAATCTGCATACTCAATAACCTGCAATGCCTCTTCTGACATGCAGTCACACTCCTTCAGGAAAATGAGGGTATACAGTGGCATGATGAACTGTTCACAGATCTCTCGGTAATTACTATGGTACTTGTGCACCCACATTGGCTTGTATGCAGCATAAACAGGCATCCTCTCCCTATCCTAGATGCACCTGAGGCCGGGGAAAGGTTGATTGCACAATATACAATCGACAAGTATGGAACTCATGTAGAATTCAGACCTCTTCTGGGACACTCCTCCCAAAGCCAAGGCCATGCAGGCTGAAAGTCTGTTTGATACTATGTTGGCCCAGTTGAAAATGGTCCCCTGGGTGGCAACATAAAAAATAATTGGTATCCATTCCAATTTGAAGAACCCGCCATGAGCTCTTCCAAAAATCCTGTTAAGCATTAAATCTATGAACCTGTATGGGGCCCTTAATCTTGCTGTGTCATACTCTCTCGTAGCCCCAGTTCTGAAATGCTTTCCAGTCGATAACATTCTTTTAAGGGTCTCAACAAGGTCCATTCTGTTGTTGTTCAACCAATCGTCAGACAAAAATATTTGAGCTTCTGGCAGGTGGTAGGCCAGTGCTACATATCCTGGGCTATAAGCAGCATAGCCCTGTTTGTTGACATTCTCCAGGATCATTGTGGTGACATCTGCCCGGGGTAGAATCCAACCCATTACTTCAGAGCATGGGAATAGCTCTGGTCTGGTGGCAATCTTCATCAGTGAATATCTCTCTATATTGGCATATATGCCTTCTTCTTCCAAGCCCATATCAGGCACCTCTCAGCGCGTGATCAGCCTGTATATCTCTCCCCATTGGTACTCGGGTTCTACACCGGATATACACTTGGTGTCTTCATAGATGTATTCCATTTTGGTAATAACTTCCACTTCAGGGTCCTCTTCGACCACAGGGCCCTTCTTCTTCTGCCGCTTTGACATATTGAATTCATAATCTTCCTATTATACATGCAATTATCATCATTAAGACATTCCTGATTACATCGCAAACATTGAGACAACATGTGCAGCATTTCACTTTAACTATGTTTACCCTGACAGCAATTAGTTAAATGAAGTAAAAGGTGTGCAAGATAACACCGCTATCTGCTACTAAAACAATTCTATCAATAACATCGAGTGGGGAGCAAATCTACATAAAAATGAAGGAAACTCGGGCTATCTGCGAGCACCATGCTCATCGCGCTGCGCGGGAAAGACAGTGGAAATTATGCGAGTTCTCACGGTGTGTTTTTAGGAAGAAACATTGTCAATGCAACCTATGGTCAATAACGATATGGAGTGATAAATCCCCCTCCACTGGCTTGGGTTTGAAACCAGCTGTGAACCGATTTTGCACGGAACAATGTGACAAAACGCGACTGTGGTTTGACGAGGCTGGTAGCACGAAAAGAAAAAAAATGGGAGGGGGAAACCATTCCAAGTGCCACAGGAAAGCCATGAAATCCTTCCCCTGCAACAACATCATTATACGGGTGGATTAGTGTAGACAGCGTAACGGCCGTCTGCACCAAACCCCCAACTCTCTAAGCGCAGGGTTGCATAACGAAAAGCCGCGGAGTAAAACACCCTATGAGCCAAATGCCCTCCCACGGACAGTTATGATACAAATCCACAATTATATATGCAAGTGAACGATGAGGCCAAGGAAAATGGCCGCAACAGAAACCTAACCATTGGAAAAAATCACCAAACGCCCAAATGGAATGGGATAATGCAAAAGAATCCTACCTGGCACTGCTGCGTAATCGATGGGAAGAAAGGCGGTCAAGCTTCCACAGTTGAGCCACCTGGACGCGGGTACCAACAACGGGGGTCCGACCAAGCTCGAGCAAACGACAGAACGCGATAATGACAGCTTGTGACAGTCGGGAATAACAATAGAATAATAACACAACCCCCCCCCCCATATATATACAACCACGCGTGGAGGTGAGATATCAGGCGACATAATTCTAACGATTGGAGGTCGAAAGCATAATCCCTTCCGCAACGTCGGGGGCGAAAACACTAATCTATCCGTGGGGATAACTGGGAGACAAATACTCGCGCGTCAGAACTTTAAAACATTGGAGAGATAGCGGAACGGGAGCCGCAACGATGGAGATATAAAGGATATCACAGTCTGCGATGGGCATAGTCTTCATCGGAGGAGAAACGACTAAACGGACGGAAGGATAGTGACTTTCTCATCTGCAACGATGAAAGAATAAAGGCCATCACGCCTCACTATGTAATGTCTGAAACAGAAGAGAGAACGACTAAAGATCAGGAAGGTTAGTGCTTCTTTCATCCGCAATGGCAGAACCATAAACTTTAAGGATCGGCGACAACAACAAAGCAGTGTCCGGAAAGTCAATACAATAGCTGGGAGACTTCACGATCTACCTTCCGCAACGGCGGAAAATGAAAGAACAAAAAGTTCCGCTGCAAAACCAACAAATCAGCCGATTAATCCAAATGCGTCGGAGAAAAATGACAAAGCCAAAACTTGTTATTTTTCCGCAACGGTGGGAGCACCAACCAAATAAACTTCCAATTCAAACATGCTGAAAACGTAATTAAAAGGAACAATAAAGTTTGAACACACAGTGGATTGTTTCAAGCGTTAGAGGAAAAACTAAAACAAGTGGTAGATCAATCCAAAGCATTAGAAAGGCCTTTCTGAAAAATCATTAGATCGAATCAAAGAAGAAAATCAAACTAATTTAAGCAAAAGGAGGGTCCCGAAATTTTTTGGAATTTTGGGAAAATTGTTGCAGCTGCAACAACAAGACAAAAAAATTTCCATTCAACATGAAGAATAACAAAGTTTCATGGTGTGAATCTACAAAGTAAAAAGTCATACAACAACCGGCTACCATCTAAACCTGAAAAAATTGACAAAATTATCATGTAGTCTATCAGACCAATGTTGTCGCACATAATAACAACGATAACATTCCAAGAAGCAATGGACAGAATGGGAAAAATGATCAGAAGTATGACGGTCAGAGATACAAGCATCGGTATGACAATCGTCGAGGAGGATTTGGAGGTTGAGGCCGATTCAACAGAAATCGGGACAACAGACCACAACAACCAATTCGGTGTTTCACGTGCTATAAGGAAGGCCACCGATATGCAGATTGTTCGTATAAATATCGGACCGACCTAAAATTTTGTACTAGTTGTGGCGTGGGCGATCACTCGCTAGAGGATTGTCCCACTATACTTGACAAAATCAATAAGAAGAAAAATGTTAATGTCTTGTCGTGTGTTTAGAAATGTGATATAATTCATACAAATAATTTACATGTAGTCACTAGATAAGGAACAATGACTGGTAATGATAATCCACAAATAAGAAAAATAAAAAACAAAGATGATTATCCCAATCCCATAAAGCAAAAACAATTATATAATGATACATCGAATATGTTCCAAGAATTCGCTTGACAAGAAGAAATTGATAACAATCGACAAGATGTCTCACAAGAATTACTTAACTTAATTACATAATGACAAATATGTAGCACAATTTATTGATCTGTTATATAATAGTAAGAACAAACTGAATATGGAGAAACAAACTAAAAATATGTAGCCTAAATTAGAAAGATAAGAGTTATGCTGACCCACTTGTTGACCTCGAGATAGAGGGATATCACATTCGACAAGTTGTTCTCGAATTTGGATCCCAAGTGAATATTATGACGCGAGATACATGGGAACAACTAGGTAGACCTCGACTAAACGAATCAGGCATATATCTAAAATTAGCAAATCAAGGACTGATTGAACCTATTGGCGTATGGTGCAATGTCGACACGACCATGAAGGGAATAACCACGAAAGTCTATTTCGAAATAATCGACCCTAAGGAAGAATCCAGTTCTTTCCCAACCTTGGTGGGATGACCATGGGGTCGAAAGATGAAAGCATTGTTTTCATTAGACAAATAGAGGATAAAGCTCAAAGGAAATGGACAAAAAGTAATTATCCCCATTCACCCTTTTCAAGGTGAACCTTGGACCGAACCAATAGATGAAGAAGTTGACATTCGTCAACTCTACAAAATCCAAAATAATGAAGACTATATTGAGCCAAATTTCTATGGGGAACTTCACTTAGGGAACCAAGATTCAGTTGGATATAATTTAGATGCAGAGTTATACGATTGGGAGATATAAAATTATGAAACTCAAGCACGAGGATGCTGGACTATCCAAGCCATATAAAATAAACGGACTCGAAAATGATTTTCGGTGTCCATCATTCCAAAGATAATTGAAATAAAAATTAGGGAATACCCTTCTTTAGTGTCGATTTAAATAGAAAATAAACAGTCTCTTTGGTATAAAGAAAGATTCACCAATCCTCCATATCGAACAAGTTTCCAAAAACTTAGGAGAGCATTTCCGACTACAAATCCTGGTAGAAATGTTTACAATCAAGCTACTCGATGGTGGGATACCCATCGGTGGAGGCTACAAACGTGGACAACAACTTCGACATACTTTGTCAAAATATTTGGCGGAAGGAAGCTAACTAAACAGGAATGCATACCAATCTTCACACAAGGACAAAACCCTAAAAATAACATAAGTATATGCGAAAGGGAATGGAAAAAACTTGGGTACAAAGACGAACAAACATGGCCACACTTATTTTCATCCAGACTTGACAATTTACCAAACAAATGGTATAAAATGGGAGAATCTCAAGGAGAAACATTCATATGGTAGGAACTTAAGGAAAATTTCATTAAAGACTTTAGATTCATACCGGAATATGACAAACTGGTCGAGGAAATAGAACAAATAAAAACATTTATATAACCGACTGTTCACCATACTTCAGCACAAAACCATAACTGATTGTTCACCATACTTCGACACAAAACCATAACCGATTGTTCACCATACTTCGACACAAAACCATAACCGATTGTTCACCATACTTTAACACAAAACCATAACTGGCTGAAAGCATCTAGTAACAACATTCGATAGAATAGAATACCACATTCGACAAGACTTCGACTGGAGAATGAGCACGCACATGGAAAAAGATTTCATTGGAAAACTGATCATCTAGAAACGGTAAAACCAATTAAAAAAATATTTAAAGTCGAGTCAACCAACATAGAAGATACCGACAGGATGACAACAACAGAATTCCCGACATCATTTTCACATTTTAAAGAAGGAAGTCGACAAATCAATGAAAGTAAGGCGCCGGAATGGGTGGACGTGAAAGTTAAAACCAAAGAAGTCAACATATCCAATGATGATCGACCAAAAATGGCATGAATAGGTGACTACTGGGATGATGAGAAAACATCAGAGATAGTTAACCTATTAAAATAATTCCAGGATGTCTTTGCTCAAGATTATAAAGATATAAAAGGGTTAGTACAAGAGATGGGTGAAATGAAGATAGACATAAAACTTGATGCAAGACCGATTAAGAAAAGGCCTTACAAATTAGCTCACAAATACAAGGAAATAGTGAAAAAGGAGATTGACAACATGCTAGCAGCATGGATCATATATCCAATCGACCAATCAAAATGGGCAAGCCCTATGGTCATCCAACCAAAAAAGAATGATCCAACAAAATTAAGAATCCGTGTCGATTTTTGAGAGCTAAATAAAGTCATCCTAACAGATCCATTTCCAACTCCATTCACAGATGAAATTTTAAATGAAGTTGCAGGACATGAGTGTTACTCATTTACAGATGGATTCTCAGGATATAATCAAGTCCCAATTGCTAAAGAAGACCAGAAGAAGACAAAATTTGTCTGTGAATCCGACTCATTTGCTTACAATGTCATGCCATTTGGGTTAAAGAATGTACCAACTGTATTCTCAAGGATAATAGTCAAAGCATTTCAAGAATACCTATATAAAACAATGGTTGTATACTTTGACGATTGGACAATATACTCCATATTGAAATATCACTGTAAGTGGCTAAGACTAATGTTGGAAAGGTGTCGACAAATCCATATTTCACTCAATATAAGGAAATGCATCTTTTTGAACCCCATAGGAATTCTACTAGGACATATTGTATGTAAGGAAGGTATCAAAGTTGATTTTGCAAAAATAAAAATCATCCTTGACCTGAAACCCCCGGTAAATCCAAAACACGTCAGAGTGCTACTAGGCCACATGGGCTATTATAGAAAATTCATTTGTCATTGCTTAGATATGACGTACCTGTTAGAAGAGCTAATGAAAGAAGACCAAGAATATAACTGGACTAAGGAATGCAATGCTTCCTTCGACATGTTGAAGAAAAAATTAGTTGAAGCATCCATTCTCAGATTTCCAAACTGGTCAGTCAAATTTCATGTACACATTGATGCATCAATCATAGAAATAGGTGCAATATTGACACAACCTGGAGATGATGGGATGGACTATCCAATTGTGTATATCAGTAAAAAACCAAATAAATCAGAATGAAAGTATTCAATGACATAAAGAGAAGCATTAGGAATGGTGTTTACACTACATAAATATCAACATTACCTATTAACTAATCCGTTCATATTCTACACAGATCACGAAGCTTTAAAATACTTGGTAAAAAAAACCTTACATCATGGAAGAATATGTGGTTGGTTGTTACTGTTCCAAGAATTTGAGTTCGAAGTAGTAGTTCAACCAGAGAGGCTAAATGTCAGACCAGACCACTTGTCGAGAATCGACACGGGAGAGGAACCAATAGGAGTCGAAGACGATCTCCCAGATGCACATTTATTTCGAATAGAAGCTGTACCAGCAGAACTAGAAGAAATAACTCAATTTTTAGAGAATGGTCAGGCACCTGAAGGTATGAGCACTAAAAAGAAACAAATTCAAGCAATGAAGGTCGCAACATCCACTCTGATTAACAAATTCCTATATAAAATGGGTTTGGATGAAGTACTCCGTCAGCGTGTCTTAGAGCATGAAAGATAAAACATAATGCATGAAGCGCACTATGGACCAGTTGGAGGACATTTTTTTAGTCGGACATGACTACTAAAAAGATCCAACAGTTGGGACTATGGTGGCTGACATTACATAAATATTGTCGAAAGTTTGTTAAAAAATGTGATCGCTGTCAACGTTTAGGTTGACTTTTACCTAGTACTGAGATGCCTTTAATATGCAAATCCAAGTCTAACATTTGAAATTTGGGCTATCGAATTCATAGGACCATTTCTAGTTCTAGCATGAAGGATAGGCATATGATACATCATAACAGCAGTGGCATATGTTACGAAATGGGTAGAGGTAGAACCTGTCGAAACTTGTTCTAGTGAAGTGGCTACCAAATTCATATATGAAAATATAATTACTATATTTGTGTTGGCAAAATCCACCAGTAAAGATTCATCGACAGGGGTTCCCACTCTGTCGACACCCTCCAGCGCAACCTCCCTGAGCACCGTCCTGGACAGGTTTTACCCTACCCAGCAATGTCTGCGGAGCAGACGAGCTCTCACCTAAGGAGTTCAAGGGAGAGCTATCCGAATCAAGTTTCCAACAGTGGGAGAGGAGGATATGGGGATCCGACGGAGGGACACCATAACTTATGCAATCGTCACATAGTATCATAACATTGCAGCATTATTCATGGAACATCATTACTCATAGCGAATCAAACAGTTATAGAAACAGAGATTGCATCGACATAAAAGTAACATATTGCATTGATATAACATAAAAAAACTGAATCACATCTATATTATGCCATTTTAAAAAAACAAAGTCACAGCATCATAACAGATCTATAACAATAGACAATAATTGAGCCATACTCATTGCATTATATTAACCTTGTGCAATTGTACCGCATTACATAATCCTTCTCCAAAATAGGAGATTGCATACATCAGAGAGAAACCCAGATAAAATCACAGTTAAGACAAAAAATTCTCCATAAAAAAGATCACACCAGATCTTATCCCATACAATCATGCACAATCGCTCCCTAGATCTCCTAAAAAATAGATCTATAAATAGGCTTAAACCTTTACATTGAGGGTCCACTACTAACTGAATTCTAACCGCTACTGACCTATTGCAACAAAAATTGGTCAAAATATACATAAAATATTCAAAAAGTGGTTATTCTTCCACTTATCGCGCTGATATTCCATTGCGCGGTACCGCGTGAGCTTGCGCAGCTACCGCGATAATGCACAATGCACTTGCCCTAAGGCCCTTGCCAATAGCCCCCCAACACAAATTTGTGGCTCGCCCTCGAGCCATGTCAAGTTGACCGAGTGTGTGCTGAAGTCTTGTCCTTAAAATCTTCAAATTGCTGCGCAATTTCTTGAACTTGAAGCTAAACGTTATTTGTGATACTATGACAATTAGTCAAAGTTTTCTGGATGGGGTGTTCCTCACTAGCCTTGCTGTCAACCATTTGTCGATTCTCTTAAATGGCCTGGAGTGTGGCGACGGCCTTAACAGCCAACTGGCCACCGATTTCTTGGAATTCGTCAAGCTGCTCGCAGTGCTTTTGTTGGCGTTCTTGTGCCCGGGAAGCTCACTACTGTCGATCCTTCAGTTCGGTGGCTCGGATGATCTACATCATTTATGGAATGGCCTTCAGCGATGTCTTCAGGGTTGTCAGTTGGCCCTCTACCTCTTGAACCTGCACAATTAGTTGATCAAGTTTCTCATCCTGAACAATACTTTGCCAAAACTGCGTGGTCGCCTCCATAATAGTTTTAGCCTCTTGCTCCATGGTGCTAAACTAAGTGGCAATTTCTTCAATGGAGGTCTTGCACTCTGCAACCTCCTCCGACAATGTTGTGGGTTGCACCTGGGCCTAGAGTAGCAAGTTATTATCTTGAAGTTGAACTAGAGTTTTCCCCAATCACTTGGCCTTTTTGACTGAGGTGAGCCTTGTGGTGTTGTCAAAAATGTTCTGGCAGGCATCAGAAATAGCCTGCTCAACTTCGCTACACCGGGCATACAGCTGCGCCTGCTCAACAATCAGGCGGTCTTGCACCTTCTTGAGGTCAGTAATCTCTTCAGTAGCCTTCTTCTGCAACTCAACCTATGTCACCTTCAGCTGGTTGATTTCTCGTAACTTTTCCTTTGTCAAGTGCACGCGGACTTGGTACAGCTCCTCTGCTTCCTTCTGTAGCTTCTTAGTGGTATTTTGAGACTTGACGTATCCCTCAGTCAAATATTTATGTCGTGATGCCAATTCCAGTGTGGCACTATGCTACAACTCAACCAACTCTATAGCCGACAATTTGTTCAGATCCAAAGTCATGCTCTGAATCAAGTGTAGCTACTGGTGAAATTCTTTATTGTTGGCGTCGATTGTAGTCAAGGGAACTTGTACATTCCTAGCTCGAGGCTCAGTGATGATCAATGGGCTGTCCTACAACAGAGGTATTTCCAATGGTTTTTTGGAAATAATATAAAAAATGGACTCTAGTCTATCTCTTACGACCCCAAATTCTTCATGGTTTGATTCACGAATCTCTGTAGTCGCAACCGTAGATGAATCAATGACGACTTTGATATGCCTCTTCAGTTGGTCTTCCATCCCTGATTTGGTACCACTTCCTGCCTTGTATTCCTGATGCCATTTGGTGCGAGTCTCCTCCTGCATACACTGTGCTGCATCTTTAGGATCTTTCGATGACTCGTTGTCGAAGTCATGGGTGATCAATTCCTATGGGGCACGGTCTTCAAGGACCTCTGGGGGTAGCTCCTTAGCTAACTCCTCCTAACTCACTGGGACGCGCCAGTCCCTCGGCCAGTCTTGCACAATAGTATGCAAATATTCTGTGGTGAATTTATAAGGAAATGGTAGCCACTACCAATCAGGGTCTTTCTTGACTTGAATATGAATGGAGTGGGGTCCAATAGAAAACCAAAGGATTCACTGATACTTGGCCAAAGCATAGGGAGAAACTCTAGGAACGACAACAGTGGCTGCCTGCAGCACTTCCCGATAGATCCAAAATTGAATGGCACAGTTTGTTTGTCGACTAGGCTCTTTGACCCACCATAGGTTCTGATAGTAGGCACCGTGGAAAACCTTGACTGCATCAACCGCCATTGGTTGGTAGTCTTTAGGTTCCATCCAAGAAACAAGAGCGATAAGAATCAACAACCAACTATAGGAAAAGGGTTTCCCGGTCTGAGCAGCAAGCGCATCTTCAAGCAACTTATTTAATAAAAATAGATACCAATTCATTTGTACTCCCTTAGCACATTTATGGGCACAGACGACAACACCCGAATTGCATTGGACTGGTCGATTGCCGCATACAACCTTGCTGGCTAGAATTCTTGCGCCAATGTGCACCATCTGAGAATTAATACTGTCAATGCGATAAGCGCGACCATCTTGTTGTAAGCCAAATCGCTCCTTTAGCTGCTTCACAAGTTTGTTGTCCATATCTCTTCAATGAATATACTATGCTGGGTCCTCCCCAGCCTTCGGCAAACCAGTAATGCTTGAAATCAAGTCGACTAGGACAGGGATTAACGTATTCAGCCAAAGCGTCCCTCCATGGAAACATGCCAACAGTTTCTTCATGCACGCATGAGATTCATTCAAGCGACCGAAATGGGGCATATTGATGAGCCCCGACCACCTAGACTTGGAAAACCCAATGGCCCATGGTTTATGGAGAATTTTTTGTCTTAACTGTGATTTTATCCAGGTTTCTCTCTGATGTATGCAATCTTTGATTTTGGAGAAGGATTATGTAATGCGGTACAATTGCGCAAGGTTAATAGAATGCGATGAGTATGGCTCAATTCTTGTCTATTGTTATAGATATGTTATGATGCTGTGACTCTGTTTTGTTATAATGGCATAATATAGATGTGATTTAGTTTATTTCTGCTATATCAGTGCAATCTGTTGCTTTTATGTCGATGCAATCTCTGTTTCTGTAACTATTTGATGCACTATGAGTAATGATGTTCCATGAATAATGATGTAATGTTATGATATTGTGTGATGATTGCATAAGTTATGGTGTCCCTCCGTTAGATCCCCATATCCTCCTCTCCCACTGTCAAAAATTCGGTTCTGACAACTCTCCCTTGAAAGCCTCGGGTTAGACCTTGTCTGCTCCGCAGACATTGCTGGGTAGGGTAAAACCTATCCGGACCGATGCTCAGGGAGGTTGCACTGGAGGGTGTTGACAGAGTGGGAACCCCTGTCGATGAATCCTTGTTGGTGGGTTTCTCCAACAAATGGTTCTGTTGCTGGGATCGAGTTGAAAATAAGAGGGGGATATGTTCTGGCATCTGATTCGATCGGAGATCGAGGGATGGTTTGATCTGAAGTTGCGGGAGTTTGCTGAAGCTGAAAACCAGAATCCTAAGTTGTTGATGAGCCAATGGTTGGATAGATATATCCATAACGGTCCCCATGAATGGTTCTTTTGTGAATTCCCTGCATGAATGGATGGAAAAGTTCACTAAGCATAAGACAAACTTTCAAGGAGGAGAGCCAACATCTTGAACCCCAGAATTGATCCAGGAGTTACAAGAAACTAGTAATAAGGAATCGCGGGCAGTCGAGGTATGGTTGGATAGTATCTTATAAGGATACATCACTGAGTTTACTATTGATCCTAATAAATCTTTTAGTTAAGCAGAAAGGGAGTTTTTCAGTGGACCACGTGGAAGATTCTTATTGTCGCTACAACTATCGATTAAGCAACTGGTCTGTGAAAAGGGTGTCCTAAATATGGACCAAGAGTAGTGGAACTCTGGTGTGTGGGGGATGTAGGCACTGTGACAGAAAGGGGGGAAATGCATAAGAAAGTAAGGGGTAGATGGTCATGAGTTCTGATGAGAATGTAAAGGTCATTGAAGAAACAAGTGGTTCTAAGAGGGGAAGAGAAAGGTTTCGAGAAAAGAGGAAGAGGATGGGAGAAGGTCTTGCTGAAGTTGAAGTGCGATACCATGAAGAACAACCACAGGGGATGAAGCAACCTTTTTGTGACGACGAGGACATACAGGCCCAGGCTACACCCGGAAGGACGACATGATCGAACCCCAGTAGTAACGTGTCTACTCCTCTATGCACTAATCCACCACAAGGAAGGAACATGCATTCTAGGTCGACTTGCCTGACGTGTCAGCAATAGTCTAGTAATAGAGCACCAGCAGGAGGAAGAAGGTCTAGAATGGCGGGAGATGAAATGAAGTTGCCTATATTCAATGGAAATGGCATCGGCGATCCATAGCAGTACTAGTTCTTATGTGAAGCAATCTGGACTTCTTGTAAAACTATCAATGATGATGTCAAGAAAAGTCAGCTAACCACTAATCTAAGGGGATGCGCGTTGGAATGGTTTATGAGATTCACACGGGTGCCTTAGGGAGGTACTACAAAAACATTGGATGAGATCAGAACAGGGATATTTGTGAAATTTAAGAAGCCAAATTCCGAAGCTTAGTACATTACTGAATTAAAATAGATCAAACAATTCCCCAATGAGATGATTTGGGATTTTGATCAACAATTTAAGGCATTGATGGCGAGGGTCAGTTTTCAGATGAGCGACGTTCAACATAAAGAATGGCTTATCGTGGTGCTTGTCCCTCATATCTGACAACCATTAATGCAGCAAAAGATTGCGACACAAAGCGAGGCTCTGGAGACCATGATGAAATTGGAGGCATCGCCGGTAGGGGAAACCGCTGTTGGGATGAATAAGATTCAGGCACAATTGGCCAATTTGACGTTGCAATTGTAAGACATCAAAAAGGCCAAGGAAGATCGTGATGATATTTGGTGCACCCATAGCCATGCAAGCGGATATACCAAGGATACATGCCCGATGTTTCAGAATTATTTGCTGTCAGGAGCCCTCAATTCGTCGAGTGGTGCTGGTGCACCATGGTGTTGCATCTGTCAGGTCTGTGGGAATTGACACAAGAACTATGATTACATGCAGAAGATGGTTACCAAAGAAGAAATTTTGTACTATACATTTTGTTGGTCAATTGGACATGACAACAAAAATTGCCGCACTTTTGATTTTCTCTAGGAAAGGACGTACGATTCATACTTTGTGAAAGGGGAGGATCCCGGACAACAGAAGCTAAGCTGCAAGTAGTAAAACCAGCAGCACATGTACCGTATACACCACCGCCTCCATTGTAGTTTGTCGCTACGCAACCACACAACAGTTTATTGTGCATCCACAGTTCGCACCACAGCCGCAAATGGTGGTACAACCACAGTATAACCAGGTACTGTGACTATAGTATAATCAACCTCAATTTGTTCAAGCTGCACAATATGTTCAGTAGCAACCTTACTCACCGAAGCAAAAAATGGCCCAACCACAGTTTCAGCAAGGAGGAGTTTGAGGAGGATTTTGTGGAGGGTTCAGAGGTTGAGGAGAATTTGGTCGAGGAGGAGGACGAGGTCGTGAATCAATCTAGTGCTACACCTGCGGAGTATTTGGGCATTACCAGAGGGAGTGCCCTCATGCGTAGTGCACATACTATGTAGCCAACGATCATAATGTTGAAAGTTGCCCTCAGTTGATTGAAAATGGCAAGTAGGACAAATTCCTTAGTTACATAATGCGTAGAATTAGAATCAGCGTGCATTCCACGTATAGAACTGGCCGATAATGCAGAACTAGGTCCCATCATAGAATCAGACTCAGAACCCGCCTCAGATACAGAACCAATTGATGAATCAACCATTGAATCAAAATCTTCCTTTGAACCAGGGATCGACAGTTTCCACTATTCAGGCCGAGCCATGGATGAAGGATGTCAACGTTGGGATTGTCACTCGCACTGGTGTGACAACTGGAGATGATGGACCACAGATACAAGTTTAGATCGCTAGTAAGAAGAAAGTCACATTTGATATTGTGATAGAGAAAGATACATTCTTTGATGTAAAGAACGAAATCAGGAGAAATCTGGGTAAGTTACCAATTATTGATATGCCTTCATCTTTTGACCCCTCCATAGAAGCAGGATCATTGCGATAACATGGTACCCTGGGCAAGTTTTTTGAGAGTTGTCTATCACTGGAAAGGGACTTAGATGCCCTCTTCAACCTTGAGACATTATTGTACCACACAGATAAGACAATGAAGGATTCTGCTGCGAATTCCTTGCAAAAAAGGGAGACAGGCAAGGAGATGAGGATGAATATCCAGATTGGAGATTATGAGGTTGAATCGATCATTTTGGACCTTGGATCAGATGTAAACATCTCAACGAAGAAAACCTGGAAATTGATGGGAAAGCCAACATTGGGATGGTCGCGGTACATCTGTGTTTAGCAAACTAGGTGAAGGTTCAGCCCATTGGTCATGTTTCAAACTTGGTTGTTGACATTGAAGGTATGAAAACATGTGCTGACTTTGATGTCATAGAAGTTGTAGGAGATGGTGGTTCCTATCCCGCGCTGCTAGGAATTGGATGGGCTAATGATAGCATGGCAGTTATCAACTTCAAGAAACATGTTATGACATTTGAAAACCAGGATGTTAGGGTCATTGCTCCTATGGACCCTCAATAAGGACGACGATATATTGAACTTGTAAAGGATGAAGTCGAGAGAAGTTGGGGTCATGCTTATAACATCTCTGAGGACTAGATCCATCCTATTGTTGAAGGTGAACTTGGATGGTGAAGCGCAAGTTTTGCGTCCTCTGATTCTGAAGATGCTCTAGAAAATTGGTAGAATCTATTGCATGAAATATCAGTCAGAAAATGTGGGTTGATTACACAGTCTCTTTGATATGTTATGAATGAGATAGTTGAGTTGCCTAGTTATGAAGGACTGCCGGGGCTATCAGATTTCTTTCAGTTATTTGAAGAGAAGGTGTTTGAACCACAAAGGATACTGTCTCTCGATGTAGCACTAAAGGCTAATCCGGTTCGATGGTGGGTGACACGCAAATGGACGATCCATAATTGGGAGCAGTGCCGTAGGTTGATGATGGTCCTCTTTGGCGATGTAGAGGTCTATCATGTTGGGAGATATGATGGATGCAATGATCCCACTAGTCATTTGATTGAATGTCAGACATTATGGACATCACGACCCAGAGATGAGTGGGTTCATGATTTTGTTCATACTCTAGAAGAGATGCCAAGATCCTGGTATGTGGCAGCAGAATTGCGTAGAACCATTACCAATTGGGAGGATTTATCAGTTTGCTTTGTGCAAATGTTTAGCTTCCAGGATGCCAACCCTGAGGTATGTAATGCTTTGCATATTATCCGTGATGTAGTTCTTAAATTTATCCTTGTTGCATACCTAGTTGATCCATCCAATCCATGATGACGTGCTACAACTTGTTTGGGGAACCTGAAGATGATGATGAGTTGAGGAATGTTAATATTCCAGAGTCTGAAGGAAGTTGCGGTGTCGCAGCTCTCGATATACCGATGGACTCGATGAATGAGCCGCTGAGGATTTAGAAAGTTAACATTGGGTCGGCAGAGAATCTTAAATTTTCTAATGTAAGAGACTATTGGGGTGAAGAGACGATGGCCAAAATCACAGATCTACTACATGAATTCCAAGAACTTTTCCCAACATGATTTTCAAAGATGAAGGGGATACTCGATGAATTGGGGGAAACGAAGATTCCACTCAAACCATATGCAAAACCAGTATGCCAGAGGCCGTATAGACTGAACCCGCGATACAGGGATCATTTGAAAGCTGAGCTCGATAGGATGCTCGATGCTGGGATCATTGAACCTGTAGAAGAATCGGAGTGGATAAGCCCGATGGTGGTCCAAGAAAAAAATACTAGTGAAATATGCATTTGTGTCGATCTGAGAAAGTTGAATGATGCATGTGTACATGATCCATTCCTGACCCCTTTTACAGATGAAGTCCCGCAAGGTGTAGGTGGCCAGGAGGTATATTCCTTCACAGATGGCTTTTTGAGATACCATAAGATTCGGATCGCGAAGGAGGATCAGCATAAGACTACATTTGTCACCAAGTGGGGATGTTTCCAATATACTGTCATGCCATTGGGGCTGAAGAATGCACCCGCTGTATTCTCCCGTGTAGTTGTCACTATATTTAAATATTTTATTCAAAAATTCCTGCAGGTATATATGGATGACTGGACCATTTGTTGGTGAAACCCACCAACAAAGCTTCATTGACAGGGGTTCCCACTCTGTCAACGCCCTCCAGTGCAACCTCCTTGAGCATTGGCCCGGATAGGCTTTACCCTGCCCAGCAACGTCTACGGAGCAGATGAGGTCTCACCCAAGGTGTTAAAGGGAGAGCTGTCAGAACCAAGTTTTTGACAGTGGGAGAGGAGGATATGGGGATCCGAAGGAGGGACACCATAACTTATGCAATTTTATTATACTGTATGATGATTGAAAAATTTATGCTGTCCCTCCATCGGATCCCCATATCATCCTCTCCCACTGTCGAAAACTCGGTTCTGACAGCTCTCCCTTGAACGTCTTGAGTGAGACCTCATTTGCTCCATAGATGTTTCTAGGCAGGGTAGAAGCTGTCTAGGCCGGTGCTCAGGGAGGTTGCATTAGAGGGCATCAACAAAGTGGGAACCCCTGTCAATGAAGCTTTGTTGGTGGGTTTTTCCAACAAATGGTCCCGGTAATAGAACCATTTGTTGGAGAAACCCATCAACAAAGCTTCGTCGACAAGGGTTCCCACTTTGTCGACGCCCTCCAGCGCAACCTCCTTGAGCACCAGCCCAGATAGGTTTTACCCTGCCCAGCAACATCTGTGGAGCAGATGAGGTCTCACCCGAGGCGTTCAAGGTAGAGCTGTCAGAACCGAGTTTTCGACAGTGGGAGAGGAGGATATGGGGATCCGACGGAGGGACACCATAACTTATGCAATCATCACACAATATCATAACATTGCAACAATATTCATGGAACATCATTACTCATAACGCATCAAACAGTTACAGAAATAGAGATTGCATCGACATAAAAGAAACAGATTGCATTGATATAGCAGAAAGAAACTGAATTGCATCTATATTATGTCATTATAGAAAAACATAGTCGCAACATCATAACAGATCTATAACAATAGAATAGAATTGAGCCATACTCATCACATTATATTAACCTTGCGCAATTGTACCGCATTACATAATCCTTCTCCAAAACCGGAGATTGCATACATCAGAGAGAAACCCAGATAAAATCACAGTTAAGACAGAAAATTCTCCATAAAACAGATCACACTAGATCTTATCCCATATAATCGTGCACAATTGCTCCCTAGATATCCTAAAAAATAGATCTATAAATAGGCTTAAACCTTTACATTGAGGATCCACTACTAACTAACTTCTAATCGCTATTGACCTATTTCAACAAAACTTGGTCAAAATATACATAAAATATTCAAAAAGCAGTTATTATTCCGCTTATCACGTCGATCAACCCTTGCGCGGTACCACGTGAGCTTGCGCAGCTGCCGCGATGCTGGGCAACTCACTTGCCCCAAGGCCCTTTCCAGCAATTTGGTTGTCCATTGACCTTAATTAGAGACCAAGGATCAAATTTTATTAACTGAACTATTGCAGCATTGATAGAGCAATTCAAGATCGACCATAGACAAAAGTACAACTTATCACCCTTAGTCTAATGGGGCAATATAGGCATTTAACAGAACCATAACAAGAGGCATAATAAAAAATATGTAACTCTGATAAAGACGACTGGGATGAAAAAATTCCCGCTGTCCTATGGGCTTATCGAACAACATATAAATGATCCACCAACCAAACACCATTTCGACTAGTCTATGGCTAAGAAGCAGTCGTACCACTACACTTTCGACAACAAACTCCCGTAATAGCTGGAATATTACATATTAATGTCGAGGAATCTAAGAAGGATCGACTAATGCAACTAGCTAAGCTAGAGGAAGACCGAATTATGGCTATACAACATCAAGAAATTAAACAACAACAACAAAAACCATGGCATGACTGAAACATTAAAAACAAGAACTTGTCGGTTGGAAATCTTGCACTGCTGTATAACAGTTGGGCGAATGGAAAAAAAAGAAATCTACACATAGAGTGGATGGGACTCTATATCATTGAGGAAATCAATGCCAACGGATCAGTCCAACTGAGAACATTACAAGGCAGAGTATTTCAAAAATTGGTAAACGGTGCCCGACTAAAGTAGTATCAAAACTGAAAAAAAGAAAGAAAGAAAAATGGTTTCATAACTGCTAAACAAAATCTATAAAAACTAGAAAAACCTAAAAACAACAAATAGAATCAAAGACCAGTAAGATCAAAATGACAGGAAATCTTGAAAGACTTAGCATAATACAACCTGAGAATTGACATTTTCACCATCAACATACCGCCTATCGACCATACAGTCACCATTGATAAGGGAATCAAAAGGTCCAATCAAGCTATCATGACTACGGTCAGAATAAGTGCCAAAACCAGAGCGCATTAAAAGAGCCTTCAATAGAGCGTCCTCTACCATCAAATCCACCATTAATACATCCATCGACAAGATTTCCATCTACTCCACCTATAAATACTACGTCGGATGAAGATTTCATATCGTTTTACAAAGAACTTGAGCGACCAAATTACCCGAACCCTGAGAGCAAAACCCTTGTTCCAGAAGACGACCCTGTAATTGACAAAATGACATCAAAGAAGACCATAGCTGTGACCACTAAAGCATAGGAGTTGAAATCTACTGTGACTCTGCTAGTAAAAAGATTGGAAAACATTAAAAATGCAAAAGTATAGGAAAATTCATGGGCACGAATTTGGGCAGAGATTAAGAAATGGGCATATGAGAAAATAAAAATGACAGTGGAAGGGTTGAAAGTAAACTATAGCACTATCATGAATTATATGAATGCACCCCTCATGGCGAGTTTCAGCGGGACAAAAGAAACTATTGCCAAATTCATCATCAACCGATACCACATTGGGAATTTTTACTTCGACAAACTGGCAGAGATATCAGGTGGAATCATCTACAAAGTTACTGGGCTCTCTAACAAAGGAGATCCCATCCCTGTGGGTATTAAAGATGGGTTGGTTGAAATATTAACAAGAACACCGATGGGGAAGAATTCCAAAGGTCTTACAGTCATCCAAATCAAAGCTACCACACCCAAAATGGTGGCCAAGATCATATCTACAGGTTTGACTGTCACAAGATGAGGGTGTGATCTGAAACTCGAGATGTTAGAAGTTGTTGAATCTATAGAAACATCAAGGAAAATTTACTGCTGGGATCAATACATGGCTGAAATGATTAAGTGCATATGTGAAAAATGTCAGGAAACAAGTGGAATAATTAGGTTTCCATCGCTGATCATATGGATAGCGATGCACTACTTATGTCTGGTCGGACACCCACAGTTTCTAGAACCATGCAGATTCAACATGTGGCATTTTAAGTCATTTTCAATGGATGGAACTACACAAGAACTTGAAGACAAAAAATTACTCATAGATAATTGGTTTCAGAATTTGAAAGTCCAAACAGCCAGATGGAGGGTGCCTCAAAACATCCAAATATGTCTACCTACGTTAGCACACATTCAGTTGGAGCTCGACCGTACTGCAGTCTGGTACATGCAGGGAGCAACAACGAAGGCCAAACCCCTCAACTATTACCCATCAGTCAAGGATATTTTTAAAGAGTTGGGCCAACAATATAACACCAAGTTGTCGATACCAGCAATGGCAAAGAAAACCAACCAACCAATTATCGAACCTCTGACCGAACAAGAGCAAGAAGAATATTATGAAGTGAACATTCATATTAGTACCTTCATTTCTGAAGATAGTATGACAGAAGAGAAAAAGCCACTTTAGATTGTAAATGTACTGACTAAATGACATGGCATTATACTGACACAACATGAAGCTATTGTCTCGACTCAACAGTAGGAAGAGGAGGGAGGAGAACAGGCAGACAAAGAAACACAATCCGACAGACCTGAGTATGCTATGACAAAGGAGAACCTGAAAAAAATAGCTCAGGAGATATCAAAATCAAGGAAGAAGAAAGCCAGTCAGACACAAGGAAAAGGGAAGCGCAAAATCATCCTGTCAGAGGAATTAGAAGATGAAGAAGAGTTACTTGCTACCGCTACCGACATTTTGGAGGACACTTCACTAAACAAAGTATCTGTCAAGACATAGTTCAAACAGTTTATAGAAGTAGGAGTGAAACAAGGCAGAACCAAAAATGTAAGAGTTGCTACCCCTCCCGAGATAAATCCTATTGATTTGACACTAGAGTCCCCTTGACCATCTCCAAACAAAATAACACCAGACTCATTTTTCGCCATATTACCAAACCCATACAAAGATATAATCCCTGGAACCCTTAAAGAAAAAAAATGATAAATATGTTGAGTTACAACAATTTATCAATAACCTGCAAAATCTATTCCACAATGCCTAGCAAATAAAAACCACGCATCAACTCATAGAGTCTAGTTCTTCCCAATGAATCCTCACCCAACAACCCGACCAAGTATCACCGCAGCCAAAAGTTGTGGGATTCATCAAATCTTCATTCCTATGAAACCCCGACAAAACTCCACAGTTGTCATATCCCAAATCTCATCATTTACACCATCTATCCCAGACCCTCCAGTTAATGAGGTAGACAAGGGAACACTTGTTCTTGAGGGAAATGATCAAGTAGCACTAGATCAAGAAATCACCAACCTCATGGAATCTGAAGAAATCGACAACCCTGTCGACATGCAACCGGAAGTCAAGTATCCCATGCTAACAAATTCCCTCCTGACCACTCCATTAACCCTAGATCATTCGCCATTTCCTTTGCCACCACAAATGTTAGATCCCCTTCACAATCTAGAGCCACCATATTCACCACCACTGAATGCTAAAACAACTACAAGCCCCACCAATGAAATTCAACAGATGAAACCTGCTACAACAGACATTCAACCGACTAAAAATCCATTGACTTCAAAGCAAAAACAAGAGCAGTAGCAACCATAATTAATACTAATAGGACCAATGGTGATCCATAAATCTAAACTTAAAGGAAAAAGAAAAGAGAAAAATAAAATAGAACAACAACAGACACACCATCTAACGACAGTTATCCACCTTCATCAGCTAGGATCGACTACTGCAGTTGACACACCAAAACTTAGAGATGGAGAATTGGACTAGTCATTGGAAGCCCTTACTAAAGAGGATGCAACAAGAAATAAAAGAAAAAATGAACAAATAGAGAAACTTAAAGTGGAACAAGTTGAATTCCTGACCAAATGCAAGAATTTAACACAAACAATTTTACCAGAAACAACAGAGACCGACACTGAAAAACCATTAGAAAGAGCTTACTAGTTGTTGGAAAGTGTCATGTCGAACCTTCAGACACAGTTGTAGACCAAGAAAGATGAGAAAAAAGAAGATACTTCTGTGCTACTAAGACATCAGTACACAACATTTTCAAAATCCCACAAGGTAATGGAGGAATATTTGGAGGAGTCTGCCACCATAGAAGAAGTACTACACAACTGGTATACTTAATATGGATAGCTATTCCAGTAGGCTTGGGAGATTCGTGAACACATCAAGTAATTAGAAAATCAACAAGGTCTGGAGAAGCAATGAGGAGCACAATACATGATTATATTGTACTGGAGATAGAAAAACTCAGAAAACTGGAAAAAAAAGCACATCAGTGGGTGAATCAGGCACTACCTAGCCTCAACACACTCGACAAAATTTTTCCACAAATGATAAGATTGCTCGACACGACTGAAGAAAAAACTCAACTGTTGGGAATTGATATGATCAATATCAGAGACCTCCAAATATAAGAGAATTTGTCGATTCTGTCAAGCATTACAACCTTGACCATTGACATTCAGAATGCCCTCCACAATTGGACAAAATTTCAGCACCAAGTAGCCATTACAGTAGAAGCCATTGTGGAAGTATGTGTACAGAAATGACCATCCATTCGACTGCACAACCCGTGAAGAAATAACAAGTGGAAGAAACTACTTCAGATAGGATAAATTTTGATTTCCTCCCCTATTTCTTTGGGACGAAGAAAGATTTTGTTTCTGGGGAAGATGTTGGAGGAGCTAGTCGGTGAGCTGACTAGACTAGTTAGCCGACTAATTAGAGATTAGGTCGGCCTCCATAGTTCGTGTCTATTGACTGAACCAATAGGTAGTTATTCAAAACTGTTTATGTAATCATATATAATAGGATGTTGAGCTAGATACAAACTTGGTTCGATTTGATGTTTGTATGAACCCATATGTGTTTTGTGCAATATAAGCTATTATTCAACCTACTATCATGTCTCTTGTCTCTGTCATGATTATATGACTCTATATGTGTATTATTGGTAACTTAGTGATATCAGTGATTACAACAGGGTTCCCTTTCAGAACTTGCATGAAATTCATGTATCAATCTAATGTGCGGCCTTAAAAAGTTGTCGCCAACTAAACCTTCTTAATATCTTCATCGAGGACTTGCTTCACAGTCCATATCGCTTCGCAAAAGAATCCATATTGTTCAGGATATTCCATCCTGTTTACATGGAACATAGGTAATTTCACATCATATCCCTCCATCCTGGGACTTCTTCCTATGTTCGCTGATCCGCTACTATTCGTGTGTTGATGATACATTGGGAAATTTGGTGTCGAGCTAGTGTTTCTTACTAATTGTGGTACTGTGCATGGAGGTGTAGGTGTTGAGAGCTAGGATTTCACATCACATTCAAGCATACATTAAGCTCATACACATCCATCAAAGACAAGTATTTGGGAAGGGACGACCAGTCCAAGTTTGTATTATCTTTGATAACTATTTATACATTATGAGAGAGGGTGGAGTGGTTGTACCCGCTCCAAACACTCATTTTTTAATATCTCTTTACACTATATATTTATACAAATATGATGATATTTAGGAGGTCAAGTGGCACCATCTACATGTTGGGTTATAGGGCAGACTTGGGCTTTATACCATTAACTTCGCACCAACAAAAGACCCACAGTGTTGGCCCTTTCAGCAACAACCTACGAACAGGTTGCAGTCTCACCCGAAACAGCTATGGGGTGCCGCAGAATCAGGTTTCTGCAAGCAGAAGAGGGATATTACTGTACCTTTAGCTTCTAACACTTATAATCATACAATGCAGCGCTTTAATAGTTACTTGTTTAGCTTCACGGTTAGATAAACAAACAGTGCCTTGCTTAACCCTTTACTGGGAATTCCAGCGAAGTTAATATTTAGCAGTGATCTTACTTATCATATATATATTTGTCAATGCATCAAGAACATAACAACAACACAACAAAAACCACAACACACGATATAATGTGGTTCACCCCCAGTGTAGGGGCTACGTCCACAGAACTGTGTTTTATTCAACTCTTTACAAAAACCACAGTTCTGATCTGCGCACTCAGCTGCAGATCCCTTCAAGTCCTCAAAGCCGCACACACAGCTGCAGGCCTCTGCGCACACAGCTACAGATTTCCTTTATCACCCAAAACCCTCTACGCACACAGCCGCAGAGGTCATCCACGCACACAGGTGGGACTTAACCTTCTCTTACAAAATAGCCTTAGCTTCCCATCAATTCATCTTACATCAAAAATCCTAACCTGAATTCTTTACAAGAGTGCTTATTTATAGTGCACTTATTATAAAAACCATGGGCTTAAACCATGGGCACCTCGAACCCTAAACCCTGGACTTAAACCATGGGTTTATTACAAAAAGAGGAGTTTGACTCAACCCTGACACCCCTAAGACTGTTTTGAGTTGTAAATCCGCTTACAACTTCCACAAAAACCGCGGAGTTACCAAAATTAGGGACCGTTAAGGTGCGCGCCCCAACAGGTCCCTAAGAATCACCAGTGGCCCGTCCTGGGACACTTTGCTGCTCTTCTGGTAGGCAAACTTTGTCAGTGATGATAGCGAACTGCTTGTTGAGGCCACGCATGATATTGTTGGCAGCTTGCTCCTTTTCGACCAACTCCTGCAATACTGCGGCTGATGCTTCGCTGGCCTTTGTCTGCGCAAATGCAGCATATTCCTTCAGAACTTTGAGTTGGGTGTCCATAGCAGTACTCAACTCGAAAGCTTTGCTGATAAGTGGTTGCATAGAATTTTCCACTTCTGTTGCTTTTGCTCTGCACGACTCAATTTCCTACTGGATTTTATTGCTTCGCTTTACCTTGAGCATTTTCTCCATAGGCGACAGAGTCTTAATTTCTGCTTTTACTGTATCCAACTCTGTCTGTCGCTGCCTGATGATTTCTTGCAGCTGTCCAACTTCTAGATGTTCCTGCAGGGTGGTCCAGGCCTCAACATTGTCTTCTAACAGCTTTGCTGCACTGCTCGCAATATCCGAGATTTTTGCTATAGAGGCCTGAATGTCTGCTCGGCGTTGCTCCCTGACCTCTGGTGGGCTCTCCGGGGTGATGCGGAGTTGAAGCTCCACAATCTGAGCCTCATGTTTTTCTTTGAGCTTCTCTATTTCACTGCGAGACTGCTGTGCATAGTATTTCATCCTGACTAATCTTTGTTCTGGTTCTTCTACCAGCTGTACATCGAAGTCAGGAAGACTTCGACATGCCCCATCCAAAACTTGTACCAGTGTAATCCGCTTACGTTCTGCATCCGTCTTTCTCTGCTCCGCTACCTCCAGCTGCGCTACGAAGCCCTGCTGCTGACTTATGGCATTTTCTAACTGTATTTGTGAATATTGGTCTCGTGCCTGGATTTCCTTCATAATTGCTGACTGACAGAGATGTAGCTCCGTCATGGATAGCTTAGTGTAATCTATTCCAACCTTCATACTCATCTCCGAACGAGACGTTGCATCTGTTAATATGAGAGCTGTGCTCGACACTTGTCCTTTGTTATCTCTGGCCAGCCATTGCCTTAGGTTTGGCTGCGCGCTTACTGGGGAACTGCTTGCTGAGGCATCGATCAGTGATTTTTATGCTAAGTCCTTCAACTCCGAAATGTGTTTTGCTACACTAGTGATGGCATGCAGATGTATATCTGCAAATTTTGACCATTTCTTGGTGAGAACTTCTGTGGACTTCGATAGAGCCCGAACAAGCTCCTCACTTGTTAGGCTGGGCTCCTCGTCAATATTCTTGTTCTTCGACGCCTTCGTTTTCTTTCGGGACTGGGGTTTGTTTACTTCCTCTGGTTCTGGCGTCTTGTGCTTATCCTGTCGATTAGGGTTTGAAGCAGTTTGAACCGATTCTTCTTCTTCTTCTTCATTGCCATCATCTCCACTCTGGTTGCTTTCACTCTGCTGCGACTCAGTTTGTTCTTCACTGTCTTCAGGGGGGTCTTGCTGCTGTGTATGACTAGGGCTTGCGCCCAGATTGGTAATTGGGGGAACTGGAATGGTGGGTTTTGTCCCTGCGTCCTTCAACCATTCCGCCGACCATTATTGAACGACCGTGAGGATGTCTTCTTTGGTCACTACATATGGTAACTTAAACCATTGATGCTTTTGATCTGCGTGGGCTTGGATGAAAATATGATGCATGTCGACGCTGAAATGGGCTGCGTCGTCGTATTGAGAGAATAACTCATTATTGAGCCGAAGGGTTTTCATGATCTCATACAAGATAATCATCATATAAAAGGAAAATACACAGTTTTTTATCTGCTGTAGGGTTTTATCCTGGGAAACCCACAGAGAGGCGTACCGTACTGCTCCAGGCAAGTCCGGAGGTATAGCAGCAAACTGCACGTCGGTAGGTTCTTGCCATCCTACCAGGGCGATGAGGACTATCAACCAGGAATAGTGAAAGGGCCTACCTTTCTCTTGCACATCGTGGATGTCTTCAAGGAATTCCTTCACGATATATGCTACCTAGTTGCAACTGTAGCCTTCGGCACAGTTCGCAACAGTTCTGATAACCGGGGCAGGCACTTCATATGGTCTGCACTTTCGCATGAGCTTGCATGCTAGAAGCTCAACTGCGAAGCGAATATTATGTTGTTGAATTGTGGAAGTGTGATACCCTCATTTTTGTTAGAATAATCAACCCATAGTATTTACCCACTTAGACATTATTTCATTTATTTTGTCTTATTTGCCTAGTCCATGAGTCCCACCATGTACAAGTTGCTAATTTCATATCCATAGAGGTCAAACTTGCCATTATTGACTCATGGAGTGCTTAGGAAAGACTTGGGAATCAAATCTGCTTTATTCCTGGCCTCCTAGGTGCCCTTCTGCTTTTTCTGCTTTATTGCCTGCTTTTTCAGTGTTTTAAGGCACATAGGAACGCAAGACTAGGTGAGGTGAATCAGCTTTGTTGCCTCTTCCTCCTCCACTCTTTCCTCCATGCAAAAGAATTTATGAGCTTCCATTTGACCACTCTTTAGCTTTCCCATGCGCCCTTGCTAATTCGTGGGGTCCTTGATAGATTTGGGATCAGCTTTTTACACCTATGGGGGATTTGCCTATTTTGGGTAAGCCTGCTTTATGCTAGATTTGGATGCTTCCTTATGCATTCGATTTGCTCATGTATTCTATATATTCAACAGCCTATGTTATTACAGGGTTGGCTATTGTACACTCAGTCAATATAATTTTGTGTTACAGCTCCATATTCAGTCTCCATTGTTGATAATTTTGCATGATCAATTGTTAATTGTTGTGGGTGAAATTAATCTACTGCAGGCCTGAATTTCTACAGTTTTCCCTTCATCAGGCTGAAGCATTCCTTCATGCTTTGTGCGAGCTTCTTATCCTCATGCTTTGAAGGAAATTCGGTCCCCGGATCAGGTCCTGCTATTGGTAAGGCTGTGATCCTGTGAATGAGCCCACCATTAATAGGAATTTTCTTATCTCCTATCCATAGGTGGCCGTCATGTACTAATGCCAGCAGCTGCTTGACCACTATGGTCACCTGTGTGCTACAACCAAAATGGGGAACATCGAGCATCTTTAGCAGACCAGCTTGATCCAGGCTAGCAGCCCACTGTTTTACTTCCAACAATGTCGCACCAGTCTCTGGATATTTGACAAAATGCAAGTATTGTGCTGGGGTGAACTGTGGAAACTTTCCACGATCATTCGTGTCGTGGTCGGCATACTTAAGCCGGTCTATTTTCCTTGTCATGGTCCCTACCAAATGCACACTCGGGGGCAATGAAGGGGTGCGTAATGTGAACTTATTTAGCCACCGAGGTGGCTGAACTCCTGGTCGAACTGGTGGAAGATACAATGGACGCTTCGGTGCAATATTCTCATCTTCTACAGGTGGAGCCTCTGCTGAACCAGACGGATGCATCTCGGGGTCCTCTGGCGTTTTTCCTGATTGCTTGTGTCGGTCTTCATTGTGCTTAGAATGCACTTCAGGCTTAAACTTCTTTTGGGTAGATCGTGTCTGCATTGGCTGGGTCGGCGTTGGGGGAGTTTCTTCACGGGGTGCAGATGCAGGTGGTCATTTGAAAAGGTTCAGCAAACCCGTCTGCTCAAAATCTCTCAATAGTTCCTGGAACTCACGATCAGCGGACATGGATGCAATTGTAAAACTCAAGAAACTAAAAAATGCGAACCTTGCGGGTGTGGGTGTCTTCTTATAGAATCTATCCATGAAATCTATCATAACTGTGCATTGATGGCACCAATTCTGATAGAGATCTTGTCCAAACGGTGGTAGATTTTCCAAGATCACATTAATACAGACAGTTAATACAGAGAACATACCGGCGCTGCCAAATATGATTTCTTCTAACGGTCATTTTTTAAGTTTCGACAAACCTTTCCTTCTTCGGAACAAGCAGTCGCTGTGGCTACGCCCTAATGAGGACATTCGAAACCTCTAGACACCATCTGCGGCATGGAGTCGAGCTTCAACCCACGATAAAATGTCATCCACAGCTTCAATGAATCCTCTTATTTCCAGGAACTTCATCAGACATAAGTCCCGACACTCATGGAGAAGTTGGGTCGCTTTGCTTACCGTGTCTTCATCCCAATAATCTCCACTCGTAGCACACTTAGGCTGGTATTCTAATCCAATGTTGACTGTTCATGTCTTCAGGGGCTGAGTCACTTCAGGGGCTTTGACTGCTGGTCCGTGTATGTCGCAGTGTCCTTCTGACTCAGGAATACCAATATTGCGCGGAGCATCATCCTCATCAATTGCGAGGTTATAATATTCGACTGCATGAGCTTCTTGTGCTTTCCAATCAGGCCGGTATTTTACTACTTCTTGATCCTAAAATACCTTAGCATGGACCAACCTGATAGCTGCATCTAAAGCTGGACAAAATTCATTAGTAGAAAAGGTAAGCACAAAACTATCAACAAGACTATCCCAACTTACAGTATCCCGGCGAAGCTCAGCCTCCGCGTACCAGTTCTTTGCTATTGGTTCCAAAGTATGCACAAAACTATTTACCCATGCTTCCTAAGGTACATGCTGCCATGCTTCGTAGCACTGTGCCAAATGTTCCTGAGGGCTAGTCTTCCCATCAAACCTGCTTTGCACCTCCTGGGGCTGATCCATAATTCTCAAGAGAAGGAACTTCTGACAAGCTTCCCAACTAGGAATGTTCTTCTTATGGCCATTCCACCATCTGGGTGCTATGGCTCTGAATACTGAATCCAGAGTCTCCCTTTTCTATTAATCTAGTATCTGTGCACCAAGCCATCTGATAGATTTGGTAATTCTGGCAAATCTATGTCCATGCAGCTCATAAAGTCTATTCTACCAGTTTTATAACCCATAATCTGAATCCATCATGCAGGAGCTGTCACACTACCAATCCATGATACCTTCGGCAGTAGGATCAACATAATCTTCTTCCTTATCTGTGATATTGTAGATGTGGTCCAAATCATCCTGGTATTCATCTCTTACTGGCTCTTTGTATCTCTCTCCTTGAGAAGGGTCCAATGGGACTATGACTCTCATTCCTTTCCCTTTAAAAGTCATCTATCTCTTCTTTAGGTTGATGACTGCATCGTTATCTATTGCCCATTCAATGCCTAGTAGTGCGAGATAGGGGTTGCTGTCATCAATTATTTCAATTACCTCAAAGTATGCTAAGGTACTGACTCCATCAATATCTACTGGTACACTAGGGAGTCTTCCTAGGGGCACAATCTTCTGCTGATTGGCTAATCTCAACTGTATAGGGGACCAATCAAGGGTAGGTTTTCCTATTTGTTCCCAAGTTTTCTTAGTTAAGACATTTACCTCTGATCCTAGGTCCAAGATAACAGCAGTCATATCATACTCTCCTATCTGAGCATTCAATCTCATTTCCCTGCCAGTTCTCCTGACTCTATTAACAGCTTTTGCCTGACCAGAACTTTGCTGAGGTTCACAGGAAGCAATAAATTTCTGCAACTCACTTAAAGGATTCTGATTTCTTAGGAGCTTCAGACAACTCTGTAAAAAGGAGGACAGTGTACTTACTTTGTCTGTCGAAGCTTATTGCATCTACGACTGCTGCTGATGTTGTTGCGCAAGTGCTACTGATGTGCTAGTAGCAGCAAAATCTCGCTTGGATTCCATGAATGTCTCTTTTTCTCTTTTGATATCAAATGTTGGGACTTTCGCTGGGACCTTACGAACCCAAGCCTCGTCAGGTTGTTTCTCCTTATTTTGTACTTCCGTCGTAGCTCCACTCCGGGTAACAACATTAATGGCTGGGGCAGGTCTTTGCTCGATGGAAATCATCTGAATATTCTGAGTAGGGGCACTGTTTCTTTCCTGAATCTTAGTTATCAACTACGGGCACTGCTCGATCACATGATCTACTGCTCAACAATACCGACATGTCGTAGTTGGGTTCCAATAGTCTCTCGCTAGATGCCTGCCTGGTTATAGTTGTAACACACAACCTAGCCTCAACCTCTTCCGGCCATACCACCTCGACCACGACCTCCAAAAGCACCTCTACCTAATGCACCACCGCGGTAGCCATAGCCATCATTGCTCTGTCCCTCATTTTGTACCCGATAAGCATCGTAAGTTCATTTTCTCATGAGGTCAAAGCTGCGACACTCATCTTCGTTCTGTCCCACAGACTTACAGAATTTACAATAGGGGTTCTTAGTTACTTGCCCATACCTCTGTAGTAGATAGCAGTCTTCAGGTCGATGCTGACCTGTTGTTCTGCAGAGCTCACAATATAGGACTTGCGGGTTAAATGGGTTTGGCGCACCAGTATTCAGGTAATTTCTTACCACAGGACACTGTTCCTTGGCATGACCTTATGTTTGACATTGTGTAAACCAAACCTCTTCACGACCGGTTTTTCCTTTCTTCATATCGTGAAGCTCCAAAGCCATCACTGCCAACTGTGCTTGGATTTGAGCAATACCAGAATTGTCTTCGACAAGAGCGGTTTCAAGCTTCATCACGATTTCCAGAGCCTCCTGCTGGTTAGCAACCTTCTATTGCATGAGTGGAGTTCTGATATGCGGTAGCAACACTGCAATGAACCATTCCTTGTGCTGCGTAGGTCCAATGGTGAAACTGACTTGGTCTAGCAAAACTTTGAATCTTTGATCAAAGTCCCACACTAATTCGCCGCGCCTCTGATGAATCTCGTTCAATTCAGTGATACACTGCGACTCTGATTTCAGCTTCTTAAATTCCTTTATCATTGCTACTTTTATATCATCCAATGCATGGTTCTGAGTGCTGGAAAACTTCATGAACCAGGTCAGAGCAT
>LPNX010890270.1:3260-76052 GCA_001517045.1 Pseudotsuga menziesii | reverse complement strand
TTCACTAAAGGAAGTACTCGTGTCGATGGCGAACTCCGTCACAAATGCTTCAAGGGTTCGCGTTGTCCAGAAATCAACAGCACGGGATATCTCGTTGTTCGCCCTTTTCGGTATATTAATTCTTGCAGGGGTCCAATCAGGAAGCTGACATTCTTGGAAGTTCGTCCTTCTCTCTGTTATCCTGGATAACCACTGGTGCAACTCTATGTGGATACTACCAAAGAAAATTTCATAAATATCACAAAAAACATACCGTTGTAAAAAGTCTTTTGCACTATGACGCGGATCTTTGTGCTCTTGCTCAGCGAATTTCAGATAAGTCTCATCAAGCCAATCACCAATTTCCTTCACAGAGGGTCTCCAGAACATAGCCCTTGAGGTACGACGTAAACCCCTCTTGAGCAGATACTGAGTTCAACCGGCAACGGAACCAATTTGTTGGGCTATAGGGCAGACCCAGGATTTATACCATTAACTTCGCACCAACAAAAGACCCACAGTGTTGGCCCTTTCGGAAACAACCAGCGAACAGGTTGCAGTCTCACCCGAAACATCTATGGGGTGCCGCAGAATCAGATTTCTGCAAACAGAAGAGGGATATTACTGTACCTTTAGCTTCTAACACTTATAATCATACAATGCAGGGCTTTAATAGTTACTTGTTTAGCTTCGTGGTTAGATAAACAAACAGTGCCTTGCTTAACCCTTTACTGGGAATTCCAGCGAAGTTAATATTTAACGGTGATCTTACTTATCAGATATATATTTATCAATGCATAAAGAACATAACAACAACACAAGAAAAACCACAACAAACGATATAACGTGGTTCACCCCCAGTGTAGGGGCTACGTCCATAGAACTGTGTTTTATTAAACTCTTTACAAAAACCACAGTTTTGATCTGTGCACTTAGCTGCAGATCCCTTCAGGTCCTCAAAGTCGTGCACACAGCTGCAAGCCTCTGCGCACACAGCTGCAAATTTCCTTTATCACCCAAAACCCTCTGCGCACACAACTGTAGAGGTCGTCCATGCACACAGCTGGTACTTAACCTTCTCTTACAAAATAGCCTTAGCTTCCCATCAAGTCATCTTACATCAAAAAGCCTAACCTAACTTCTTTACAAGAGTGCTTATTTATAGTGCACTTATTACAAAACCATGGGATTAAACCATGGGCACCCCGAACCCTAAACCCTGGACTTAAACCATGGGTTTATTACAAAAAAAGGACTTTGACTCAACCTCGACACCCCTAAGACTGTTTTGATTCATAACTCCGCTTACAAATTCCACAAAAACTGTGGAGTTACCAAAATTAGGGACTGTTAAGGTGCACACCGCAACACTACATCTCCCCCACAAAAAAAAAACGTTTTTTCATCCCGAAGAGAACAAAGAAATATGCATCAACATCCTGGGTCTCTTCTACTATTGAAGTAGTCCTCACTGTGCATCAACCATGCATACCGGTTTGCATAGGTAACTTAGCCACAACAACTGCCAGCTTGATAGGAGAACACACGTGTACAAGGCTCTACTGTGACTGGTTACTCTTTAGCCTCCATCTTCAATCTGGAAGTAGTCCATCAAAGTCTCATCCTCTCACAACAACAGTCAACCATCCTTTTCCGCAACGAGGTCTTTTGGTTTAAAGCCTCACCCTGGCTCATCTGACTGACATCTCCATCGGTTCAGGCATGTGGGGCCTTTTGGATCTTCGACTTTCTATGCCATTTCTCTGTCTTCTGGCTTTCCGACGTCACAACCCAGGAACAATTTCAACATTTCAATGCTAAGGGGTTTAAGCACATTGTCATCATGTCTCGTTGGAGTGATTTTCTATGTAGGTGTATGATATATGCTTGAATGTAATTGCCATCTTTTGAAATACCTGTAAGAGTGTTTGATTCTTGCTCATGTCCATGATCTTGGTCATGAACGACTTCCTATAGTTCAACTAACTTATCATGAATCAACTTACAATAGTTGGCAAGAGACCAACTTGATTTACATAAAATGGAGCGGATCGCCTGCCTCTATTGAGACTCACATTTAACCCCCTCTTGACTTCAAAGTTTTACAAAAAATTTACAATAAAGTCAGTTTTTAGAAGTCGACACCGACTACCAACCCAATAATATTTAAATATGTCGACTGAATTTAAACTAGCAATACTAACCTACCAACAAATATTAAAAAGTTGGTTGTATCGAACAACTTAAGCATCGACTAGAAGTCGGTTATATCGACCAAAAGACAATATTAACTTTTTAAAAGGAATATTGGTAGCTAGTTCGTTCTAGACCCATCAGGGCTGTCCCTTGGTAGCCAATCCATTTTGGACAGTGCACATTCTGTTGGCACGTGACATTCAAAAACACCTGCATCTCGCATAGGGGATCCGAGAAGCTTAGTCATGATAAGACAAGGGAAACATTAACGTGTTGCAGGTTTTAGAATGCTGGATCAGATGGCAGGAGACCTATCTATAATTTTCAGTGTTTTTAGCTCTATAGTTGCACTCTGGTTGTATTTTATTTTTATGATTTTTTCTATATCGATTATATGAATGTAATAGTTTTGGCTGGGAAGGGGCAATCAATAGGGAAACCTTCACTAGCTATCTTCCCCTGTGCAGGTACTGGTCTGAGAGGAAGAAGGTTTAGGATCTATGTAATCTTTTTGATGTGAATGATGGTAATGTGGGAAGGGGTCTAGATAACCAGAACCTTATAAAGATAAGGGGAGGGAGGAAATGGGGTAAAGATAGAATGCTCTCTCTAAAGAAGATTCCTAGTCTAGCGTGGCTCTTTCAACTGGACGGGACTGATTGTGTACTTTATTGTATCATATAGTAATATAAATTCTCTTGCTTACTAACAAAAACAAAACAAGCGAATAAGCAGTCGACAAATTCATATTGGCTGGTCGGTGACTTCATATAGAATGCAATCAGTAGTGGGCAGGAGCAGTCAATCGTTACCCATTTAATTCATTGACAGTTCAATCGACAACGACAGGTCAATTATACGACAGAGAATATCTTTTGTTGGTTGACATCTTCTTTAGTTTATAGGACTGCAATGGTCACCTGGACTTTGTTGACAAAACTTTGCTGGTCGAATTGGAGGTACAGTAGGAGTGGACGTCTCCATTGTAATATAGAATTTGAAAAGGTTTCATTATATATGCTTGCGGAAATCTTTCGATGGAGAAATATTGTAGTACTCCATCATTTCACAATAATTTAGAATTCTAGCCTCTAATAGTCCATATCACTTGTTCTTCCATGTTTAGGTAAGGAGGATGGATCCTATTAAAGCTTTAGTCATGTCAAACCATAAATATATAGCTTTAGTCATGTCAAACCGAACCATCAAGTAGATGTAATAGAAGGTGTATCAAGGGATCACTTTTCTCCGATCGATTTGCCAACATAGTGAGATGTCGATTTGTGGACATAGTGACTGAAGGGGAGCCTCCAAATAGTGTGAATGAGTCCAAGTTCTCTCTCTCCAAGGTATCAATGGAGCGCTCCTCAAGATAATGGCCTAGGACAAGCACTTCTGTTTGCGCAGATACACACTCTTTTGCCCATAGTAGGGAAGGGAGACCCCATCTCATCGCTGATAAATAATAGGGTAGGAAGACTTCACAATGCAGGTCATTGAAAATTTATGAGAAACCACTCCAGGTCGATGAACAACTTCCACTAGATACTCTATCAGTATCGACAACATTGGTATCATCTTCTAAAGTGGCATGTGCTCTTTTTTTTTCTTCTCGTTTGCTGCAGCTGGGTTTTCTCTGTTGTTTTGGGGTACATATGGTTGATTCAAAACTGGTCGATTCTTCTGCTCTCCTCCAATGATGGTCAGGTGGTCTTTTGTTGCATTTGTTGCAGTGACATGGAATCAAATTACATAGGATGGTGATGAAATTCAATGACAACGATACTCATAAATTTATCATTGCGTCAATCCTTCTTTTATATATAGACAACACGTCGGCACCAAGAAAGTGTATGAGCATATGGTCGTAGATTTGATGATAGCCTTCCTCAATATTTCACATAGGCAGCATCAGTAGTATGACGTGTTTTCACCAGATCTCCATAGGTAGTGTATAACCTAAAAAGTTTCCATCATAAAAGTGATAATATGTATATATGCATAATTGATCCACGACAACATGTGCAAGTATACTAGTCGATTGTAAATTTAAACAACACAATGCTTAGCATCCGTCTGGTTGATGGTTATCTACCATAATATAAATGATTGTCAACAACTCGACCGATATAAGGTCAGTAAACTATTGGTTAGTCAGCAAAATTGCTCACATAATAGTCGATGGATGTCCATTCTACACATTTCCTTTCATATATATTATCAATATATTCTGCAAATCATCATAACTACCAACAATTGTCATATTATAGTAGTCTATTCAATGTGATTAAATAATAACTAAAAATCGTGAAAGTAACAAAATCTTATCTTCCATGTTCCAGGTGTTTTCTTTACCCAGGCACATGCAAAATTTCTTGCATGCTCTTCCAAGCATATCACGTTCTCTTCCAAGTTCAAACCACTCCTCTTTTGCTGTTGTTGTCACCCTGCCAAAATAAGACGACCACAACGCCATATGTTGAGAGCTAGGATTTCACATCACATTCAAGCATACATTACACTCATACATAGCCATGAAAGCCAAGTATTTGCAAAGGGACGTCCAGTCCGACTTTGTATTATCTTTGATAACTATTTATACATTATGAGAGAGGTTGGAGCGGTTGTACCTTCTCCAACTACTAATTTGTCAATATCTCTTTAAACTATATATTTATACAAATATGATGATATTTAGGAGGTCAAGTGCCCCCTTATATAGTAGGTATGTTGTTTCTCTGGGTTGGTCCTTCCTTGGGCTCAGGCGTAGTCTGGTTGTCTCCTTCCTTGTTGTAGTGTCGCTTAGTCCCTTCTGATCTTCTCTCGTAGCTTCTTATTCCAATCGCAACAAGACTCTCCTTAGTTCTATGCCTCTTATCTTGTTGAAACATTACCCCCCTTGACAGAAGACCACACTCTTCCTCAATTTACCTCACAAGTTCATCGTAACGCCCATCCATCTACCCTATATCATTACATCCAACCCTCATCTCCAAAGTACTCATAGCCTCCTCACACTAGAGCTTTACTCATTGGAGTTCATCTTCAATATTCCCTTTTCATAGATAAGCATTTTAATCCACAATTGCAAAGATAATAGGAACCTGCCTCTTGGTCCTTTGAAGAATTCCCTTTCTGCGTCGCTATAAGACTTGACTTTGTCGACCATGAACTCAGTGATGTATCCCTCCAAGATGATTCCAATCCACACTTTGACAACTCTTGATGCTCTTTTTTCTACATCCTTCAGCTGTTGAATCAACTATGGAGTCTAGCAAGTAAGTTCACCTCCTTGAAAATTTGTCTTTCAATAGGTCAGCTGCGCCAACCACTCATACAAGATAATCGGAAAATCGACGAAGAAATACTTTTAAATATAAGAATAGATATGCCTTCCCCACCACTCTTTTGTCATTATATAGGAAATTAGATTTTATTCTGCTGCAAATTCTTGGGCCTTTTGATCGAACCAATCCTTAATCTCTGGTGTCGTTGAATGCCACAACATATCCTCCTTCTCCCCGTACTATGGTCCCAACATCAGAACCATTTTTTGACATAGATCCATCGACATGGGTTCACACTTTGTTGAAACCCCTAAACAAAACGATCTCCCTGAGCATCGACCCATACAGGTTTTACCTTGTCCAGCAACACCTGTAAAGCAGATGAAGTGTCACCCAAGATGTTCGAGGGAGAACTGTTAGAACCATGTTCCTGTAGTAAGGAGGACCTTGTGCATCTAATTTAGTGTTATCTTCTCACTATTGCGACATCACTCAGAGATTGAGGCATGGTTTTTATTATTAGTTATTCATATCAGAAACCATCTAGATTGCATTAACACATTAGATCGCAACATTGTGTTTACTCATGAACATATTAATAAATATGGCATCATTTAGAATGCAGAGACATCGTGTCATTTAGGAAGAACAACCATATTTCAGCATTGAGTTATTTAGATCGCATCATTTCAAACAGGAAAAGCATAAATACACAAGAAAAATAGTTTCCTCCAATATCCGTTCATGTCATATTACTTTGTGCATCAAAACAGGTTCCTAGAAATCATCCTCACAGTTGCGACGAATAACAAAACCCAGATCGATCTTCTGTAGAGGCTAGGAAGATCATCACACATAAAATCACAGTCTCTTCATCCCAACTTATCAAACTTATTTTCCTACTACATTCCTACTTCTATATATAGGCTTGCGCCTTTTACAAAATGGTCCACTTTAATCGACTCTCTAATGTTGGCAGGTAGTTTTGGAGATATTTAGCCGCGCAAATCAAAGTTGATGCACAAGGTGAAAGATGGCGTGCAAGGCAGTTTGGTCATAGTTTGGCCATATTTTGTATATTTTGGTTGTTATTTTGTAGTTTTTGGTCCAAGTAGTTAGGAACTTGATCTAAGTGGATCATCAATGTAAAGGTGCAAGCCTATATGTAGATCTAGTATTGTAAATGTTGAATCTAGCTATGAATGGATATGGAGATAGTCTTTTTGTCTATATTTAGATCAACGTTGTGGAGAAATTTTGATCTTTTTGAGCATCTGTGATCTGTCCTTGATGCGAGATTTGAACTATGGACCGGCTTTGAGAACCTGTGTTTTGATGCTAATCTAATATGACACGATGAAGATTTGAGGGAAACAACATGTCATTCTACTTCTTCCTGTTTTCCTCTTTTCCTAGGACATGATGTGGATGATTACTGCAATATGATGTTTATTTCTAAATGATGCGATACTTTCATATGTTGAACAATGTTATGTTGGTATATCTGTTTATGCATCAATAATTCTGCTGCGATATGAATATGTTGATATGATCTGATGAATGGTGGTATGGATCTACAAATGTATGAACTAATGCTTGGGTCCTCCTTCTTACTGTGGAAAATTGGTTTCGATAGTTCTCCCTCAAATATCTTGGGTGAGACCTCATTTGCTCTGCAGGTGTTGCTGGAAAGGGTAAAAAATGTCTGGGCTAGTGCTCAGGGAGATCGTTGTGTTAAGGGTGTCGACAGAGAGTAAACCCTTGTCGATCGATCTATACCAACAGATGGTTCTTTTGCTGGGACTGTAGTGCAGGGATAAGGAGGACATGTTGTGGCATCCGATGAGACCGAAGATTCAAGTGTCGTTCAACTACAAGGCTCGGGAATTTTCCACGAAGGAGAATCAAAACACTGGGTTGATGACATAACAGTGGTTGGGGAGGTGCCTATATTCTAATCTCCATGAGTACTTTTCCTCAGAGTTTTTGATCATCTGGTATGAGTAGTTGGCGCAATTGACCTATCGAAAGACAAATTTCCAAGGAGGCGAACCCACTTGCTAGATGCTAGAAATGATGTAGCAACTGCAAGAGGTAGATAAAAAAGCATTAAGGCCTGTCGAATTTTGGATTGACATCATCTTGGAAGGGTACATCACTGATTTTGTAGTCGACATAGTCAAGTATTACAATGATGCAGAAAGGTAGTTCTTCAAAGGACCAAGAGGTAGGTTTCTGTTATCGTTGCAAATTTAAATTAAGATGCTCATCTTTGAAAAAGGAATATTGAAGATGAACTACGATGAGTAGAGCCCTGGTGTACGGAGGATGTAGGTTGGATGGTATGATACGACGTAGATGGAGGGAAGTTACAATGAGACTGTGAGGGAAACTAAGGAAGGAAGTGGTATTCTAAGAAGTGGAGTAAGGTTTTAGCAAGAGAATCGATAGAGGAAAAAGGAGAGAGTACTAATGTGACCGAGACAAGAGGCTACGAGAGAATATCACAAGGGATGAAGCGACCCTACAACAACGAAGGATATGACTAGGCTATGCCTGAGCCTGAAGAAATACCAACCTAGAGTAACAACGTACCCACACCTCCATGCACTGCGCCACACTTAGGAAGAAATATGAGCTCAACAACAAGCTATCCAACGTGTCAACAACACTCTAATAGTAGCATATCAATGAATGTAGGAAGAAGGCCCAGGATGGTGGGGGACGATGTAAAGTTACCTCTATTTCAGGGGAATGAGACTGAGGATCTCGAGCAATACTGGTTTTAGTACGAAGTGGTTTGGACTATCAAACAAGTTCAGGATGATGATGTTAAGAAAACTCAGTTGGCAATGACCTTCTGGGGTTGCGCACTGGATTGGTATATGAAGTTTACACAAGTTCCCATAGGGATTCTAGTGAAGACTCTAGATGAGATCAGAAAAGGATTGATTGAGGAGTTCAGAAAGCCTAAGTCTGAAGCGCAATACATTATAGAGTTAAATGAGATCAAGCAATATCTAAATGATACTATTTGGGATTTCGATCAACGATTAAATACACCGATGGAAAAATTCAGTTTTGGAATGAGTGATGTACAACACAAGGAATGGTTCATCACGATGTTAGTACCACATATCAGGATACCTTTGATGCAGCAAAATATTATGAAATAGAGTGAGGATCTGTAGATCATAATGAAACTAAAAGATTCACACGTTGGCGAAAATGGAGTTGGCATGAATTGAATTCAAACATAATTGGTGAATCTGACAATCCAGTTGCAAGATATCAAGAATGAAAGAGAGCATCGCGAGGAGGTTTGGTGTACTCGATGTCGTGTAGAGGGACATCATAAGGATCGGTTACCAAATTTTAGAAACTACTTGCTGTTGGGAGATCCAAATCCATTGAGGCATGGATGCATTCCATGGTGCCACATCTTCTAGGTTCATGGGCATCGACATGAAGATTGTGTGTTTATGTAGAAGATTGTCACGAAGCCGACGAATTTGTATTGCACGTTTTGTCGATATGTTGGGAACGAAGACAAGGATTGCCGACCATATGATTTTCTCCAGGACATGATGACGGATGCTTACTATGTAAAGGGAGAAGACCATCGAATGATGAAACAACCACAAAAACAACCATAGGTGGTATGGCGACAACTGCAACCATAGTTTTTATCACAGCCGTAACCGCAACCATAGTTTGTGCCACAACTGCATTTTTCTCCACCTCCTCCACAATACAACCAGAGGTAGTTTGCTCCACAACAACCACATTATACTCAGGCACCATACACTTAACCGCAGTATGCACAACTACAATCGAATCCCTCATAGTAGAAACAATTCAATCAACCGTAGTATCAAAAGCAAGGAGGATTTCATGGAGGATTCTAAGGAGGATGAGGTGGAGGTTTTGGTCGAGGAGGAGGATGAGGTAGTGGACCCATGCAATGTTATAATTGTGGATTACTAGTACATTATCAGAGAGATTGCCTAAAATTTCAAGAACAATGTACTTATTGTATCACTACATATCGCACTGTTGAGAACTTCCCATAATTAATCGTGAAGTGGCAAGCAAGGAACGTTCCCTAGTTGAAAAACCAGAACCAGAACTAGAATTAGAACCAACATGAAAATTAGAATGAGAAATATCCAGTGAATATACCACTGAACCAGAGCCAAGGACCAAAAATTGCAAAGATATCAGCGAAACCCAGAGTTCAGTGTGCTGATGTTGCTGTAATCAATCACGAACGTGCGGCGACAGTAGATGATTGTCTGATTCCATAAGTCCTTTTGGCTGGGAAGAAGAAGGTGCAATTTGATTTCGACACTGAGCTGGACACATTCTTTGAAGCATGTGATGTAATAAGAAGATATCTGGGTAAGTTGTCTGTTTATGAAATGCCACCTATTTTTTATTCCACATTAGTAGCAATACCATCACGACATCATGGTACCTTGCAAAAATTCTTTGAAATTTGACCATCGTTGGAAAAATACCCTGATGCACTCACTGATATTGTGATTCTACTACATTGACAAGAGAAAGGGCAATGCGATTCTGTTATGAACTCCCATGCACAAGAAGAAAACAAGGAAAGAGATGAGAATGAATATTCAGATTGGGGATTACGAGGTAGATTCATTCATTATAGATCTAGGATTTGATGTCAACATCCTGAAAAAAAAAAACATGGTAGAATATGGGGAGTGCATAGTTAGTTTGGTCCCCTGTACAACTGTGATTGGATAACCAGGCCAGAGTGACACTAATTGGGCGTGTTCTGCATCTAGAAGTGGAAGATGAAGGAATGAATACTTACACAGAATTCGATGTGATTGAGGTTGTTGATGTTGAATCTCATATCCCACACTGTTGGGGATTGGATGGGCCAATGATAGTTTGGCAGTGATAAATTTTAATAAGCGCATGATGACCTTTAGGAACTGTGACATCAAAGTCATCGCTCTGATGGATACAAATGAAGGAAAAAGGTACATTGATCCAGTTAAGGAAGAAGTTGTAGAAGGATGGGATCATGCATACAATATCTCAGAAGACTATATCCAACCTATTGTAGATGAAGAGTTGGGATGGTGGAGTTCTAGTTCTACATATTTGGATTCTGATGATGCCTTGGAAAATTGGTAGAATCAGATGCATGGGATATCAATTCGAAAGTGTGGTTTAATCACTCATTCATTGTGATGAGTCACAATAGATATTGTTGAGTTTCCAGTATATGAAGGTCTTCCTGAGTTGTTTGAGTTCCTTGTTGAATTTGAAGATAAGGTGTGAGAAACATAGAGATTGTTGGCTTTGGATGAAGCACTGAAGGATACTCGAACATGTTGGTGGATGACCCATAAGAAGTCGATTAATGGGTGGTCATAGAGTCGCAGGTTGATGACAGTTTGCTTTGGCGAAGCATACCATTACCAAGCTAAGAGGCATAATGGACAGAATGATCCCAATGGTCATCTAATTGCATGTCAAACCATGTGGGTGTCACAACCAAATGATGAGTGGGTACATGATTTTGTACACACATTGGATGAAATGCCTCGATTGTCATATGTATCAGCTAAGCTACGCAGAGAGATCATGACCTGGGAATATTTGTTGATTTGATTTAGTCACACCTTCATTTTTGCGGATACCAATCCAGCCATTCAAGATCATGGAAGAGGATCAACATAAACCAACATTTGTGACTGAATGGGGATGTTATCAATACATGACGATGCAATTTGGACTGAAGAACGTGCCTGCAATATTCTCTAGGATCATAGTCATCGCATTCAAGGGTTTTATTCAGAAGTTTCTGGCAGTTTACATGGATGACTGGATAGTTTATGGGCTGATAAAGGATCATCTCGCAAAGCTATGACTAATGTTGGAGAGATGTAGAAAACATCGGATTACGCTGAATTTGAATAAGTGCATATTTTGTGCACCTTTTTGGATGTTTCTAGGACACATTGTATTTGATGAAGGACTATTGGTCGATCCAACCAAGATTTCGTTGATCCTGAAATTGCCACCACCTACAAATGTGAAGCGACTTAGAGAGACACTAGGCCATACATGATACTATCGCAAGTTCATCAAAGAATATGCCATCATCACAACACCTATGGAGAAGTTGTTGAAGAAGGATGCGTAGTTCGCATGGAGTTAGGAGTGTCAAGGAATTTTTGACACATTAAAGACAGAGATGGATACAGCACCAATACTGGTTTTTCCAGATTGGATGAAGGAGTTCCATGTTCATGTTGATGCATCGTCGACCGTACTGGGAGTGGTGCTGACACAGCCAGGCGAAGGTGATATTGATCACTTGATTGCTTTCTCTATTCATAAGGTATCTTCTGTAGAGAAGAATTATACTATGACAAAGAGGGAATGATTAACAATGGTCTATGCATTGCGGAAGTTACGACTTTACCTGTGGGGAGGTGATTTCAAGATGTTCACAAATCACTCTGCATTGAAATACCTAATGAATAATCCTGTGTTGGGGGAGAATATATTTCGTTGGATACTTCTCTTCCAAGAGTTTGATTTCAAGATAATTGTGAAGCCGATTTGCTTGAATGCAGGCCCATACCACTTATCATGAATTGAGACAGGTGAAGAACTGACAAACATTGAAGATGGGTTACCTGGTGCACAACTATTCAGAGTTGGAATGGTTGACAAAAACTATGAGAAAATAGTTCAGTTCTTGGCAATGGGAACAACACCATAAGATATCACTACAAATCAGAAGATGCATTTGGTAGTCTGAGCCGTATATTTCTAGTTGATTGCTGGGGAACTCTATAATATGGGACCAGAAGAGATCTTACATCGAAGCATCCTACCGCATGAACAAGAGCAGGTATTGGAGGAAGCACATGTGTTAGTTATAGGTGGACACTATGGAGGTTGCGCTACTTCCACGAAGGTACTCCCCATAGGGTTTTGGTGGTGTTGAGGCCTAGAAATTTGCAGGCGACAACAGTAAGGGATTCTCCCCAATCAACGTTCCCAATTAGCCCGTTGACTGTTTGGTATAGGGAATCCATCCGGTTTGTGGTCCGGCTACCATAGGTCAAGTACAAAACAAAGGATTTACCGGTTACGGCCCGGTCCACCGAGTTTTTGTATTATTGACTTAATGTATGATATGCAAGTGCCTAATTAACCATGCAGGGTGATAAAGATGCGAGGAGCAGTCACAATGTGATGCACAGGTTCTTACCTCTCGTCTTAGACTCACTAGCATCCCAATCACAGACAACAAGAAAAAGAAATTAACCACCTAAACTATCCCTAGGGAGCGGGATTATCATTCGTAAGTGAGTAATACATTTTGTACATGCATTATGAAGAGTTACAGTTAGCTGACACTTCTTTTAAGACACATGAACAATTACAGATATTCGAACAACCAGATAGCCGATTATTTTATGCACAACATTTATTACTCACAGTGGAAAATATCCCAAAAGATACTGAAGAAAATTCAACAAGAACATAGGTTCAGGAAGTTAAATACTCTCACAGTAAATGAAACACAGCTGAAAACGAAATAGTTCCTCTTCAACATTATTCATTTAGTCGCATTGATACATTCCACATTAGCTCTCTCCAGCAGGCAAAAGTTGCACTTTCTGACTGCAAAACGAAGTAGTTCCTCTTACAAGCAAAATAGTTTGCAAAATTTTCCAGGAAAAAGTCCTTCTTAACTTCTAACTTTTCAGTATTTAAACAAAACAGTAAATCGTTTGGGTTTCCCCCCCCAACGCATGACCTTTCGGTCTCCTCAGCGTTTTGTGTCCCTCTCTCTATTTTCCTTTGCCTGTTCATGATTAATTCAGTAACCACGGGAACTTTTAGGTCTGCGTTTTGTTGCTTTCAACTTTGTGTCTTCCTTTGCTTCGTCTTCCTTTCGACATTGCCGGTTTCGATTTGATCAAGCCATGCCTTGACACCTGTTCGCCCCAATAGTCCATCGAATTATATATGCAACCAATTACCGTGTATCATTCATTGGAAGGGCGTTTTAAATATTAAAATTAGACACATGAAACGGCCAATCCACAAGAAAATGGCCAGGTGCATCCCTTGGGTGGGAAAGTTGTAAATCAGAAGTCGGCCAGGTTTGGACATCGGACGGGAAAAGGCTTTCCTAACTGCAACGGTGGAAAAGACAGGAGCTAAAGTGACACCTCACGTGGGCAAGAGAAGCTTTAATCAGAAGTCAGACAGCTTTACCCTTCTGAGGCTAAAGGACTTTCCCAGCCGCAACGGCGGAAGGAAAAAGATTATAGCCACGCGAGACCTGTGAGCGGAAAAAATTTAAATCGAAAATCGGAAAGGTTTGGACATCGGAAGACGAATGACTTTTCCAGCTGCAACGACGAAAGGAAAACTAAGAGGTGCGACCCTCAGGCGGGAAACTTCCCAATTGGAAGCCAGAACATTCTACACTTTGGACGCCAAACCACTTCGGCACCCGCAACGGTAGAAGGGAAAAATATTATAGCTTCCGATCCAACATCAAAATGACGCCCGATCATAAGAAAAATTAAGTGTTAGAAAACTTGAAAACAGTGAAGGTCCAACTGTTTCACCTCAGAGACAATGGTTTGTTCAAAGGGTAATTGATCCGACGAGTTTCAGGCTAGTAATCCAAATTCAATCCCATGACCCACAATAAAATCTTAACACAAGCATTCTCTGGAAACAAGCCGCAAACTCATCTTCAGAATCAACCAAAGTTAAAATGAGACCAAAACATTTATGGATCAAACGAAATCAAAGAAATTCTGAATGATGAAGGGGGGGGGGGCAATTTTTTTTAGAAATTTAGGGAGAACGGTTGCAGCTGCAACAGGTGGCCATCTCTCAACGGGGATGCAACATACTATGAACAGAATTGCGATGTTTATCAAAGGACTTGGAAGCCCTCATGGAGGGATGAGATGCCATTTGTACTTGAGGTGACACAACAACAATTTGACAAATGGGAAGTGGACTTTGTGGGACCAATGAATCCACCTGAAAAAAGAACCGGTGTGCGCTACATCATTACATCAAAAAATTACTTGACAAGATGGGTGGAAGCCACACTAGTTGTAGATTGTACCACTGCGATGCCAACAAGGTTTCTATTTGATAATGTGGTCACTCGGTTTGTTTGTCCAAAGATATTGATGAGTGATCAGGGGAGTCACTTCATAAATCACACCATCAGTTCGCTGACAGAGGAACTTTAGATACATCACAAGAATAGTACCCCTTATAATCCACAAGCAAATGGGATAGTTGAGACATTCAACAAGGTGTTGGAGCACGCGCTCACAAAGGTGTGTAATGCAAATCGCGGTGACTAGGATTTGAATATTCCTACATTCTTATGGGTATATCGCACCACTTGTTAAAGGTTAATAGGGCAGACACCATTCAAGTTGGTTTATGGGAAGGAGGAAGTCATTCCAGTGGAGTACATTTTTATGAGTTTGCGCATTACAACATCAACAGGGATGGATGATGCATGTGCTTTAGAAGAACACCTAGCTAAATTGGTATAGCTAGAGGAAGACTGCTTTGTCACAAGATTTCACCAAAGCATCGAGAAGGATCGACATAAATCTTGACATGATCGACATATCAAGAACAAAAACTTTCAGCAAGAATACCTGGTGCTTCTGTATGACAGCAAGTTCACCAAACGTCCATGTAAGTTGTAGATGCATTGGATGGGTCTGTATGTTATCAATTTCATTACTACGAGAGGCACAATAAAACTATAAAATTTGGATGGTACGATGCTTCCTAAGTTCGTGAATGACAATAGACTGAAGCCCTAAAGGACGGGCTCGATGCTACGCGATGCTTGAGTCATTGTGCATAGAAAAAAATGTTTTTGCATAAGATGGTAATTAGGAGGATGGCGCGCTAGGAGTAAGGGGTTGCGCAAGTAGAGGAGTCAAGATCACAGTTAGGGAACCATGTCGCGACATTCGTAGGGACGTGATAGAGTCAAATCGACAGTAAATGTAGCAGTTAAACCAGTTAACTAGTGATGCTCTTGGACGAGACACACATTAATGACAAATTCGACCATTATATCGGGAGGATCGACGGTGGATTCAGGAAATGAATGAAGGATTTGGTCGTCCTGAGTGGGAAATCATTCACATGATTTATACCGTGCTATAAGAATCTATGGTTCATGGGTTGAAATCACCATTTTGAGGAATTGAGTTGTCAAGAGTGAATTGCAGAGATTTAGTCATAGAGTTCAGTTGCAGAGTCATGGGCGAGTTGCAGGTTGAGTTATATTGAGTTATAGAGCACTTGTGACTAATGTAGCAGGTAGTGCCACAATATATTTTGAGTGAGAGTGCCAGGGATTCACCCATCATTGGTTTCTAGATTGAGGAATAAGATACAAGTATGTCGGTGGGTTTGTCGCCAGTTACAAGGAATAAGAGAGGGGCCAATCGGCCCAAGTCTCCGCAGCAGAAGAAGAGAAACAAAAGGATTTCCACGAGAGCAGATACAGAGGTAGCTGAGGCCTATGTGGTGAGGGAATGGGTACCAACAGTGTACATCCCTGGCTATGTTCCCCTATGTAGAGATGGTGCCAAGGAATGAAATCCCATGAAGAATAAAAAATAACCCATTAAGATGGACGCAATTCAAAAAGGAATGAAGTGCAAGTTTTAGATCGCACCTTGTTTAGTCAAGATGAAGTATGAGGATCATGATTTTATTTACTTCAATGACTATATGGTAGAACAATTTGAGGATAGTAATAGACTAGAGAAAGACCCCACAGTGCGCACTCCACATGAGTGGGCGTTGGGATTGGACAAGTTTAGGATTTTAGGCCTGATTCACATGCCACATTTTGGGCGACTGACAGAAGAAAATACATGTGCCAAGAAACTCTTGGCATGATTTCATGGAGGATGCTTTTGGCTGGACTGACCGATTCTAGTCACTGTAGAGTTGATTTCAAAGATCACAGGGTTTCCCAAGCAGGGGCCTGAACCATCGCAATAATTCCTTGTAAAGGACAACGGACAAAGACTAGCAGTGATGCTGAAGAAGAAGTATGAATTGGAGCATGAAGGGCATGCATACAAGATGGACACCATCGATGAGCGGGCTGTGTGCATTGCAACTAGGATTCTTTCTAGAAAATTAGCACGGACGAATAAGATGAACCATTGCACCTTAGGGGTAGTTTGCTGCGCTAAGCAATGTGTTGCAGGAGTGCAACTGAGCTGGTCGTTGTTTTTGTTGAATGAGTTGATTGAGGATGTAATGATTGTGTAGGCAAGAAAATGCACATACACATATAGCTGGTTTTTCATCTTGATTGCACTAGTTGCATGGATGGAGTCAGAGGACTACCAATGGATGGACATCACAATTGCCTAGGTCTACAAGGGAGTGAGATACCAGAAGCTCTAGTACCCGAGCCATGAAGACAAGATGAAGGACTACACAATACAATTTTGGTTGTATTGGGAATCCTTATAAGCAACAACCATGAAGGTTCCATGGCTATTGGCCTACTTTTCCCCACTTGGGCGACCCAAGTTCAACAACAACAAAAAACCAACAAAACACCTAAAGACATCGGCTCGATAGAGAAAGCTCAGTCGGCAACACCTGCGAGGCAGGTGCAGTCTCACTCAAGATATGTTAATGTGTAACTGCCAGAACTATGTTTTTGTAGTTGGCAAGGGGTTATAGTCCCTTGGAGCCTGACCAAGGTGCTTGACAGAGATAGAGGGTTGGAGTGTTTTACTACTCGACGACAGCGCAATAGTGCGACATAGCTAGCGTGCGACTCAACCCTGTCCTTAACAACTTAACAGTTGGTGCAATAGTGTGACACAACTGATTCCTTAATAGAGAATGATCATGCTGTGACTAATATTATGACTTAACAATGTTTAAACATGAACTAATACACAATGCTTTGTCGATGCTCAGATATCCATTCATTCACTGCTTATCAGTATTGCAACATTCATTCAAGAAATAACCATAAATAATGCAAGATAATTGAACATTCAACATTAACAGTTAAACATTCAACACAATCATTCAATCATTCATTAACACAGGAAATAACGTGGAAACCCATCTGGGAAAGACCACCAAGGTGCTCTTCATCTGGCATGAGAAATATAGGTATCACATTGCAAACTGTGATTTACAGAATGTTTTAAGATATGTCTTTATAGCTTAGACTTTTCTTTCTCTCATGCTCTCTGGCTTATTCTTCTATATACTCCTACTGATACACATAAAGCATGGATCAACTCTTTTACTTTACTATCCGCGCACTTAGCTGTGGATTGACTCTACAGGATGGTCTGCGCACTCAGCTACAAATCCATGGCTCAACAACCTTCCTCTATCAGATGCCTCTTTGATTTCTCCACAATAATCCTACTCTTACCGACTCTTAATGAAGCTAACCCTTATACAGAGCGGGTTCCTCCTACTTATACAAATTACAAGAGCACAAAGGGTCGACTGAGTACAGATCAGTTATTACTTACAGAAGTAGCTACATGATATCTTCTATTACATTGATGACAGGCCATACTAGCCGCAAAATTATTGTATTACATTGATCACGGCCATAACTAGCCGTGGAAAAATAATTCAACCTGTTTGTACCGGCCATAACTAGTAGCAAAAACCCATCCTTTGGTCTTCCACTTACTCTGACTCCTGCATTATTTTGACCTGCTGCTTCCTTGCCTTATCTCTTCTACCTGCCACCCTTCCATTGAATGTAGGTGCATTTTCCTGGTTGCAACTTCCTCTACTTTGTATTTCCTTTCCATCCCTTGCTCGCTTTTATCCTATTGCATGCCCACTTTTCCTCTTGCGCTTGCGATTCAGGTTCTTCCTTGTGCACTTTTCCTAGCCCAACAGTCCCCTAACACTCACATGTGGCTTGTCCCAATCCACTAAGTGAAATTAAATGCTTTGGGTAAATTTTAAGTCTCTGGTGCATGTTGTGCCACTAGACCAACCTTGTCCTAAAATTCTTTTAAAATGCCTTATACTTGGCCAACCTCAAAAACCACTTCCTTGGCTTGCTTCTGCAATTTCTCCACACAGTCGAAACTAATGTGTTCTGATGGTACTTCTCCCAGCAACTCGGCTAACTGCTGAAGCTTCTGCTGTACAGGATAAATAATTCCTATAACCATTTCAGCCTCTGATTGATGTGTCATTAACTCATCATTCTGACTCTGCTCCCTTTCACGCAGAGTCTTTACCTCCTACTGTAAATACTTTATCTCAATGACCTTTGGAAACCATTTCCTTGAGAGACAGCTTCTTCATGTCTTCCTTGACTGCTACGATTTTCAGCTCAGCTTGATGTGCTTCCTTGGTGAACTTGGCCACTGTCTCATCTTCCAGAAGGTGTTACCAAGTCACTGAAACTACTTCTATTACCTTTGTGTAAAGCTTCTCTCCATATTTGATCTTGCCAATAGCCTCAGATGTTGTTGCTCTATGCTTTTCTAACACCTCAGGAGGTGTGCTTGGTATCTGTTGCACTTTTAGCTCCTCGACCTTTTTTCTCAGGTCTACCACAATTCTGGACAGGCGAGATACCTTTGCGGCCGTATCTGTATCTTCCTAGCCTTATTCCAAAGGGAATTCCATGACTGCATTCTTTATAGTTTCAGCCAAGGCAATCTAGATTTTCTCGCGAGCTTCGATCTCTTTCTCTTGTTCTCAAATAGGGCCTTACGGGCCTTTGCTTTCCATTTCTGCTTGGTAGCCAGATAGGCAATAGCATTCTCCCAGAATATTATTTCGGTGGAAACCACATGATGAATTGCATAGACTTTGACCAACACACGTTTGGAGAAATCCATCGACAATGTTCTAAACTCATGGACAACATGAACAAACTCGGTTGTCCTCATCTCCATTGTTGTTTCCTGAACATCTATCTTTACTGGCAACATAAGTAGTGGTGTTACGAGTGTGTCATTTGTATCCACACCGTAAATCTCAGCCTCGACGGTGCTTTTGAATTCATTGATGGCCTCCATCAATATATTGATGTGTTCCTCTAGCTTTTCAATCAAGTGCAGCTACTTTTTATTTAGGCCCTTCAGACTGGACTTTGCGACTTCTGCGATTGCAGCAAAAAACAAGCTTGTGTCCTCCTCAGCTAAATTGATAGTGTTAGCCATCTTTTTAGCTTTGCACTTTTTGTGCCATGGATGAGTCTACTCTGTGTTCCATGCCTCTTCCCGGGCCTTCTACACATTCTCATTAGTAGGTGTGTCATCAGAGTCATCCTCTTTGTCAGAATCCTTATCGTTGTTATTCTGCTCATTGTGGGAACTCAGCGACTCATTATATTTCCCATCACCTCCATCATTGCCTTGTCTCTGATCTTGGCCATTGTGTTGGCCATTCCCTTGGCCCTCTCCTTGGCTTCGTTCTTGGTTTCCTCCCTGGTCCATTTTCACATCGATCTGGATGTGCCACTCTTCCGGCCAGTCCTGGATGACTGCTTCGACATCCGTATCCTCAACCACAAAACCCGTCGGGTGTTCCTATTTGTCTAGGTGTTATCATGGCTCCAAGATAACATTGTGTACTCCATCCTGGAAGTTGATAAATGACCGATATCTCTCGACTGTCTCCGAACGTAGTCGATGCTGATTCCTGATTACATATCGAAGCTCCTCGCCATGCGGAAAGAAGTCTATATTGTTGTCTTTCTGCTGGATCCTGTCTTCCTTATCCTCCTAGAGATTCTAATACTTTGTGTCGAGGAAAATCACTAGGACATCCAATGGATGGTAATCCGGTGGATCAGACCAAACAATAAAATAAATTAAGATGAGCAACCAAGAGTAGTGGAATTTGGCCTTGTCGTCCTCTTGTGTTTGCTCCAAATATTCTAGTAGTTCATTCAATAAGTATTGTGACCAGTTGAAGATCAATCCAAATGCACACTTCTCTGCTAGCTCCACTATCCCAGCAAATATTACCACAATGTCCTCAATAGGGGCAATGAAAAATCCTCTACCTGTGTGCTGGAGATCATATTTCTGCTTCATTTTTGTCGTATCTATGTTTGGGCTCAAATATGGTGCAGGGTCATGCCCTTTCTTCGAAAGAACTTTATTGATGAAATGAGCTCGACATCAATAGGATAGGTCTTTTCAAGCCATAAATAACCTCGATGGAAATAGACAAGGAGCTGTTTCACATATAAACTTACTTGCATACTCCGACCAAAGTGGGGCATAAGTAGCAGGTCGAGTAGGCCCGCGCTTTCAACACCTCACGCCCACTCCATTGCAAAGAAAAACTATGGCTCAAGCGGCTTAGCTGGAAGCATGATCATATAATTTTTACTCTCCAGGCCCTCCTGCTTGCGTGTATCAGTATCGTTAAACTAAAGCTTGGCCAGTTTGGGAATGATGTTCATCTGCAAAGGTACATCAGCAGGGATATGAGGCGTTGCTAAGAAAGAGAGTGATTTCATTGGAAGCTTCACTTCCTCCACTTCTACTCTCCTTGGCCAAACATATTGTGGTAATAGGTTCTTCTCTTCTATGGTGGCACCCACAACTCTTCGTGACAGCGATTCTGGCGCATCCTCTACGGGTATGTCCTCAGGGGGTATATCTTGAACGGCCTTCTGTTTCATTAACCTGACTGGAGGGTCTGTGACTACTCTGGGATGTCCCTCTATGACAAAAAATGTCAAGGACCTAATACTGGAATATTGATGGGTGTATTTGCATATGGATTATGAGTATGGGCCACTGTAGGGGTCGAGCCAGAGGCCAGAGCAGGGGCCGAACCAGATGTAAAAACTATGTGGTATTTTTTGTGCCATAGTTTCTGGTTCTTCTTTGCACTGCTGAGCCTCTGTAAACATGATCACCTCTTCAATCAGGAAAGGGGACGTTCTTGTAACATTAGATTTCTCACTGGCGCTGGAAATCTCAATAACCATGAGTTTCATCTCTCTTACTAACAAACTATGGTTCGCTCTTGCTCTCTCTATGCACATAAAATGATTCTTGTTGATGAAGTATCATACTTATAGGGATGCACTCATCATGCATGAGATCATTTGATTAGAGATCGATGTCTTGTCAATCACATGGGTTTCCAATTCAAGGCAGTCCAAAACTAACTCACAGACTCGAGCTCTGATCTGTACCTATCAGGTCATTTATGGTAGTTATGGTGGAGATGACTGATGGGACCAAAAAAAACACCGTCATTCTCCTCAGATGCATCAAATGAATGACACCTTACTATCATAACCACCTTAATATTTCCAAGTATCCATGCTTTAATGACGTCCAGCCTGTCGTTCCAGCTTTTACTATGATTTGCACGCTTCTATCGCAACTATGTGACGGAAGAGTTCCCTTCCCCTTATTCTCTTTTATCTTTTTTTTTTTTCATGTGATGCCACCTTACCCAAGCATGTCACAACCATAATATTAAGGTTTCAAGTGGTTGCCATTGATCATTCCTATGATTGGCATGCCATCTAGCTTATGCAATTTTACTATGCCCGCGTTGGTGATTTGCACCATCGCATATGGCCCTAGCCAATACGTCTTTAAATTCCTTGTATGTTTGAAGAATTTACTCTCATATAGAAAAATAAGTCCTCTTAATTTGAACGTATTAGTCATGATATGGCGATCATGCCATGCTTTCTACCTTTGCTTTTCTATGTTTTGATGGAATCCTGTGACGAAGCGTTCTTCTTCCATCTGAATGAGCTGCGGAAACCTTTGTTCGATGACATCCATATCTCTCATTTACATTAGTGAAACAATTCTTAAGCTTGACACAATATACTCCATTGGCACCATGACTTCTTTCCCATACACGAATCTAAATGGAGTGTGCCCCGTCAATCTCTTGCAGGTTGTCTGGTAATCCCATAACATAGTTGAAGCTTTCAGAACCTAGTCATCTCAATGCACATTGCATACTTTGGTTAATGAATTCTCCAGAATCTTGTTGAAGGATTCAACCATTCCATTCGCTTAAGGATGATAGGGAGTCATTTTCCTATGTTGAATTTTTAATTCTGTAGTCAGTTCATCAATTATTTTGCTAACAAAATGCGTACCTTGGTCACTTAGGAGGATATTTGGACAGTCGAATTTGGTCACGACATTCTCAAATAAAAAATTCACCACAGTCGCAGCGGTACAATATTTAACAGGTGCAACTTCAGCCCATATGGTTAAGTAGTCTATTGCTGTGATAATGTAGCGCGCATGATTCCTTTTCCTGAGTGGATTGATCGGACCAAAAAAATCAGCGACCCACTTGTCGAATGCTTGCAGTGTGATTTATGTTGTAAGCGGCATCTCGTCATGGCACGTTGGTTTTCCTGTCCTCTGGTAGACATCGTAGCATCATCAAAAGATCTTGGTATCCATATGTATGGTTGGCCACCATAGTATAGCTTGCAATATCTTGCACATAGTTACCTTTGCAGCGTAGTGTCCTCTTGCAACACTGACATGTGCTGCACTCATTACCCATTGCCATTCATAGTCAAAGACACAACATCACAATATTTCATCCATGCCCATCTTGTATAATTGTCCTGTGATCAATGTAAGATCAGTGGCTTCGACAACTAGGTGTTTCATTTGTACAGTGGTAAACCCTTCAGGTGCATAGCCTGTACTCAAGAAGTGGATGATAGTGTTAAGATCCTTGTTCTGATTGTCCATCATGGTGACTATAAATAGTTGCACATCAAGCAAGTTGTTCTCCATAATGGTTGGTTCTTCACCACTTTATATCCTCGATAGGTGATCAGGGCCCACATTCAGTCGAATTGGTTTAACAATGACTTCAAAGTCGAATTCTTGAAACAAGAGCAGCCATTGATAGATCTCCCCCCCAACACTGGCTTGTTTACCAGGTATTTTAAAGCTGAATGATTAGTGTACATTTTGAAATTTCCACCCAAAAAGTAGTGTCAGAACTTCTACAGTGCGTAGAACATGGTAAGGCCTTCCCTGTATGTCATAGTATAATGTTTCTCTACTGTTGACAGTTTCCTACTAGCAAAAGCAATAGGGTGGTCAAGCGCACCCTCACTTGGTTGTGTCAAGACTATGTTGAGTGCGATAGATGATGCGTCGACATGAAAATGGAACTCCTTCTTCCAGTTCAAAAATACAATTATTGGCGCAGTGGCCATCTTGTTATTTAATTTGTTCAAGATTTCCTGTCAAGCATCCGTCCATTGGAACTTTGCATCTTTCTTCAATAGTTTCTCCATGGGTGTAGTTATGTCTGCATATCCTCTGATGAACTTCCTATAGTAGCTTGTGTGCCCTAACATTGATCTGAGTTGCATCACTGATGTAGGTGGTGGTAAGTCAAGAATGATCGAAACTTTTGTTGGGTCGACCAAAATTCTGTCATGACGGACGACATGTCCCAGTAGTACACCAAACGGGGCATAATAAATATTTTTTTTGAATTAAGCGCAATATGATATTGGTGACATCGACCTGAAATCACATGCATACTCTCAATATGGTCTCTTACTAGACCAAATACAATCCAATCATCAAAGTATACTTCAATAAATTTATGAATAAAATCTTTGAAAGCAGAGACTACTATTCTAGAAAAAATAGCAGGTGCATTCTTGAGTCCAAAGGGCATTACCGTATACTGGTAGCATCCCCACTTTGTGACGAAGGTTGTTTTATGTCGATCCTCCATCATGATCCTTACTTGGTGATAGCCAAAGAATCTATCAGTGAATGAATACATCTCCTACCCTTTGACGCTTTCCAGTACTTCATCTGTAAATGGTTTTGGGAATGGATCATGCAGGCATGCATCATTCAGGTTCTGCAGGTCGACACAGATCCTGACTTCACCTATTTTCTTCTTATCTTGGATCACTATAGGGATTATCTATTATGATTCCTCAATAGGTTCAATGATTCCTGCATTGGGCATGTAATCCAATTCAATTTTTTCCTTCTCTTTGTACCGTGGATTCGACCTATACGGTCGCTTCTTAAATGGTCTAACATCTAGTTTTAGGGGTATTTCATTTCTACCAGATCATCAACTATTCCATTCATCTGTGTGAAATTGGTAGGGAATAGATCCTAATATTCATGCAACAAGTCTATTATCTTTGATATTGTATTATCGTCCCAATAATCTCCTATATTCGCGAACTTCGGGTTCTTCGACGAGCCAATGTTCATTTTCTTGATCTTCAACAGTTTAAGGAACTGGCCACTTGAAATATCACTCCCTTCGACCTCGTGCATACCCTCCGACTCTAGTATGTTTATGTTAGTCGGATCATCATCTGGTTCTCCAGCCAGATTGTAGCAAGCCTTCCATCGCTGGATAAAGGCGCTGCACTAATGGGAACTTGCTACCGCGACAAGGATTTCAGTGAATATCTTCTCTTTAATTTCCAGAAGCGTTGTATCAATTCTTGGTTGCTCATTAGTAAATGCAAAGGTGTGAAAAAGTTGTGTAACCATCTTGTCCAAATCCTGGGTTCCTCGTTGCAACTCCATGGATGTATACCAACTTTTGGGTGTCATTTCCAATTTATGAATGAAATGATGGACCCATTCATGTCACGGGTATTCTTGAAATGCTATGCGACACAAATTAATATTCTCAACAGGGTTTGACAGCCTGGTGTATCTCTGACCCATGATAGTTACCTCTTCGCTAAATATAACTTCCAACAATCTTCTACACTATGGCCATTATGATATGGAGTGCTTATGCGTACCCCACCACCTAGAGGGCATATACTTTAGTACATGGTTTAATGTAGATAAGCGGTGCGATTCTATTACAAGTTGTGCAAACTCATGTAGAAAAGTCACAAGGTTAGGTAAACCCTCATATTTGGGTAGCTCCCTCGGCTTATTTTCCACCCGTCGTACAGACTGAGTAACTATGGCGCATCTCCTCATGGAGACTTCATGCAATCTATTTTTCCAATTCTCCAAGGCCTCTCCTGAATTTGATGTGCATGAATTAGCACTCTTCCAGCTCAGGTTTCCATTCGTTATAGGATGTATGTAGTCATATTTTGGAGCGCCGATATTATAGATATGGTCTAGGTAATCACCCTGTCTTTTACTCTAGACTGGTTCGACATACCTTTGTCCCTCTAGTGGATCAATGGGTGACACCACCCTCATCTCATCATCCTCGAATGATAGGATCCTCTTGTTAAAATTTATAATGGTCTGATTGTCTATGGCCCAATCTATCCTAAGAAGCGCAAGACATGGGTTCGTGTCGTCAACAATGCTAATGACCTCAAAGTCTGCAAATGTGCACAAAACTTCAATGTCAACAATGATTTGACTCAACCTATCAATTAGTAGTACCTTCACCTGATTTGCAAGCCCTAATTGGACATGAGACCAATCCAAGCGCGTCTTTCCCATGCTTTCCCAAGTCTGTCGTGTCAGAATATTAACGTCCGACCCTAGGTCTAGAATAATGTAGTCCATGTCATAATCCCCTATCTACGTAGTCATTTTTAACTCATGCCCTATTTTAAATTTCTTTTTGACATGGTTAACCATTTTTCCAGGTTGCGAATCGATTGAGGTTTCTTCTAATATTTCTCATAGTTCCGCGATAGCATATTTATCTTGGACTAGTGTTAAGCAACTCGAAAGAAATGACTTGATCCTATTAACATTTTTCGGAATTTACCTCTGGAATAGTTGTTGGAAGTGTTCAGGAATCTCCCAGACTTATGCAGATGTCGATGGTCGTTTTGGGTCCACAAAATTGGGTCGCACGCCCAAAAATACTTGTTTCTATTTTTGAGCGTCGAATGGGACCTTCTTCTACGTCAAAGGTCGCACCTGCGGCTGTTCTTGAGATACATCCTGATTGGCTCTAGTCGTAGCACCTGCTCGTGTTACGACAACAACACTTGGATCTCTTGTCTCATCAACAATCATCTCAATGTTAGGGTTAGGATTTGGATTTGTATTCTGCGTAGGATTAGGACCCGCAATAGTCCAATATTTCCACTTCATAATCAATTGCAGACACTACTCCACGTTATGGTCCCGCGCTTTGCAATATGAACATGTCTTTGCATTCTCTTGGAAATCTATAGAATAATGGCCTGGTTGTCCATAGTTATAGCATGTAACCTGACCTCTTCCTTTTCCAAATCCTCCTCCTCCTCTTTCTCAGAAGTTTCCACCCACCTTCCCTGAGGGTGTGGTTGCTATGGTGGGTATTGATTCTGTGGCGCATACTAATTTTGTGGTGCGTACTAGTTTTGAGGTGCATACTACGGCTGATACTAATTCTAATACTGGTTTTGTGGGAAAGGAACAGGATGGTAGTGTGCTTGCGCCTATTAAATGTGAACCTTCCCATCTTTCTTCATCAAGTAGGTGTCTACTGTCTTTTCCTTCAGGAGCTGATATTCTCTACAATCCTTATCATCATGCCCTACTGATTTACAAAATTTATAGAAAAGGCTGGACGGGGTACTTAAAATATTCTGTAAGTATAAACAATCCTCGTCGTGATGCCCTCTCGTATGGCATATGTGGCAGCATGGTATCCCATGAGTACTTAATGGGTTAGGGGCATCCGATGAGATATAATTCATGTACGATGCAAAATTATCCTTGGTGTGTCCATCTGTTCGACATATTGTGCACCACAAGTCCTCACATGATTCTTTTCCCTTCTTGATGTCTTGGAGCTGCATGGTTATATTATCCAATTGTGACTGAATATGCATCATACCTGCACCACCATCTCTGATCGACGAGGATTCTAACTTCATTTCTAGTTCTAGTGCTTCCATCTGCGACACAATCTTCTATTGCTTCAAAGGAGATCGAATGTGTGGTAATAGCGCAGGAATAAACCACTCTTTATGTTGCACATTTGACATCTAGAAACTAACTTTGGCCATTAAAGTTTTAAACTACTGATCAAAATCCCATACGGATTCTGTCGGTAACTACTTTATCTCCTTGATCTCCGTGATTCACAGTGACTTAGATTTAGGATTTATGAACTCACAAATCACGCGAGTCTGATATCATCTAGGGTCTTCTATGGAGTTCCTGCTAGTACTAGACAAAAATTCATAAACCAGTCCAACGCACGCCCCCGCAGAGTCATGATCATCTGCTCTTTTCTTAGGTCCGCATTGTGAACTCGGTGAACCATCCAAACAGCTTCGTAAAGGAACCAATGTTGTTCTGTATCTTCTGCTCCATTCCCATTGAATGTGGGTAATCTAATATCTTCCCCTACCATTAAGTTGACATCGGGGTTGTCTAAAGAATGATTTATTGAAGGTGGACTCCCTTACATGCTAGTTGTAGTACTAGCACTATCAGTATTAACAACTCTTTCGGGAGATGAGGCTCTAGACCTTAACTCTGGTGAGACTTCTGGCATGGTGTAGTTGAGACCTGATCTTAGTGTCTTTATATATTCTTTAGATTCTTCTGCTCTTTCAGAAATTAGTCTATAGTCTTCCTCTTCATCGCAAGACCCCTCGTCTAGACATGACTCAATGTCGTATTCACTTTCTTCAAACAGAATAGGAGTTCATCCACCTCCTACTATATTTCTTCTTTTTCCTGACTTGAATCTCCTTCCACTCCTTAGAAATCCAAATTCTAGTTCAGGTTCTGTACTTCTTTGGAACATCCCATCTCACCATCTCCCATTTTTTCTATAGGTCGTCTGCGACATATCCTCCCTCTTAGATATGCGACTCAACTACTCAACTACAAGATACCATTCTCATAAATGAGCATCTTTATCCATGTATTTATAGATAACAAGTACCTTCTTCGGGGCCCTTGGAAAAAATGTCTTTCAGCCTCACTATATGAGGTTATCATCTCTACTGCAAACTCAGTAATATATCCTTGCAAAATGCCATCGACCCAAAAATCAACAGCTCTAGAGATGGGGTTACTTACACTGGTTATCTTGCGAATCAATTGATCACTCCATTCGACTACTTCTCTTCTTTGGAAATTTGTCTACAGAGTCTCCAATCTTGGCAACCACTCATTCAATACAATAGGAAACTCTGCCAATAAGTTCTCGTGAATATCTGACCAGTCTAACCAGTTTTTTGTGCTCAACCGCGTCCTTGTGATCTCTTGCTACGCAAAGGTTAGCTTATTAGACTCTATCCAATCCTCTATTTCCTCCTTTTTTGAATTCCAAAACATTTCCCTCAACTCAAATGTTAGGGTCCCGGCAACGAAACCATTTGTTGGTGTAATTTCCCCATTTTTAATAATTGCATAGCAGGAAAATTCCATCAATCCTACTAGATCCCTAGGTTGGGTGGAAACATTGGGAAGTTAATAAGGGAGCGAATAAATGGTGTTTAGACATTATAAGGAATACATATTTATTTAATGGAGTTAATTAAATCAATGCAAGTGAAAAATGAAATGGCTATGGAGAATGGAGACACATGGAGACTATGGGGCCCACTCAAGCTAGAATTCCTATGTTAAATGGCATCTTCCTCTTGCAATATCGAATCTATGGGAATCCTAATGTTTTTAGATGGATTATAAGGTTAATATACTTTTTCATATACTTCATAGGTCTAATTTTGGATGAATTTTAACTTACATGGGGAGAGGAAGAACCAAATGGGAAGTTTCATGGACACTTGGCTAGATTCCCCTTACATTTGTGACATCTATGACACGAATGATGGAGATTCTATGACAGTTATGACACAAGTCAGATATGAAGCATGAAATCTGACATATATGAAATTTTAGGTCGAAATATACCATCAAAGAGAGCTCTCATGTGAGGTTTGGAAGCTCAATGGGCTCCTACTCAAATTGGTGGAAGATGGAAGGCTAGGAAAGGGAGGACACATGGAAAATATTGAGCCCACACCCAAATTCGAATTGGCTTGAGATTTTGGGTGGATTGGGATCTTTATAAGGCTAAGGATTTTTATAAAATATAGGAAGAAACCAAGAGAATGGCTTTTGATCATTTGAGAAATTTTCATTTGTGAATTGTGACAGCTAGTGGATGACTAGTTTTCTTGCCTTAGCCAATTTCGAGGGTGAAAGATTCCCATCCAAGTTGGTGTTTGGAGAGGCCACTCAGGTATTTCATGGAGATTTAAAATATTCTTATTTTCAGGTGTAATATACAAGAAATCATGTGTATTCTTCTATTGCAACACTCTCTCTCAACTATCTTCAGTTTTCACACCATATTCATGCCAATGAAGGGATTGCGCTTTGGGTGAGATATTGATCTCTTTGGGGAATATTATAATTCCAATTATCTTATGTTATGATTTATATTCTCTTTATTTCACTTTCAAAATAATCTCAGTTCTAAATACCCAAAATAATTCATGTAAAAATGTTGAACAATGAAGAAATAGTGTCATTTCCCCACTATCTTGTTGTGAACCATTATAATGCTGATGATTTAGAATTGGGAGAGAATTTAATTATCAATTTATGATTGTAATCCTTTTAAATATTCTCTTTTATTCATTCTCATAAATTTTCACGTCGAAATCCCCAAGATTTGTATGTCAAAATGACTTTTAACGAGCAAACAATGACCATTTCCACTCTATTTTGATATATGCCATGGTAATGCTTATTATTTAGAATGGAGGAATGTATATATGATAAATATATGATTTATGGACTGTAATTAATGTTTATTTCAAGTCTCATGTTCATTACTTAAGCATTGGAATCCATTTTACTCATTTTTATTCCATTGGGAGAAGATTTGGTGCATTTTCCCCAAGGGTCAAAATTGTGACTTGGGAGTTGTTTTGGAAAGAGTCATAAAATCCTGTATAAAATGAACCATGATGCATATTATAATTTTAAAATGTACCTTACACATCCCCATCCACTTTTCAGAAATTTGAGTGACCTTGGGATCATTTGTGAAGCCATTTCAGGCAATTACCTAGGGGGAATTGGAGCCCCAATTTGCTAGTAAAGAATCCTACTTTGAACAGAACATTAAACAAGTTTGCAGAAGTAATTGGGGGGTCCTTAAACATATATTAACATAATATTTAAGCTCTATTATCATTCATGTACCTCCATATAAAATTTGGGAGCATTTGGGCCAATTTGGAGGTCTAGACATCAAAACTAGTTAAGGTCAAAAATGGGGAAAAAGTGAAAAAATTGGTCATTTAATAAAATTTCAAAAAGGGAAATTACAGTGGTATCAGAGCATGATATTGGAACCTGACGTGGTCTTATATTTATGAGTAAAATAATTCATGGATGACCATTATATATTGAAACCAAAAGTGCTTTTTTTGAAGAGGAAAAAACAAAAGTAGGAGAAGAAGGCACTTTTTTAAGGGACACTATGACTAGGGATGAAAAGGGAACTTCATATGATGGCGAGGAGATAATAAAAAGCATCGAACCTATCCTTGAAGACATGACCAAGAATATTATGAAAGGATTCAAATTTTTGGCTATCCAAAGTTGGGAAAAATATATTGATTTTAAGAAAACCAAGGGGAAAAATACATCAACTTGCTTGAAGTAGAAAAAGGAGGAGACCCATGAACCACCTAGTTTTGAAATAGGTGAAGTAGAAGAAATAGTACATGAAGACGATCGAAATTCACTCCCAAGAGACTTTGAAAAGTATGAAGAGAAATCACATAAGTATGTAGAAGTTTCTATTGAAATTACTGAAGATCATTTTGAGACACATTCTACCTTGGATATGAAACAAAGAGCATCTACTGATGGATGCTTGAACTATGAAGGAGTAACTACTAGTGGGTGCTCACACCTCTATGTTGGTGACATAGAGATAAATTTTGAAAGTGTTTCTGTGAGCCAAATTTCCATTAAACATGAAAATGAATAACTTGTAGCAATTAAAGAAGAAACATGATCAACTTCCCCATGACCACTTGAGCTTCATGAAGTTGGTCCAAGCAAGAAGGAAGAAGATGAGGAGCTTCGTTTGCAATAGCCTCATTTTCTTGAAGGGTCCTTAAATATGAATGAGAATAATATACAAGAGTCCCTTAGAATAATCCATGACACTCAAGCATTAGTATCAAATTCTTGTTGGAGAGCTACTTCCTTAGAGGAGCCATCATTCCTTGAAGACATGGAGAAGATTCGAAGAGCAATGTGCAACATCAAAGATTGTCAAATGGTAGATTGTTTGGAGGATTCTCATGACATGGTGGATCATGAGAAATGTGGAAATTTGAATGTGCTTGATGTGTTTGAAGATGAACTTGAATATTTTCAAACACTTGATGTGGTGGAAGAGGAACTTGAATTGTCTCTTGATGAAGGTTATGCAATTTTTAAATAAGAGCATGATTCCTCTACGTTGGAACCAATATATGAAAAAGGTTTCACACTTTTGAAGGAGCTGCATGATACTACCCATATGGATCCTTCCCATGATGAAACTTCTGCACTTTTTGATCATTTGGGTGACTTAGTTCATTTTCCTACATCCTACAATTCCATTTTTTGTAGCATTAGTCTCAATGAAGTATGGGTGAAAGGGTTCTTTTTTATGGTACCACATGAGGAGTATGGAACTCATAGATTTAATTTTTATGATATCATGGTTGGAGAAAAATCTTATTCACATTTGCAGCAACATCCTTTGTTACTTTATGATGATGCACATCTACATGGATGCACCTGTGATATGCATTTGAGTCACTTGAAGACTCATGGTTTTTCTTGCTCAACACTTGGTTCATTTGATATTGGAGGAAATTCATCCAAAACTTGGGCGAAGAGGGATATTATTGAGGAACATTATTATTGGCAGCAACATCCTCTATTATTTCATGATGATATACATTCATGGGTGTATTGATGAGACTTCTTTGAGCCACTTGAAGTCTTCATGTTTTCCTTTCTCCTTATTTGATTTAGATTTTGGTGGAGGTTATTCATTCACTTCTTGGATGAAAGAACACATAGCTGATTATATTTATGCACATTATATATTTTTGGAGCAGCATTATGGGACATGGGATCCTCACCTATGTCATTGGAGCAGATTTCAATGGTCATTTTATGCTTGTGTGTATGGGCCACATAGTGATCTACTTGGATGTACAAGCAATTTCATGATTATTTGATGAGGTAACTTATTGATGTACATTTGTATGATGTTTTTATTATGGAAATTGAAACCAAGAGATAGAACAATTACACTCACAAAATTGCTAATCAAACATGCAAAATTCACACCAAAGGAGATTGAAATTGGAGCATAACGCTAATCTGTATTGAGTAAGTGTACAATAGACAAAATTATGAAGTAATAGGTTAATATAACATATAATTACATGAGAGAATATAATTCTTAAATATTCCATACGAAATAGTAAAAAATCAGGCTTACCAAAACTAGTCAAATCCCCCATAGGTGCATAAAGTAGTTTCCAAATCTAGGTAGATGCTCACGAATTGGCTAAGTCAACTGGGAAAGATAAAGAGGGATGGAAATAAAACTCATACATGCTTTTATTTGGAGAAAAGGAGGGAGGATGATGTGGGAAAAAAAAGGCAACTACACCTAGTCTATCTTTTCCTTTTTCCTTAAATCATAAATAAAACAAGGCATCTTTTCAAAAAAAACAGATATGTTCTTTAGAGAATATGGAATAAATAAAACATGATAAATTGGGTTTCCAGGATGTTTCCCAAGTGCTCCATGACTTAGTTTTAGCATGTGTTGACTTCTAGGACATGTAGAAGGCAACTAGCATAGAATGGAATCTAGGAAACTAGGTAATAAGACAAAAATAATTAAATTAATGTCTAATGTAGGTAACTATGGGTTTATTATTCTAACACCCCCCCTTACGCCTGAATTTATGAGTAAATATCAGAAAAATATAGGGCCTAGAAACAAGGCTTAGTCAGCCTTTAGATATTGCTTGTCCATACAACCAAGGAAAGAGACAAAAACCCAATGGGAAAATCCTCCCTTAAACATGGACATGAAAAACAAAATTTGGAAATCTTGTCATCAATCATGCTTCACAGCATGATCAGAAATCCTTAGCAGTGATTTGAGATTGCTGAATGTTTTCTCACAAAAAACTTTGGTGAAGATGTCTGCTACTTGTTCTGAAGATGCACAAAAGAGTAGATCAATGGTACCATCATGCACAATCTATCTGATGTAGTGCATATGGATCTCAATATGCTTGGTTCACTGTCTTAGAACTGGATCATTGTAGATTTGAATGGTGCTCTGATTATCATAGTAGATAATAGTTGAAAACTTTGATTCGAAGCCACATTCTCCAAGTATCCCCTGCAACCACAAACATTGAGTTGCTGCATTTACAACTCCTCTATACTCTATTTCTGTAGATGAGAGTGCTATGGCACTCTGCTTCTTGCTTGACCAGCTGATTGGTCCTTCTACTAGCATGAACACATATCCTAATGTAGACTTTCGATATGTGTTGTCACCTACCCAATCATTGTTAGTGAACCCAATCAAATCAAGATCAGATTTTTCTTTGCAGAAGATCCCATGAGTTCTTGTTCCTTGAACAAAGTTTAGGATCCTTTTGGATGCTCTCCAGTGGATCTCATGAGACTGATCCATGTATCTTGAAGCCACACTAACTGCATAAGATATATCATTTCAAGTGCATGTAAGATAAAGCAAACAACCATTCAACTACCTATACAGTGTATTATTTACCATAGGAGAAGAACCTGCTTCTTCAAGCTTAACTCTTAAAAGGAAGGGAGTCTTGCTTGGCTTGCAATGTTTCATGTTGAAATTTTTCAGCAAATACAAAGCATAATTGGACTGATGTACTTTGATTCCATGTTGATATTGAGCAATTTCGAGACCCAAGGATTGGATCAACATTCCCAAATCTGTCATAGAAAATGCATGGTTCATTGCATCCTTCAACGAGGCAATCTCTTTCTTTGAACTTCCTGTAATTAGTTGGTCATACACATACAAGACAATAATAATCAAATAACCATGAATCAGCTTCAAATATACGTTAGAATTATACTTGCATCGAACAAAACTCAGTGATAGCAAAATGCCATCAATCTTGAAATACCAAGCCCTGTGGGCTTGCTTGAGCCCATACAATGATTTCCTTAACCTGCACACTAAAGATGGATTAGGAACAAACCCTTCAGGTTTCTACATGTAAATCTCCTCAGTGAGATCTCCATTTAGGAAAATGCAATTCACATCCATGTGATGCACTTCCCACTGATTCGAAGCTGCAATCGCTAGAGCTAGCCTTATGGAGTCCATCTTTTCCATTGGTGCAAAGGTTCCATTGTAGTTAATACCATGTATTTGTGAGTATCCATTGGATACCAATCTTGCCTTATATTTCAAAGGTGAGCCATCAACAACAAACTTAGTCTTGAAAACCCACTTACATTGAACTAGCTTCCTCCCTGGGGGAAGATCAACCAGTTCCCAAATGTTGTTCTTCTGGAGTGAGCTGAATTATTTGTTCATGGTTGTTTTCCATCTTGGATCATGTGCTTCATCTTCATATTTCTATGGATTTGATTCAACCATCAGATAGCACTTCTCAACAAATACAGGATCTTTCACACAAAGGGGTCTCTCAAATTGAGATCTAGTCCTCCTAGTGTCACTAGGATTTCCAGCTAGTTCCCTAGCTGCATGAATGGTATTTGCTTCCCATTTTGGTCTTGTAGGACTGTTAGGATATGCAATCAAAAAAGAATTATCAGACATATAAGAATCAGCAAACAAATTAGTCTCTTCACTTACAATCAATGGTTTTGGTGGTGAAGAGGACTCTCCAATTTCAACTGCTACTAAAGGCTCTTCTTGGAACTGAACACTTCTTTCAATGAAATATTTGTTAGTCCTCAAGTTGATCAGCTTGTACGCTTTTGAATATTTAGAATACCCAACAAATAGTGTTGGAGCAGGGCCCCGTAGCTACAGGAAAAGCTGCTATATTGAAAGAAGAGAGTCAAAGGAAACAGTACCCGAGCGGATGAGAAGAGAGAGCTCAACCACTGCACTTAAGGCAGTGGCGAAGACAGGAGGGATCAGCTACCCTCATAAATAGAAAAGGAGAAATGGGATGAGGTATTGAAGACAAAGGATAGAAGGGAAGTGAGCGAGGAAGTGGCGCCCATACCCACAATCAACGCCGGGAAGCGTGGAAGACTGCAGAAAGCTGTGTTGTGACAGTAAGCAGCAGCCCACAATACAGATGCGTCGACTGTCACAGTTAGGGTTTTTGGGTTACTATTGGGAAAGGCCCACAGTGTTGTAACAGGGTGAGACCTTTGGGATGCCTATATAAGCATGTATTTTGTATTGTAAAAGGTTAGGCAGTTGGGTAGCTATTCAGACAATTAGCTAGCTAGTCAGAGAGTCAGTTAGTCTGTTAGCTCATAGCCAATTGTATTGTAAGACATTGAGAGAGAGAGTCAAGCTCTGGTTTTGTTATTTAGTCTATAGTTATCTTACTGTAACCAGTAGCTAGCTCCTTGAGCATGAATGTAACAATCCGCAGGGATTGAACAATTCGCAGGGATTGAGAGAGAGAGGAAGAGTATATTGTAAGAAGGCAATATAAGAAGGAGAAGAGATCTAAGAGAGAAGGGCTCCCGGTTGTGTGTGTGGAGTTTCCCAGAATATCTCAGGCTGCATAATAGGTTGCAGTGGAACTGTGCTTACTCTCTCAAGATATAATATAAAAACCAGTTCCCGTGGACGTAGCTTCCCCTCTGGAAGTGAACCACGTAAAACCCGCGTGTTGTGCGACTGTTCATGTGATTGTGTTTTACCTGTTTGCTATCTGTTATCTGTTACATGAATGTTGCTTATCAGTTGATGAACGTATGTATGTTATGCTTCAGTTTATAGCACATAGAAGGTTAAATGCAAGTTGAATGTATCAAGTAGCCTGTATATGAGTTTATCAATGCTTGGTTCATGATAGTTTGACAGTTACAGTGTTAAGTGACTCCGGTATATGAGTTCCGTGAGTTCAGTGTAGTTGATGTTAGCGTGTTAAACTGTAGAGGTCTAAGTGAAGTGGTTTAACACCCTTGTGAAGGTTAACAGAGTTAGTAGACCCAGGAAGGAGGTCGCAGGACCTTGAGAGTTGATACGCATATTGAGCCTCATTATAGGACATATTACAGAATAGAAAGGAAATATCGCATCGTCTGGGGAGCTGCGGTGTGAGATATCGTAGGGAAGGAGATTAGCAGAAGAGTAAGTTTGTGCATTGCCATAGAAGCTATGATGCGATAAGATTATGCTCCCTACCAGTGCCAGCTAGAAGGAGATATCACCTTCGCAGAGAGATCCCGCTGGCGAAGAAGAGTCGCGAGATCCTAGGATGCTACAGAACCCGGTTGAAGACACCTGAGTCTTCATCCACCCCATCTAAGATCACTTTGGGTGAGACTTCAGGCTGCTCTGTGGTTTGTCGCCGAAAGGGCCAGTGAGCTAGGGGTTTTGTTGGTACATTAAAGTAAACCTGGGTCTGCCCAGTCCAACCCAATAAATGGTTCCATTGCCAGCTTTGAACAAATTGAAGAGCTAATGTTCTGTTGGCATACTACTAAAGAAGAACTCAACCAGTGGGTTGGGTCAAAGGAAAGAGAATTTGTTGTGACAGAAAACAAGAGTCCTAGGCTCAGTACAGAGGATTGGTTACAAAAACATATCTTCACAGATTTGCATGAGATATTTTTTACGACCTATGCAAACGAGCTGTACAACTGGTTATCAAAGTTGACTGATAAGAATATATTCAAGAAGAAAAGAAACATTGTCTGGACACCGGAGCTGATTCAGACCGTGCGGAGCATAGACAATCCCATTTCATGGGCAGTAGACTTCTGGCTTGCAAGTTTGCTGGAAGGCTTCATTACCAAGTTTGCAGTTGATCAAAGAAAAAGTTTTAGCGAAGCTGAGAGGTACTTCTTCAAAGGATATCATGGTAAGTACTTGAACTCTTTAAATTCGTCTATTAAGATGTTATTACATGAAAAAGGAGTAATGGATATATTCTCAGATGAATAAGTTCAGTAAAGTGTAATGTCACAAGAGTTTGAGAGTGATTTTGATGAAATTGGATGTACACGTCGTGGTAAGAAATATAAAGTATATTTCAGATCTTCCTTCGTGGAAGACAGTTTAGACCATACTAGAGAACAGAGCCAAAGTGATACAGAAAGACCAGTAGGGGGTATCCCTTACCATCCTTATACCCCACAGAAAATGACCGAGACTCAGAACAATTCCGCAGGAACTACATCTAGTAGTTCACACACAGTACACACTACAGTTACACCACCAAGTGGTAGTAACACAGCAAATCAGAACCCACCACGTAGAAACAGAATGGGGGACGGCATGAAGTTACCTACCTTTAAGGGTATAGGGGCAGAAGACCCGGAACAACATTGGTTCCTATGTGAAGCCATATGGACCATTAAACAGATCTAGGATGATAATACTAAACTTGTCCAGTTGGCCACTACACTTAGAGACAGAGCCTTAACATGGTATACAACAGCGTAGCCCAGAACGCTCATACAAGTCAGGACCGCCATGATCAAAGAATTTAAGAAACCTAAATCTGAGTCACAGTGTATCACAAAGCTTAAAGACATTAAACAGTTACCTACAGAGTTTGTATGGGACTTTGATCAGAAATTCAAAGCTCTTCTGACCAGGTTAGCTTTGAGTTTGCGCCAGAGCAACATAAGGAATGGTTCATTGCAGCACTGATCCCGCATATCAGAATTCCCCTCATGCAACAGAGAATCCGTACGCAGGATGAAGCATTGGAGATGGCAATGAAACTAGAGGATTCACCTCTAGCTGAGACTAGTACATGTATGACAAACCTACAGAACCAGTTAACCAATCTCACGTTACAGCTACACGAGATTAAGAAAGGGAGAGGATTTGCACAAGAACTATGGTGTATAAAGTGTAAAGGATAGGGCCATACTAAAGATAACTATCCATTATTTGTTGAATATTTAGCAAGTGGGGCTCCGAACCCCTTAATACAGACCCAAGGGCCATGGTGTGAACTCTGCAAAACAAGAGGGCATACAGGAATGCCCTTTACTTCAGAAGTATGTACAAACCCCTAAGAACTTATATTGTAACTTCTGTAAGTCAGTAGGTCATGCTGAACATAATTTCCGAGCTTATGATCTCATGATAAAGAGAAAGCATGACTTGTACAGAGTCCAGTCAGAGACACCAGGTCTAGCAGCAGGACTATAGCATGAACCGGCTCATGATGGCCATGGTGGAGGGTTCAGAGGACGAGGCCGTGGAGGAGGCTTTGGCCATGATGGAGGCTTTGGCCATGGCCGTGGAACGATTACTTGTTACAATTGTGGAATTGTAGGACATTATGCTAGGGACTGTCAGAACCCTCGTATGACATGTAAGTATTGCAAGTCCTATGATCACCCTATAGAAGAGTGTCCGATCTTGATAGCCAAGATTAGGGATCCTAAGCCAGCAGTAAACCAGAAAATTCAGCTTATTGCTACTGAGCAGAAAGAACCAGAACCCAGAGTCAATAAAGTGACTCGCAGTGGTGCTTCTACTAGTAGGACATCGCACGATGCAGAAAAGAATACAGGTCTGGAGTGGGTGCGCAAAGCAACTAATAAATCAACACCACTTGACCTGCAGAAGAACAAATAAACATTTCAGCAAGAAAAAACTTTCTTTACTGAACCTACAGCATCGGGATAAGAGGTACTGCCTTGTAGGGGCGTACCACAGCAAACACCTTGTGGTGTTAGTCCTGTGCAGATATCGTAGGCTACCACATTTGGAAGGTGCGAAGAGGATGATTCGACAGGAAGTGTACAATCCTTCCTGTGGAGTTTCTTGAAACTTGTACGAAATGAGAAATCCATCAGAGAGCTTCAGCGCATCATAGATCAGTGTCAGCTGTCTTCTTCTGTGAACAGTATGTAGCGGGTTGTTCATAATATTATGGGCCATACAAGAACAGGAAGAGAGATGAGACTCACAGTGCAAATTGGAGAATTTGAAATGGATGAGGTAATCCAAGATTTAGGATCAGAGGTAAATGTTCTGACTAAGCAGGCATGGGAATAGATGGGTAACCCTAACTTAGCAAGATCACCTATCCATCTGCGACTAGCCAATCAGTAGAGGGTATCACCACTGGGTCGATTACCGCAAGTTCTAGTTGATATTGATGGAGTTCGCAGCTTTGCAGACTTTGAAGTCATAGAAATCATTGGCGATAGCAGACCATACCCAGCTTTACCAGGTATTTATTGGGAAATCGATAACATGGCTATTATCAATTTAAAGAAAAGACAAATGACCTTTGAGGATAATCATATCCGGGTCATCGCACTATTGGATCCTTTCTAGGGTCCTCGCTACATTGAACCTATAAGAGCAGAGGAGGAGGTGCACAACATGGAAAGCCTTTATTAGATGACTGCTAATCAGAGTGATTACATCAACCCTACCGCAGAAGGAAATATCAGTTGGCGATGCGACAACTCATGCACATTAGATTCGGAGGTTGGTTTAGAAAATTGGCAGAATAGACTTTACGAAGTCTCAGCTCGCAGATGTGCGTTTATGACTAAGTCACTGCGATGGATCGGTGCAGAGATTATTGACATTCCATCATTTCATGGCTTAGCAGATGTTAATGAATTTTTACAGCAGTTTGAGTAGGAAATTCCTCAGGAGCAGAGGATGATAGCTATTGACCTTGCAGTAAAAGCCACACCTGCAAGATGGTGGCATGCACATAAAGAACATATCGCATCATGGGATGATCTTAAGAGTCTAATGGCAATCATATTCTCTAATGACAAGGGGCCTTTACAGTAGAAATATATAGGAGAGAGTGACCCCAGGTCACATATTCAGATTTGCGAACAGAGTTGGTCGGATATTCCAGAGGATGAATGGGTTCACCTATTCATTCACACTTTAGACACAATTCCAAGGAATTGGTACACTGAAACAGAGTTGCATAGAGGAACCACCACATGGCCACTTATGATAGATAGCTTCCTACTCACTTTCACTTTTGAATATGAGTATCCAACCATTGATCAGGCTCTAGATGTAATAAAGACTAAGATATTTGACGATTGTACCCTATCAGTGCCTGCTTAGCCTGATTGGGCCATACAGTTGGAACATGCGCTAGAATGATACAACTTCGCAGTAGAGCCAGATGATGAGGATGAGAATCCTCGCAGTGTCAACATTCCAGATTCAGAAGGGACTCGCGACATTGATGGACCGAAACTAGAAATTCCCGCTATCACAGAACCTATCAAGATTAAAAAGATCAATATTGGCACAGAAACAGAACCAAAGTTTGCCTCTATTGGAGACTATTGGGATGATGAAACAGTAGGACACATCGCAGATCTCTTACATGACTATCAGGATCTATTTCCCACTAAGTTCACAGAGATGAAGGGAATAGTAGGAGATTTGGGAGTCATGCGCATACCATTGAAAGAGGATGCTAGGCCAGTTAAGCAAAGTCCATACAGATTGAATCATCGCTATAAAGAAAAAGTTAAGGATGAAATTGATAAGATTCTAGTAGCAGGCATCATCGAACATGTAGAAGAGAGTGAATGGGTTAGTCCCATGGTTGTGCAGGAAAAGAAAACCAAAGGAGAAATCAGGATTTGTGTCGATTTGCGCAAACTCAACGACGCATCACTTCATGACCCATTTCCAACACCTTTTATTGGTGAAGTTTTAGACAATGTGGGAGGATAGGAGGTCTACTCCTTCACTAATGGCTTTTCAGGCTATCACTAGATCATAATCCATTCAAAGGATCGACATAAGACCACATTTGCGACAGAATGGGGCTCATTCTTGTACACGGTAATGCCCTTTGGTTATCTTTTCTAGAGTAGTAGTTGTTGTATTTAAGGAATACATCCATAAATTCTTAGAAGTCTATTTTGATGATTGGACTATATTTGGATTAATCGACAAGCATATAGGATATTTAAGGCTCATGTTAGAGAAATTCAGGCAATATCAGATTTCTCTTAACTGGAAGAAATGTATATTCTGTGCAACATTTAGTATTTTGTTGGGTCATATTGTTTGTAGACAAGGTTTGATTGTAGATCCTGCAAATATTTCCATCATTGTTAATCTTCCAGCACCCAACTCAGTCAAGCAATTGAGGACAGTGCTCGGTCATACCGGGTACTATAGAAAATTCATCAAAGGTTATGCAAAGATCACAGCACCTATGGAAAAGCTGTTAAAGAAAGAAGTGAAATTACTATGGAATGAGGAATGCTAGCAAAGCTTAGACACACTTAAAGAAAATATGGTTACAGCACCCATCTTAGTATTCCCACATTGGAACAAGCCATTTCATGTACATGTGGATGCATCTGGCATCGCACTGGGGATCGTCTTAACCCAGCCAGGAGAAGGGGGTATCGATCACCCTATCGCGTACTCAAGCAGAAAGTTATCTATGGCAGAAAATAACTACACCACCACAGAAAGAGAAGGCTTAGCTATGGTGTATGCTCTACAGAAGTTCAGGCACTACCTGTTGGGTGCCCCATTCAAGATGTTCACTGACCATTCCTCTTTAAAGTATTTGTTCAATAAACCAGTATTAGGAGGAAGGATCTATAGATGGTTACTCTTATTTCAGGAGTATGATTTTGAAATTATTGTAAAACCAGGAAAATTAAATGCCGGACTTGATCACCTGTCGCGGATAGATTCAGGAGAAGAACCAAGTAATTTAGAGGACAATTTGCCAGATGCGCAATTTTTTTCTATCTAGATCGTAGATGAGTATTACGCTGATATTATTCACTTTCTCACTACAGGGTGGGAACCTATTGAGTTTACTAAATAGTAGAAGAAACAGTTAGTTGTTAAAGCAGTAGACTTCACATTGATCGCAGGACATTTATATAAGTTAGGTCCAGATGAATTCTTGCGCAGATGCGTTATGCCGCATGAGAAAGAGGCCATTATCAGAGAAGCACATTCAGGTGCCACAGGAGGTCATTTCACAGGAAAGCCGGCTGCTCAGAAAATCCTAGCTGCAGGACTATGGTGGCCTACTTTGTATAAAGACACTAAGGAGTTTGGCAGATGCTGTGATATCTGCCACAGGGTAGGAAAACCTTCACGGAGAGATGAAATTCCACTGCGACCACAGATTACGTTGCAGGCATTTGACAAGTGTGCTATAGATTTTGTGGGTCTTATCAACCCACCCAGGAAACGAACTGGTGTGAGATACATCATCACAGGAATAGACTACCTCACCAGGTGGGCAGAGGCAAAAGTAGTAAGGAATTGTGATGCTGCTACAGCTGCACAGTTCATTTTTGAAAAAATCATAAGTAGATTTGGATGTCCAGTAATCTTGATGAGTGATCAAGGCACACATTTTCTGAACTGCACTATTGAGGCCTTGACGGAGGAATTTCAAATCCAGCACCATAAGAGCACTCCCTACCATCCTCAAGATAATGGTACGGTGGAGGCCTTTAACAAGATTCTAGAAAACGCTCTTACTAAGATCTGTAACAGCCAAAGAAATGATTGGGACCTTAGGGTTAATGCTGTATTATGGGCTTATAGGACTACATGCAAGAAACTTACAGGATACACACCTTTCAGCTTGGTGTATGGAGAAGAGGCTGTTATGCCTATGGAATATATTATTCCCAGTTTAAGAGTTGCTCAAATTACCGAGATGGCTGATACAGACACAATGAATGAAAGACTAGCACAGCTGCTTGCCTTAGAAGAGGACAGATTCATCGGAGGATTTCATCAGAAAGTGCAGAAGGCACGAGAGAAAGCTTGGCATGACAGGCACATCAAAAGCAAGATTTTTCAGACCGGAGACTTCGTGCTCCTCTATGACAGTAAGTTTGTTAAGTTTCCAGGGAAGTTCAAGACCATTGGTTAGGGCCATATCAGGTTCACCAAGTTACAAATGGAGGTGCCGTTTAGCTCAGCAAACTGAACGGGGTGCTTCTTCCCACTTTGATTAATGGCAGTAGACTTAAGCTTTATAGTGATAGCCACTCCACCTCCCAGCCCTAACTCAGATAGTTTATCGAGTGCAGATGTCCAGTGTAGTTGAAAGGAGGCATCGCACTGGTAATTAGTATACACCCCCCCCCCAAAAAAAAAGAGTATGTTGAATCGAATCAGAAAAGAGTATGTTGTGCAAGTCATAGGATGCTTGTGGAGTTTTCGAACATTGAGGCGTTCATGTTGACACTTTGGTTCGAGACGATGCGGTACGGAATCGCAGGGATGCGATGTTCCCCGTGCCACGTAGATCATTTTGAAAAGGGACAGAGGGCTCGTCACTTCGCCTTCTGACAAGCAGTTAATCTAGATATGACAGCTATACATTGCCCTAGATTTGGAAACAATATAATGATTTGTCCAGATTTGGTAAATCTTCGACGAGACTGGTTCCTGCACGCAAGTTTCGAGGGAAATTTGATCAGATTTTCAGCAATTAATAAGGATCAAAACGACTGGTGTTTTCTTGTCCATGCAATTAATACCACCGACGGGTCTATCCAAATGACCGTTGCTTCAAATATTATCACCTTTGTTATAAATACAGAGATCATTAATCCATAAGGGTTACTTTTGTGAGTTCTGAGAGCTATAGAGCAATTTGAAGATTTTTCCCCGTGAAGAGATACTTCAGTTACAAAGTGTTGGTTTTCCCCAATTTCGCAGTCGTTGCTAGTTCAGAGCATTACATCGAGTGGTTTATGTCTGAGACAGAACCTTTAGAAGACATTGTGCAAATATTCCAACGTGGTGGCCTTGTGTCCGCTATGACGACGCTGCCCAAGGTTGTGAAATTAGGTACATCACAGGTCAAACAGCCACCAAGGATGAGGAGTCAAGCTCAGATAGTAGAAGAGTCCAGCCTAGAGTAGGAGGAAGAATTTCATATGGCAACAGAATACATCGTGCCACAAGTTGAGGACGCACCAGAGGTAACCATTCCCAAGGGTGCTAAGTTTCCTATTCCCCTCCCGCCGATTGATTCTTGTGTCAAGGAAGATGGAGATATGTTAGGATATGCCCCTGTTTTCAAATTTATAGACTATAACCTTGGAGACAGTAAGACATATCCTCAGTTTTGGCTGGACTGGTACCTCACGGTTCAGAGGAACCTGAGGACCGGTGCAGATGAGTTTGTTCCTATGGAACATGTCCAGATTCTTGAGCAGTCAGGCCTGCTCAATTTGTTGAGAATACCACATTTTGGATGAGGTGCAGAGGTTAATGCCGTGGTGCGCATGCTACTTTCTTGTGTACATGGAGGTTACCTCTAGCTAGGTAACAGGATCGATCTGAATGTCGATCTGATACACCACATCACCAGGCTGTCCAAGACCGGTAAGGACCCTCAGACATATATATCAAGTAAGAGCAAGGATTCCAAGCTATCAGCAACCCTAGTTAACAAGTATAAGCTACAGAGAGGAGGTCGGGCTTATGACCTCATAGCACTAGCAGATGATACACTCATATTTACAGCTAGTCTGCTTGCAGGCAGACTGCTAACCAAGGTTCACCCAAAAGAAGTCACAGGATTAGTAATTCACCTTGCCATACAAGTCGTGGAAGGTGAACAATTTAATTGGTGTTTATTCTTATTAAATATTTTTCTTCAATATTGTTTGACAGAGCAGGATGAGCTGAACCACCCCTTCCATTTCTCATGGCTACTTATATTATGTGCATTCGTCGGATGGAAAGAGCCACCCCATACCTAGTTTCTACAGCTACAAAGCGGCGAGCCCAGAGGCACGCGCTATGCAAACTTATGGGAGAGCAACAACCCAGCAAAGAAAAAGATCAATATGATAGTATTCTATGAATACTCTAAACTGTTGAAGAGAGTCATCTAGGAGACACCGCGGATCAGTACAGAGATTGTGGACATGTATGATAATCGGCTTGATTTCATGGTAGACAACCATACAATCTACCTAAGACCAAAAGGGTCTAGAATGGATAACTAGGCAAATGGTTCGTTCAGGATGAAAGCGTAGGATATATAATATGTCATCAAAGACTTTGATGAAGAGTGGAAGAAGGAATTAGAAGATGCCACAGCACTACCACCAGGTACCGCATAGACAGACCCATCGGACAAAGGAAAAGACAAAATGACGTCAGAGACAAAAGATACAATAGAAGTGCCACCACTGACACAAAATAGGAAAGATGCAGAAGAGGTGCCACCAGGGGCACCAAAGAAGAAAAAAATAAAAGCCTCAAAGGAACCTATAGAGACCACACTGAAGGAGGATGACTATGAACTCGTTGCAACAAGACTGCAGGACGCGATGCGGGACTCATTTCAGGCGATGCAGACATCACAGGACAAGCTGCAGAGCATGATTGATCAGCGGCTTTCGGATTTGAAAGCACTAATGGAGAAGACTACCACAATGCATATTTCGCAATTCAAGGTGATGGTAGGAGAAAGTTCAACACCATCAACTTCCTGCGAGGAAGTCTTGGCAAAGGATCGCATCAATACAGTGCTGATACCGTCAGGGAGCATCCGACTCCCTGCTTCGATGATCAATGTATAGATACAGGTTAGAAAACCTATCGAGGTCAATCTAGCCCAGTTCCTTATTAATCAATTACAGATGATCCAGCAGCAGATAGCCGCAGAACTTAGGGATAGAGAGCTTGCGACTTATAAACAGAACACTCAGCTGAGGAAACAAAATTCAGAGCTCACCGCAGGCTTTCAAAAATAGACGGAAGAGTTAAGAGTACATGAAGAAAGAGAATAGGATCTTAGTCAGGTCCTGCATAACATCGCATTGGAGTTACCCCAGTGTAACATAGAGTTTTCCTTACCTCTAACGCAAAAGGTAAGAAGAATTGCAGACAGAGCAAAGGCTCTAGAAGAAACAGTGGTAAAGATGGAGGAATACCACAGAGCATAGATTGATGAGCTTGAGGCTCAAGCACCAGGGACACCTCAGGAAGAAAAGGAAGCAAGGGCAGAGGCCTTTAGACTTGCTTCAATAGAGATGAAGAGTCGCATAGATGACGCACAGTCATTACTAGCTGATGCGACAAAGACATGGTTGGAGCTAGATGAGCTCCCAGATAGACTGGAATTGCAGCAGGGTATCTAGAACATAGAGAATACCACAACAGCAATAAATGAAGAAGTCAAGAGCTTAGGAGCTCTTGCAAAGATGAAAAAGACGACATAGATGAACCGTTTATAATAGGAAGCGCAACGGTTAAGGGAAAAAGAGATATAGTTTAATAACTTGCTTCAACCATATCAGGAACAAATCGCAGAGCTGGTCGATGCGGTTGAGCAGAAGGTTAAGGAGTTCACTACAAGAAAAAGTGATATTGATGATACAGAAGACTCCGTCATTAGTCAAGCTATGCTTGAAATGGAACAAGAGTGTGTCGAAGTTATGGATAAATAAGTCGCAGGACTTCGGGAGAGACTTACAAGGACTTCGCAGGAAGCCAAGGAGAAGCTACAGTAAGAGAAACCAGCTGTTAGTGGCTTGGGGACGAGCCACAAGTAATTGTTAGAGGACTGTTGGAGCAGGGCCCCGCATCTACAGGAAAAGATGCTATATCAGAAGAAAAGAGTCAGAGGAAATAGTACCCGAGCGGCCGAGAAGAGAGAGCTCAACCACTGCACGTAAGGCAGCGGCGAAGATAGGAGGGCTCAACTACGCTCATAAATAGAAAAGGATCAACAGGTCGAGGTATTGAAGACTAAGGATAGAAGGGAAGCGACTGAGGAAGTGGTGCCCATACCCATGATCAGCGCCGGGAAGTGCGGAAGATTGCAGAAAGATGTGGTGTGATGGTAAGCGGCAGCCCACAGTACAGATGCGTCGACTGTCACAGTTAGGGTTTTTGGGTTACTGTTGGGAAAGGCCCACAATGTTGTAACAGGGCGAGACCTTCGGGCTACCTATATAAGCATGTATTTTGTATTGTAAAAGGTTAGGTAGTTGGGTAGCTATTCAGAAAATTAGCTAGCTAGTCAAAGAGTTAGTTAGTCTGTTAGCTCATAGTCAGTTGTATTGTAAGACATTGAGAGAGAGAGTCAAGCTCTGGTTCTATTATTCAGTCTGTAGTTATCTTACTGTAACCAATAGCTGGCTCCTTGAGCATGAATGTAACAATTCGCAAGGATTGAACAATCCATAGGGATTGAGAGAGAGAGGAAGAGTATATTGTAAGAAGGAAATATAAGAAGGAGAAGAGATCTAAGAGAGAAGGGCTCCCGGTTGTGTATGTAGAGTTTCCCAGAAGATCTCAGGCTGCATAATAGGTTGCAGCATAACTGCATTTACTCTCTCAAGATATAATATAAAAATCAGTTCCCATGGACGTAGATTCCCCCTGGAAGTGAACCATGTAAAACCCGCGTGTTGTGCAACTGTTCATGTGATTGTGTTTTACCTGTTTGCTATCTGTTATCTGTTACATGAATGTTTCTTATTAGTTGATGAATGTATGTATGTTATGCTTCAGTTTATAGCACATAGAAGGTTAAACACAAGTTGAATGTATCAAGTAGCCTGTATATGAGTTTATCAGTGATTGGTTCATGATAGTTTGACAGTTACAGTGTTAAGTGACTCCGGTATATGAGTTCCGTGAGTTCAGTGTAGTTGATGTTAGCGTGTTAAACTGTAGAGGTCTAAGTGAAGTGGTTTAACACCCTTGTGAAGGTTAACAGAGTTAGTAGACCCAGGAAGGAGGTCACAGGACCTTGAGAGTTGATACGCATATTGAGCCTCATTATAGGACATATTACAGAATAGAAAGGTGATATCACATCGTTTGGGGAGCTGCGGTGTGAGATATTGCAGGGAAGGAGCTCAGTAGAAGAGTAAGTTTGCACATTTCCATAGAAGCTGTGATGCAATAGAGTCCACTCCCTACCAACGCCAGCTAGAAGGAGAGATCGCCTTCGCAGAGAGATCCCGCTCACGAAGAAGAGTCGCAAGACCCTAGGATGATACAGAACCCGGTTGAAGACACCTGAGTCTTCAACCACCCTATCTAAGGTCACTTCGGGTGAGACTTCAGGCCGCTCTGCGGTCTATCGTTGAAAGGGCCAGTGAACTAGGGGTTTTGTTGGTACAGTAAAGTAAACCCGGGTCTACCTAGTCCAACCCAACAAATAGACACTCTTAGCTTTGGGTTTGCAAAGCCTTCCTCTTTTCAGTTGGAATTCTAGCCCAAGCCTTTGAGCCAAAGATATTGAAATGGGTCACGTCTGGCTTGTGCCCAATCCAAGATTCAAAAGGAGTCATACCATCAAGATTCTTATGAGGCACCCTATTCTGGATGTAAGATGCACAGTTTATAGCCTCGACCCAAAACTTTGGTGGCAAAGTCTTAGCCTCCATCATGTAGGTTTCCATCTCCTTCAGTGATCTGTTCTTCCTCTTAGCAACACCATTTTGCTGTGGTGTGTAAGGGATCAAATGCTGCATCTAAATACATTCATATTTACAATAATGAATCAACTCAAACTTGACATAATCACCACCATTGTTAGATATGAGGATCTTGAGTTTCCTCCCAGACTTGTTTTCAACCAAGGCTCTAAAGACTTTGAAGAGGTAAAAAACTTCAGACTTATGCTTTAGGAAGTGAACCCAACAATACCTGGAAAAGTCATCTATGAAGGTCAGTGCATATTTGGCTTGACTCATGGACATATGATGGAATGGACCATCAATGTCACTATGGATCAGCTCAAGAGGTGCAGAGGTTATCTCATGACTAGCTTTCTCATACTTGTGCTTTGTGTGTTTCCCTAGGATACAACCTTGATAGACTCCCTTAGAAAACTTTATCTTTGGTAACCCTATGACCATATCTTTTTCACTCAAATCAGAAAGATACTTGTAGTTAATATGGCCAAATATTTCATGCAAAATCTTGCTTGCTTCATTAGCATGAATTAGAATAGCAGAGGGGTTTGATTAGGGTAGAAAAAGGGAAAACTTGTATACCTTCGGAGTGTGATCAACAACACCTTTTGCTATGAATTTACCATTCAAAATCTCAGTGATTTTAGCATCATCAGGGGAGAATATGACATTCTTTAGAGACCCAGTATGAGTCATCTGATACACTGACAATATATTAGAGGCAAGACCTGGAACATACAACACATTATTGAACTTACCACGGTCAAGATCAATCCTTCCCTTCCCCAAACTGTCAGTGAGAGAGTCATCTCCCAAAACTATTGGTGGACCTTTCGACATGTCAAGATAGGAGAATGTCTCTTTTGTCAAAACCATATGTCTAGAATATCTAGAGTCTATGATGAAGCTAGGTGAGCTTAATATGCCAGCAACCAAGGCATGTACTCTCTCTATGTCCTCTGAATTCAATCCTCCTTCCCTCTTCTTTGAGCAATCAGGAAGTGAGATGTTATTCTTCTCCAGGAGTTGGGTCAACATGTCAATTTTCTTCTTCATACAAGAGGTCTCATGCTGATAGCCCTTACTGCAGTATGCACACTTGCTCTTTTCTCCTTTGTTCTTCTTCTTCTAGGAGTTCTTCTTGGAACCTTGGGAATCCTCTTGAGAGTTGTTCTTGTATCTCTTTTGCTCAGGTGGATTTTTAGATTTTTTCTTTCTTTTTGAATCCACCCTTGAATCTCCAGTAACCAAATCTTGGTATTTGGAAGGTTTTATGGTGCACATCATCACCAACTTATCTTTCTCTTGTGTGAGGGATTCCATGAACTCTGCAAGCTTAGGCATCTTCCAGGCTCGAGCTGTCAACTTGGTGGCATGGAAGGTCAAAAAAAACACTGAATAGTCAGGACCAAGCTTAGAGAGTATGGCCAAAACTATTTTCTCTTCCTTCTTTTCGATCCCACACTATTTCAACTGCAAAACAAGGGCCTTAAACTTGGAAAAGTAGAGTTGCAATGATTCTAAGCTACTAGGACTCAAGGAGATCAGCTCATTCTTGATTTGATGTCCTCTCATCTCATCTATCTTTCCAAAAATATCTTATAGCTTCTCCCACACTTCATTAGTTGATGTCAATCCATCAAGATGGAAGAGGAGGTCTCTTGAAATGCTCGGACACAAAAGACCATAGGATTCATCCCTCCTGTTGTGCCATTTAATTTTCTCTGTAGATGCATTGGGATCTACCTCATTTTCCATAGTCACCCTATAGATACATTTCTCTCTCAAAAATATCTCCATCTCATCTTTCCACTCAAATAAATTGAATGGAGTCAAGATGATATTCTGAGATTGGTTCATAGCTCAGAAACTATGTCCTCCAGTCAGCAGAATGTGCTCCCAGTCAATGATGTTGAACCTGCAATAACAATTTGGAAGGAGATAAATTGATATACAAAGGCTCTGATACCATGTGTAAATTGAACACAAGAGATAGAACAATTACACTCACAAAATTGCTAATCAAACATGCAAAATTCACACCAAAGGAGACTGCAATTGGAGCACAACACTAATATGTATTGAGAAGTGTACAATAGCCAACCTTATTAAGTAATAGGACACTATAATATATAATTACATGAGATAATCGAATGCATAAACATGCCATCTGAAATAGTAAAAAAGAAGGCTTACCAAAACTAGTCAAATCCCCCATAGGTGCATAAAGTAGTTTCCAAATCTAGGTAGATGCTCACGAATTGGATAACTCAAGTGGGAAAGATAAATAGGGATGGAAAGACATCTCATACATGCTTTTATTTGGAGAAAAGGAGGGAGGATGATGTGGGAAGAAAAAATGCAACTACACCTAGTCTAGCTTTTCCTTTTTCCTTAAATCAGAAATAAAACAAGGTAGCTTTTAAAAAAAAGCAGATATGCGCTTTAGAGAATCTAGAATAAATAATACATGCTAAATTGGGTTTCCAGGATGTTTCCCAAGTGCTCCATGGCTCATTTTTAGCATGTGTTGACTTCTAGGACATGTAGAAGGCAACTAGCATAGAATGGAATTTAGGAAACTAGGTAATAAGACAAAAATAATTAAATTAATGTCTAATGTAGGTAACTATGTGTTGATTATTCTAATAGTTATGTACTTTCATGATATATATTTTGTACTCATGATGCTTGGAAGGGTGCAATACCAGCAATGGGATCTTGGAATTGCTTTGTTTAATCTCACTTGGCGTAGTAGTTCGACTATTGGTTTGAGAAAGAAAACCAACCTTCAGTGGTTTGAGTTCATCTTCGCAGAGTAGTGTTCATGTTTCCTATGTGGAGTACATTTCGAGACATGGATTCAATTTTCACATGATTGGTGTTCATGGCATCTCATCATAGTCATTCCACACCATCCATGTATCAAGATCATATGGGACCCTGGGATCATTTTTGGTCTCATTGGTTTCAATTTTGTGGGCAGCATTGGATATTTATTCACCACTTGAGAAGATGATTGTAATCAGAGTAGTGCGAAAACAAGCATGGTGGTTCCGATTTGATATTTTATTGGAATCTTAATCAATTCAAAGTTTGGTAACTTAGTACCAACTTCAAAGAATTATACAGAAGTGAAAAAGGGGTGAAAGTTCAGAAAAGGTTTCCAAAATATGGAGGTAAAGATTAATTGTAGAAATTTGGGTTTTATGGATTTGATTAATCCTTTTGGTATTAGTGGTGATGTTACATGATATATCAATATCCACAATCCACATCTCTTTACTTTTGGGAACACAAAATTGCAGTACATGAGTTCCACTACTAAATTGCAGCTAAAGAAAATTAATGAGCAGAACCATAACAAAGCACTTGGTGCAAAGGAAGGAGTACCAAATGAGGATTACACTTGGGAATATGAAATTATATTGCAGCATAAAAATATCAAACAAGCATTCTTGGGTGGGGAGGACTGTAATGTCCCCATTTTTAATAATTGCATAGTAGAAAAATTCCATCAATCCTACTAGTTCCCTAGGTTGGGTGGAAACATTGGGAAGTTAATAAGGGAGATAATAAATGGTGTTTAGACATTAGAAGGAATAAATATTTATTTAATGTATTTAATTAAATTAATGCAATTAAAAGTGAAATGGCTATGGATAATGGAGACACATGGAGACTATGGGGCCCACTCAAGCTAGAATTCATATGTTAAATGTCATCCTCCTCTTGCAATCTCGAATCTATGGGAAGCCTAATGTTTTTGGAGGGATTATAAGGTTAATATAATTGTACATATACTTCATAGGTCTAATTTGGGATGAATTATAACTTACATGGGGAGAGGAAGATCCAAATGGGAAGTTTCATGGACACTTGGCTAGATTCCCCTTACATTTATGACATCTATGACACCAATGATGGAGATTCTATGAAAGTTACGACACAAGTCAGATTTGAAGGCTGAAATATGACATATATGACATTTAAGGTCAAAATATACCATCCAAGAGAGATCTCATGTGAGTTTTGGAAGCTCAATGGGCTCCTACTCAAATTGGTGGAAGATGGAAGGCTAGGAAAGGGAGGACACATGGAAAATATTGAGCCCACACCCAAATTAGAGTTGGATTGAGTGTGTGGGTGGATTGGGATCCTTATAAGGATAAATATTTTTATAAAATAAAGGAATAAACCAAGAGAATAACTTTTCATCATTTGAGAAATTGTCATTCGTGAATTGTGAGAGCTAGTGGATGACTAGTTTTCTTGCCTTAGCCAATTTCGAGGGTGAAAGATTCCCATCCAAGTAGGTGTTTGGAGAGGCCACTCAGGTATTTCATGGATATTTAATGGAGTATTATTTGCATGTGTAATATATAGGAAATCATGTGGATTCTTCTATTGCAGCACTCTCTCAACTATTTCCAGTTTTCACACCATATTCATGCCAATGGAGGGATTGTGCTTTGGGTGAGATATTGATCTCTTTGGGGAAGATTATAATTCCAATTATCTTATTTTATGATATATATTCTCTCTATTTCACTTTAAAAATACTCTCATGTCTAAATACCCAAAATAATTCATGTAAAAATGTTGAACACTGAATAAATAGTGTCATTTCCCCACTATCTTGTTGTGAACCATTGTAATGCTGATGATTTCAAATTGGGAGAGAGTTTAATTGTAAATTTATGATTTTAATCCATTAAATATTCTATTTTATTCATTATCAGAAAATTTCAAGTCGAAATCCCCAAGATTTGTATGTCAAAATGACTTTTAATGAGCAAACAATGACCATTTTCCACTCTATTTTGATATATGCCATGGCAATGCTTATTATTTAGAATGGAGGAATGTATGTCTGATAAATTTATGATGTATGGACTGTAATTAATGTTTATTTAAATTCTCATGTTCATTAATTAAGCATTGGAATCCATTTTACTCATTTTTATTGCATTGGGAGAAGATTTGGTGCATTTTCCCCAAGGGTCGAAATTGTGACTTGGGAGTTGTTTTGGAAAGAGTCATAAAATCCTGTATAAAATGAACCATGATGCATATGATAATTTTAAAATTTCCCTTACATATCCTCAGCTCTATTCAGAAATTAGAGTGACTTTGGGATCATTTCTGGAGCCATTTCCGACAATTATCCAGGGGGAATTGGAGCCTCAATTTGCTAGTAAAGAATCCTACTTTGAACAGAACATTAAAAAAGTTTGTATAAGTAATTGGGGGGTACTTAAACATATTTAAAAATCCTATTTAATTTATAATATCATTCATGTACATTCATATAAAATTTGGGAGCATTTGGGTCAATTTGGAGGTTTAGACATCAAAACTAATTAAGGTAAAAAATGGGGAAAAAGTGAAAAAATTGGTCATTTAATAGAATTTAAAAAAGGTACATTACAGTTGACCTAATTTTCCACACTTGTGTGACCCAGGTTCAACAAAAACACAAAACCAACAAAACACCCAAAGACATCGGCCCGACATAGCAATCTCAGTTGGCAATACCTATGAGGTAGGCATAGTCTCACCTGAGATTATCTTAATGTGTAATTTCCAGAACCATGTTTGCGGATTTGGTGAGGGATTATAGCCCCTTGGTGCACGGTCAAGGTGCTCAACAGAGATGTAGGGTTGGAGTATTTTACTACTCGACGGTGGTGCAACAGTGCGACACAACTAGCGTGCGACCGAAAACCTTGTCCTTAACAAATTAACAACTGGTGCAATAGTGCGACGCTCCTGGTTCCTTAATAACGAATGACCGTGCTGTGACTTATATTATGACTTAACAGTGTTTAAACGTGAACTAATACACAATTCTATGCCAATGCTTAGATAGCCATTCATTCACTTCTTATCAATATTGCGACATTCATTCAAGAAATAACCGTAAATAATGTAAGATAATCAAACATTCAACACAATAATTTGATCATTCATTAACACATGAAATAACATGGAAACCCATTTGGGAAAAACCAGCAAGGTGTTCTTCATCTGACATGAGAAATATAGGTATAAAATTGCCGTCTACCACTTGTATATTGTTTTAAGATATGTCTTTACAGCTTAGACTCTTCTTTCTCTCACGCTCTCTAGTTTATTCTTCTATCTACTCCTACTGATCCACACACAACCTGGATCGACTCTTCTACTTTACTATCCACACACTTAGCTACAGATTGACTCTATAGGACGGTCTACGCACTCAAATTCAGATCCGTGGCTCAACAACCTTCCTCTATTAGACTCCTCTCTGATTTCTCCAAAATACTCCTACTCTTACCGACTCTTAATGAAGCTAACCCTTCTATAGAGTGGGTTCCTCCTATTTATACAAATTACAAGACTGCATAGGGTCGACCAAGTACAACTCAGTTATTACATATAGAAGTAGCTACAAAATATATTCTATTACATTGATGACAAGCCATACTTGCTGCAAAATTCTTATATTACATTGATCACAACCATAACTTGTCATGGAAATGTCATTCAACATGTTTGTACAGGCCATAACTAGTCACAAAAACCCATCCTTTGGCGTTCCAATGACTTTGCTCCTACAGTCTTTTGACCTTCTGCTTCTCTGCCTTAACTCGTCTACCTGCCACCCTTCCACAGACTCCAAGTGCGTTTTACTCATCGCACCGTTCCTCATCATAGATTCCTCTACTTTGTGCATCCTTTCCATCCTTTGCCTGGTTTTATTCCATCGTGCGCCCACTTTTCCTCTTGGGCTTGCGCTTCAGGTTCTTCCTTGTGCACTTTTCTTGGCCCAATGATGCCTCATAGAGGTGGTAGTGGCAAAGTATCAATGAGTCATTAGATTCACTATTGGCCCGCATGCCATCCATGTGCAAGCGCGATGAGACCCTCAGAAGCAATGGTTAGTGACATGATACAAGTTGGCAGAAGAGGAGTTGGATTCTATAGTGGCTAAGCGGCCAATGGACTGGAAAGTTCTAGTGAGTGAAGAAGACAAGCAATGGTTAGTGACATGATACAATTTGGCAGAAGAGGAGTTGGATTCCATAGTGGCTGAGCGGCCAATGGACTGGAAAGTTCTAGTGAGTGAAGAAGACATATAAGATGATAAGGCAGGTCCTCAAGCAAATGCGCTTGTAGAGCCAGTGCCAGTCCATGAAAGTGACCAGGAGTCACGAGAGAAATCATCGAGGACCCCAACGATTCAGAGGGGAAACAAATATTTGAGGAGACCAAAATGAAGAGAAGGCAGGAACATGGTGAAGCCAGTGGCACAACACCAATGGAAAGTTCACATGTAGAACGTATTATTGTGGCTATCACAATGACAACCACTATGACTGAAGAGAAGTTGGAGAAGCAGACTATTGAAGGATTTTGAGAGGTAAACGCTCACCTAAGTTCTTTAATTGACGCCATTTTGAAAAGGGTGCCCGGGGAAAACATTTTGTGGAAGGCATTAGAGATAAGCATAAGGAAGTAGATTAGGAATGTACAAATTCCACCACGCGCAATCGAGAGAAACATTGAGGATGTCAACACCTCACTCCAGAAGTTTCAAGACCTCTTGTTGGATATCAATGAACTATCAACTGATACATTGTTTCAATTGTAGAGGGTTGTGATCCAGAATTTGGTAGACCGAGAAAATATCATTGGTGATCACCTTTTGAGGTCACAAGAGTGGGAGGAAGCAAGAAAGATTGAGATTATGGAGTTGAATAAGGTGTAGGATTACCTCATTGTCGAGAAGGCACAACTATGGGATGATAGGGATGAGTTGGAAAAATAAGTTTTGGATGCTTATCAAGAAGTCCCAGTTGTGGAAGAGGAGCTAGATGCAGTAGCCAAAGCATAGAAGTTAGGCAAGATTGTTGTAGGATTCAAGAAAGACATCGTGAGTTTGCAGGTACTATTGAACCCCAGTACTCTGACAGAGGTAGTGGATGCATGCAAAAGTGCCATTGAGGATGCAATGACGCAGCTTGGATACCAGGAAAAAGAAGCTAAGGCAATAATAGATGCATCCATGTAGTTTTTGGGAAGCGTGGTCCAGGATGAGCAGTTGGAGCAACTCAACGCTCAACTGCGGGAGGTTGAAGGTCAGATGGTGGCACTAAGGAAATTGATTCATGCAATGAATCCAATACTAAAGGTAACTAAAGTGATAGAGTTTAAGGCTCTGCAACAACGTGTCACCAAGGCAAGGGAAAGGCAAGAGTGTCTAACAACACAACTTGATGAATTCCAGGATATCGGCTCGCAAATGTCTCTTAAGGTAGTAGATGCACTTCAAGCGGTGTAGGACAGTTGGAAGGAATTCATCACCAAGATTGTGGACCATCCATCAAAGTAGTATGTGGCATTTTGTATAGACATCAGTGTTAGGTTGAAGGTTCAGGTGGAATATGTAAAGCAACAATACGAGGATTTCAAGACCAAGATGACTGAGTACACTGCTTCCAGCTGATGTGGCTCGAGGGAGAGCCACAAGATTTTGTTTGGGGCCTATTGGAAGAATTTTTGGAGATAGTTAGCTGCATGACATCGAGGATGATGCGCAAGATCAAAGTTGACGCGCAAGGCGGGAGATGATGCGCAAGGCATTTTGGTCATAGTTTGCCATATTTTGTATATTTTGGTCATTATTTTGTATTTTTTGGTCCAAGTAGTTAGGAAGTTTATATAAGTAGATCATCGATGTAAAGGCACAAACCTATAAGTATATCTAGGATTGTAAATGTTGAATCTAGCTATGAACGGATTTGGAGATCGACTTTTTGTCTATATTTGGATCAACGTTGTGGAGAAATTTTTATCTTTTTGAGCATCGATGACCTGTCCTTGATGTGAGGTTTGAACTGTGGAATTGTTTTGAGAACCTGTGTTTTGATGTGAAGCTAGTATGACATGACGAATATTTGAGGGAAACACTGTGCCATTTTACTTCTTCCTATTTTCCTGTTTTCCTTGTGACATGATGTGGATGATTACTGCAATATGATGTTTATTTCTGAATGGTGCGATGCTTTCATATGTTGAACAATGTTACGTTGGTAGAATCTATTTATGCATCAATACTTCTACTGGGATCTGAATATTTTGATATGATCGTATGAATGATGGTATGAATCTATGAATGTATGAACCAATGCTTGGATCCTCCTTCTTATTGCAGAAACTTGGTTCTAACAGTTCTCCCTCGAACATCTTGGGTGAGACCTCGTCTTCTCTACAGTTGTTGTTGGATAGGATAAAACTTGTCTGGGCCAATGCTCAGGGAGATCATTGTGTTAAGGGTGTTGACAGAGAGTGAAATCTTGTTGACCGATATGTGTCAACATCTAACTGAATTGGACCAAAAAATACAAAATCATGACCAAAAAGTACAAAACTATGATCAAGCCAACTCTTTATCGACTTCTTTGCCTTGTGCATCATTCTTGGTTTTACACATCAACCTTGGTCTTGTGCACCTTGCTTCCTCTTTCAATCCAAAACCACCTACCAACAAAAACTAAGGTAATGGAAAGACCAGTCTGTGTAGAGTTACACTGATGGGTTCTATCAACTCATGGATAGAATTGGAATCCAAGAAGAAGATAAATTGCTTGTCCTGAAGTACGTCAACAAATTATCCCTGTACATTCAACAAGAGATGGATTTTAGGAATGTCAGTATGCTAGTGAATGAATTCCACTATTCCAGCAATCTTCAAGCTAAGAAAAAAGGAAAAAAAAGTTTCACAACCAAGCCGACAGGTCGAACATATGATAAGAAGTCACCAACTGACTCTGACAAGTCAAGAAAACCTTCTGAGCCAATGTAACAGATATAAAATAAATTATTAAAATAGATTAGTTAATTATATGAAAGGGTGTAACCCTTCATGCTCAAGCCTATAAAAGGAGAGCTTATTGTACATTTTACCCATCATCCAATATATTATTTACTATTCATATTCATTATAAAAATGATAGTCGAATTCGACTAACGGACAACCGGATTCGGTTGTTCCATTTGGTATCAGAGCACAGATTCGACTCCTTCAACTTGAGCTCGGATTCAGCTCCTTCAACCCCTACTTGAGCTTGGAATCGTCTCATCAATTCTTCCACTGCTCCATTTCACCACTTATCACTTCATCCCAAATGCTGTAAAAAAAACAAAAAAAAACAAAAAAAAGAGTTATCCTCTGCTCACTGTTCTCGCGTGCTCTGCTACCATCTTCCTTCATCCTCACCCTCATGCTACCTCCACATCTCCACATTCGCACCACCACCTTCTCTCCCTCTCCATTTCCTCTTCCATCCTCCAACATCCACCGTGCTCATCTCTTCCTAGCTGCCTCATTCCCTGCTGCACGCCTTGCATCCCCCGGTTTCCTCACCTACGCTGCACATACCCCGTGCTCCCCTCTCCATCTTCACCCCTGTGGCCATATCCATCCACCCTACCCTCTACTCCTTTACATGCCCACACGCTGGTCTCCTCTTCACGGCCCTGCACACATCCACATTGTCGCCTCCACCTCCCCGCACCCTCCATCTCCCTTCCCGCCCCTCCTCCTATATCCTCCTTTCCATAGTGCCCTCTTCCTATCCACCTCTGTGACATCCACGTAGGCAACCCACTGCACGCTGCTCACACTCCTCGTCCACCAACCGACCTTCTCCACATCGATCCCTTCCAATATCGCTACCTTCCAGCTGGGTCTATCCGCGCAACTTCTCCATCTACCTCAGCCCCTATTCACGGCTCCTCCTCCCAACCTGCAACAGAGAAAAACAAACAATATATTATATTATATTATAATATATTATAATATAATATTGTAATATATTAATTATAATATTAAAAAAAAACAAATTCTATGATTAATATTATAATATTTGTTTAATATATATATATATATATATATATATATATAAAATAAAACTATATGCAAAATATAGTTTGTGAAAAATAAAAATAATAACAATAATATTAATTAATTAATTAATTAATATATTATTATTCAATTCACCTCAAAAGGCCAAAATAGCGCCGAAATACACACCTCCGTATACAACGTCCAAAACAGTGGAGGAACTGAAAGAGAAGATCGATAAAATGGAAAAGGACATAAAGTCCATTTCCGCTAACCAAGAAGGCTTGAAGGAAAAGATGCAAAATAACAATACATTACTAAAAAATGATCTTGTTTTGGTAGAAAGAAGGCTCGACGACAAACTTGACATCCTGAGCGAAAAAAAAAACATGGATGACCAAATGAGTACCATAATGCAGAACATAAACACCTTAACACAGAACATGAGCACCATGACACAGAACCAGAATACAATGATAGGAATGTTACAAAAACTAAGGTTTGGTACAAACCATATCAGCAGGTCAAATTATTATTCTTGCACATTGATGTAGGAACAAATAATCAATCTCATCAAGAAATAATCAACAAATAACTCATGAAATGGTGTTAATTGGAACTGGAATTGGTTTCCTCTCTGTATATTTAATAAACAATGAATGGTTACAATAACAATGTCAAGCAATAGCTTGAATCCATGAGGAATTCGAATACCTAAGGAGGCAATTCGAAATCAATGAGTGAGTCTGGCTTAACTGACTATAAGCCATTCATTCACACTCAATTAACCACTTGATCAAAACCCTAATTCACTCACCAAACCCTAACTGAAGTCAGAGTGCAATAAATGACTGAATCTCAACTGAAGGAGATCAAACACATGTCATAGCAAGCCAACCATCAAGTGCTAGTGCTCCATGACTTCAATGAACCCTGATGAGGTCAACTGAAGCTGAACTGATCATCAAAAGTTGGTGGAGGTGCCCCTGTTGACTCCAGATCATTAAATAATATTAAATAATCATTAAATAATATATTTAATGAGAGGAGGCACCTTAACTGACTGGTTGAACTGATTGTAACCACCAGTTAGCAATTAGGTGCATTAATATCACTCAGATCACCCTCGGAGTGCTCCAGTTAGCCTCCTTGACTGTAGGATAAGGCTAAGTTATCCTCCTTGACTATAGGTAGGCGTGGGTGTGACTGGATGATGGCAATTAATGCTCCACTGATGTCAATTAATGTCAATTATACTTAGGATAGTGGTTTAACTAGGCCAATTTGACCAAAAAGAGTGTGTATGATGGTAAATGTCTCCAACACCCCCCCTTAAGCTATACTTAGGAAGAGTTAGAAAACATAGATGTATAAAAATGATAGGGCCCTAGCAACTAAGGCCATAGGTCACCCTGTACAATGCTGAAATTGAAACAATGCTCAAAACAAACTAAGTGAGGAAAAGAGGGAAAACCCAGTGGGGAAAACCCCCCTGAAGCTAAACAATAAAAGTAGTCTGGATCACCCTGATGAAGTCACCCCCAATAGTGAACAGAGGTAAGTGAACTTCTTTTCTAAAAATCTCTTGGTGAAGATGTCTGCAATCTACTCATCAGTCGGGCAGTATTGCAGAATGATGGTCCTGTCATGCACTAGCTCCTTGATGTAGTGCATGTGAATCTCTACATGCTTGGTCCTCTGCTTGGTAACTGGATCCATGGATATCTTAATAGCACTCTGGTTTTCACAAAAGAAGACTGTGGACAAAGTACTACCAAGATCAAACTCTGAAAGAATGCCTTGCAACCAAACTGCTTGGATGCAAGCATTCACCGCTCCTCGATAGTCGGCGTCTGCTGAAGATAGTGCTATGACAACCTGCTTTTTGCTTGACCAGAAAATAAGGCCACCACCAAACATGAATAAAAATCTGGAATGTGACTTTCAATCAATAGAATCACCCGCCCAATTGGAATTTGTGTATCCAACCAGCTCTAGCTCGGAGTTTGCAGCATAGTGAATGCCGTAGGTCCTGGTTCCCTGAATATACTGGAGGATCCTCTTGGATGCATTCCAATGAATATCATGAGGATTCTGCATGTATATTGATACAGCATTCATGGCATAACAAATATCAGGCCTAGAATGTGTCAAGTACAACAAGCTACCAATCAGCTGTCGATGGATAGTGCAGTCCATGGGAGGTGTGTGTTTTCCTTCTTCAAGGCTGATCCCTAAAAGGAAAGGGAATGGTGCAGGCCTACATTCAGCCATGTTAAACTTGACTAATAGGTATGAAGTGTATTTGGACTAAGTGACCATAATCCCATCTGAATTTTGCTCGATTTTGAGCCCCCAAAATTGTTTTAGAAGCCCCAAATCACTCATTTCAAAGGCATTGTGGAGAGCAGTTTTGATGGATGAAATGGAGGAAATTGTGCTACCTGTGATCAATAATTCATAAACATATAAAAAAATTATAATTATATGACCATCATGCTGCTGTAAATACACATTTGTATCTGATCTACATCTCTGAAAGTTTTGCGAGAGAAGGAAGGAATCCATCTTGGAATACCATTCTCTTGGGGCCTGTTTTAACCCATATAGTGACTTCTTTAGTGACTCCACTAATGTCAATTAATGTCAATTATACTTAGGATAGTGGTCTAACTAGGCCAATTTAACCAAAAAGAGTGTGTATGATGGTAAATGTCTTCAACACAAATATGTTGGACCCGTATGTCAACAAAAATGAGAGAAACCACGTTGAGAAAGACAATAAACAAGACAAGTATACAAACTATCTTAGGAATGACCGAAATAATAATAATATAGTTGATAAAGATGAGCTCGACCAATATCATAATGGGATTCAAGCCAATATCATTGATAATAAAGACGATCCATACAATGAAAATATGTGTATCCTACAATATGCCAAGGAATCCAAGTCAGACAAATCAAATATCATAGATTCATCTTCTACCTTAACTGTTTTACCACCCTCGAGAAACCTAAATGTAACACTCCTGGTGACTTTGAGTGTGAGAAGCCTCAAGAGGCGCCACTTCTCAAGATAAATCATAAAGATAATAAAAAGGAAAACATTACGTGATGACATCCTAAGTATCATGGGACAAGCGATTTCTAAAACAAAGTTTGATATGGTCAGTCACAAAAATGTTCCTAATATTCATGTCCATGGAAAACGTGACAACAATAATAAACAGAATGGAGTACAAATTCAAGTAACAAATAAAAGGAAATTGACAAACTATGGTGTAAAGAACAAGCACATACCTAATACAAGTTCTAAAACAAAATACATAAAGGAAGTAATGACGTTGTTTCAACACAAAACAAAAATGAAAAGACGACAACAATAATCTAAGCTTTGAGGACAAAGCTTCCTTAAAGGGAGTGGCAATTTAACGAATATAAAATATATTATTAAAATATATTAGTTAATTATATGAAAGGGTGTAACCCTTCACGCTCAAGCCTATAAAAGGTGAGCTTATTGTACATTTTACCCATCATCCAATATATTATTTACTATTCATATTCATTATAAAAATGATAGTCGGATTCGACTGACAGACAACCAGATTCGGTTGCTCCAGCGAACTCCTCCAAATACAGACTATTATAAGAAGCACTCTCATAAAGACAAAAGGGAACATATCAAAGGACCTCCTACTGAGAAATGGTGTGATTATCACAATTCATCATGGCATGATGAGTCATAATTTAAAGCTTAGAAGAAATTTTTGGAAAATTTGTCGACATCTGACTTGTCTGATAAATCCCTATTAGAATTCAACCTAGATGCATCAACCCTTTTGGATTTGAAATAGACCACTCTGATAGCCTCAATTGTTATCAACGAGGAGGAATGAGAACGCATGTTCCATACATAGATATGGGTTTAGAAAAATCCATTACATTTGATTGTGGATAATGGTAGATAGAATAACTTCATTTATGAATATCTCGTGAAGAGACTTGGTCTTGTCACCACTCCAGATCCTCAACTTTAGAATATCGGTTGGATGAAGGATGGACAAGAACTAAGGATCACTCGATAATGCAGACCCTTGAATTAGTTGACTAAGGGAAATGGGAAAATTGTATTCAAATGGACATTGACAGAACAATAATCTTTTAAGAAACTAAAAAAAAAGCTTTGTACTGCACTAGTACTTGTGTTACCTAATTTGCATCAACCTTTTGATATTGATACTGACGTATTAGACTATGGTTTAGGAGTAGTGATCACTTAGTCTGGTCACCCAGTCTCTTTTCATTCTGAAAATTTCAACAACACTTTTAGAAGGTATTTGATGTATGAGAAGGAAATGTATGCCATTATGCAAGCCCTTAAGAAATGGAGACATTACATCCTTGGGAAGGAAATGGTGATCCTCACTGATCATAAGACATTACAGTTCGCTTCGTACCAGTCAAAATTACAGACAACTCAACAACTCAACTGGATTAATTACCGACAACAATTTCAGTTGGTAATTAAGTATTGAAAAAGTAAAGCCAATTCCACCAACGATTGTCTCAACCAACCACCCATTACTCTAATTTTCATAGTATTGAGTATCCAGGGTTATGATACCACCACTTGTCCACAATTGTATTTGGTAGAATGTGAATTCTCCACGATTTATCGACAACTTCATACCGACATGATGTATACTATCGACTAATTCTTGAAAGGAACCTTGCTATACAAGCTTGGAGAACTTTGTGTATTGACCAGTGAGCATCGACAACAACTCATTTGGGACACACTACATCAAAATTGCAGGACATTTTGGAGTATCAAAGACACTTGTTATCTTCCAAAATTATTTTTACTGACATTCACTTGAATCTAATGTCAACAGGTACATTTGATCATGCGTGGCTTGTGCTATTGCTAAACCACTGAATCAACGACAATGACTTTATACTCCTTTGTCGGTTCCTAGTCGACCATGGGAATCTATTTCTATGGACTACTTAATGAGATATCCATTAGAGGAAATTTAAATTTAAAATGGGCCTTCCAAAAATAATAAAAATTCCATGTCATCATGTATTATCCAATCAAAATGATTTAAAATTAAAAAAGGGAGCACCTGTTAAACAAGTTTTTAATATAAATTTGGGGATAGGTATAATAAAAAAACTACTTTTTTGTTCATATTTTTGACATATCTCCCTGTGTTTTTACTCAAATTTTGATAGGGAAAGCTCGTTGGATGCATAATTAAATTCCGCATCTAACGAGTACCCACTCGGCATACTTTTGATGGGCCCTGCTACCCAAAAAAAAAGAAATACCTGAAAAACCGTGATGATGGCATCATCATCACATTTTTTCAGGTATTTCTTACTTTTGGGGTAGCAGGGCTTGTCAAAAGTATGCTAAGTGTGTACTTGTTGGATGAGGAATTTAATTCTCCATCCAAAGATCTCTCCTGATTGAAATTTGAGTAAAAACATAGGGAGACATGTCGAAAATACGAGCAAAAAAGTAGTTTTTTCTTTTCTTCCTCCAAAATTAATAAATATTATTTTATTATTTTAACTATTATTTGATTAATTTTACTTAGGATGCCCATTTTGAGTTGAAATTATCTATAATTCTACTACGAAACATCAGCATGACGTGATCTTAGTAGTAGTTGACGTATTTTCCAAGATGGATATCCTCATTCCATGCAAGAAGACTGCAATAGCACAACATACTGCTCATATCTTCTTCGGACATGTTTTGAAACACTATGGGATTTTGATGACCATCCTTTCTGATAGAGATGACATATTTGTCAACATATTTTGGAAGAATCTCTGGCAATAGATCGACATGAGAAATTCTTTGTTGACAACTTTCCATCCTCAGATAGAGGGACAAATGAAGGTTGTGAATCGCTAGGTAGTACAACTACCTCGCATGTACAAACACAAGCATCGTCGGACATGGGATGAAAGTCTCCCATACATACATCACAACTACAATCATTCTTAGCACAACTCTACAGGAAAGATTCCAGTCGAGATATGTTATGGATTTCAACCCTCCACGCCCATCAACTTGATTAGTTCATCGACACAGTTGAATGACATCGACTTTGAAGGATGAGAATTTGAAAATGCATTGAAGTTTTGCAGCCAAATCTACAACATTCAAAAGCAATAACATGAAATGTTGTAGTGAGATAATGCAAAAGATAAGGCCCGATACAGTCAACAACGTACTTCTCATTCATTCCAAATTGGGGATGAGGTATGGCTACATCTAAAGAGGGATCACTTCACTGGTCCATATAGAAAGTTGAAACCTTTACGATATGGTCTATACAGTATCCTTAAGCAGATTGGAGAAAACAATTTTCAGCTTGACATTCCTTCATGCTTGGGTTTGCATCCAGTGTTCAATGTGAATCTACTTCAACCATACCATGCACCCTTGTTGGAAGAGAACGACTTGCAAACAACAATACCTGAAGACATCCATCCATATTTTTAGGATCCTCTTCCTTGCGACACCATCATGGGATGATGCATACACCATACAAGGGTGAACTTCGTTCCCTTGTTTCAAGTGGATAAATCCAAACAACTCCCAACCCAAGGAAAGTGGTACTCTGCCACTGAACTCACCAACAAGTTTCCTCACCTGAATGAGCAAACAATGGGGACCATTTTTTCTTAATGAAGGAGGAATGATCCACCCAATAGTTGGAATGTTGTCGACTTTGACAGGTTCAACTTGGACTTTGACAAGTCCGAACCTCTACACAACCTCGATAGGTTTCATATCTTGACATGCATCGTCGACTCCAACATCTCGACATGACTATGACATGTTGTCTCTCTATCTTCCAATCGTCTGTAACAGTTGAAATTTTGAATCATTCTAAATTATTTGTAACTAAATGTAATGGGTAGTCACCCAAGAATCTAAGCATCCTATATAAGCATGTACACTATTGTAAAATAAAATAAATTAATAGAGCAATAATCAAATAAGAGATATTGGTTCGAATTATTGCATTTTGTCTATGTGTTTAATTTTTTTCTATGTAGTGTATTCCCTACTTTTCTTATTTAGATAAGTTGTAACAACCCGGTTTTGACCCCATTTGCATTAAATATATATGACGAAAATATTGTATGGAATCATGGCAAGGAGCTCAAGGCCAAGGCCCTGTCATCGATTGATGTTTTTTGTATAGGTGATCAAGGTTGATGCCTATGGTTTATGGTGGTAAGTCAAGCACAGTATATAATTTTGGACATCATATAAATATGCAATTTAATTAAAAACCCACAACCAACTATGTCAATGCAACAAATAATGAGATGGGGGCATGATTTCCTAAGGAATAGGGAGGGGGAATGTTTAACCTTGAGCAATGGAGGGGAAAATCCATGTGTCAAAAGAAAACACCCTGAAAAAGTATGCCCATTTCCTCATGCACTCACGTTTCACCTTCCCTCATGTTTGGGGAGCGACGGGATGTTTTTGATCATCCATCCTTCAACAATTTTAGTTTCTTTTCCTCATTGTGCATGCGCAATCCATCATTTGGCTTTCATAGAAAATGTTGTGGTCGATTCTGATCTTTCCCTATTCCATCCCGTGCATGCATGTTGTGTGTTCACCTATTTTACAGAATCGTGTTTTGTCTGTGTTGTTTTCCTATTTTGCATAACCGTGTTTTGTTCTGTGTTGTTCACTTGTTGTTACCATCCTGAGCATGGTTGTGCAATGGTCTCCTCTGTCATAGAGGGAGTGGAAGCTTGTTTTGCTATGTTAACATTGTGATTTGTTGTGTGTGCATATTTTTTCCTTGTTATGAATTGGTTTGGAGTGGAATTGGATATGAACTAGCTTGATAAACCTAGTGTAGGAAGGAACCTCACAAATAGATCTAGAGGGGCTGGTTTTGTTCTTTGCACTCCTTGAACAACACTGGAAGGGAAGGAATAGCCTAAGGGACTGTGTAGTAGAGAAGGGGACGCTTCCTTTTGTTGGGTGTGTAGATATTTTAGGATCCAAGCCTGATCTAGTGTAGGTGTCCACAGATCGATGGTTGAGCTCACTAGCTTAGCAGTTCAAGTTTTCCAGCTCCTTTGTAGCCTGATAAACCCATCTGTTAGTTGGCTTGGCTGGTCCTTAATGAGAATGTTGGCTTGATTGACTGCAGTTTGATAAACCCAACATTATATTGGCTTGTTTTTTTATAGCTTGATAAACCCAACTGTGTTGGCTTGAATGAGTTTGGTTGTATTCTTGGCTATGTGTGATCCTACTAGTATCCCTTATTCATTATGGGAATCATGCCCAACTCGGGGGTGGCAATGCTACTGAGATATTGATGAGTGCACTGGCCTATGGTTGGGTGGAATGTTGCAGTGACGTAGCTGGTGGTGGAACAAATTCTTTCAAGGATAAGTATCCCTGTGTTAATCTCTACAAATTGTATTTGCTTCATGAAATATGATGAACCTATTTAATGTGTTGAATTGACGAATTGATTCCACTGTATAATTGAAATTGTATTCATCTATGTATGTTTCATTCAATGCATTTTTAAACTAAGTTATGGTGCTTAGATGTCCAAATTGGCGATGGCTTGAATGATCAATCTTTTCAAGTATTCTGTTAGTAGGTTGCATTTCCACAGGAATCTCCTTCCGCAACTTATGGGATGCGAAAACACCTTACCGTGGATTCCCTTCCCCGTAAATTTCCTTTCGCAACCCACCTTTTCGCATACGGGAATGCAGGATGTGGGATGCGAGAATGCGGGAATGCAGGATGTGGCTTCACGATCTCTAATTCTGTAAATGATTATTTCTGCAACGGTCTATCCACATGCGGGATGCTGAAATTGGAATGCAGACTGTGGGATGGGGGATGATGGACCGAAATTTTTCCGTAGATTCAAGTTTTTCACATCGTTGACTCTTGGGGGATTGATTCTCTGCCATCGATATGTTTCCATATGCAGAACATATTGTGACCGTCAATTTCAGTTGTGATCTTTCTTCGTCGTTCGATCTCCTCTGAGATTTTCTTCATGGATTGTCAAATGGATCACGGATAGGATCAATTTCTTTGCTCTTGGGAAGTTGGGGAATTTTTACATAGAATTGAATAGATTGAATTTCAAGATGGATGGACATTCATAAAATTTGTGGGGCTATGGTCACATTTCACCTCTGAGGAAGGAGGGGACGTGATAGTGTGGTATCAGAGCTGCTAGTTGCAGCGCTAGGGCCTAAATGGGCCAAGTTGAATAGTTAAAATAGCTATTGTTAAATGGTTTCAAAATATTGTTAAGTTGCATAACAAAGAAAAATGCCATGGGTAGTGGGTAAGTGGTTTCGATTTTTGAAATTATTTAACAATTCCATTTATTAACACATTTTGGAAAACTATAGTCATAGGGAGACATTCTAGATAGGGCAGTTTGACAAAGTTGGTTCAGCTGAGTCATGAGAACCAAGATGTGCGACGATGCATAGAAACCCAATGAATATGAGGAAGATGCTATAGGGGAAAATGTCCGAATTGGAAATGCTGAGACATAGTCTAATGGGAGGAGGTTTCAAGATACTCCTCCAGATTTTTCTGCCACCATGAGAAGCCTAAGGGTGGAGATGAAAATACATAGGGAAGACAATGGAAGATTGGTTAAGGCACTGGAGGAACAGAATCAACTGAATGAAGCCATGCTAGAGAGATTAATAGACATTCAGAGGTGGATGAACTCTAGGGAACAGACAACGAGACCAGAAGGAAGATGAGCACTGCTAGAGGAAGAAAGAGATCTCCTAGTGGGTCATCTGACTCTGAAGTAAACACTAGTGATTCAATTTATTCTTCTCATGAGAATAAGAGAAAGAGGTGCTACCAGAATCGTTCATGTGATGAATTTAGGAAGGAAATACCTCCTACCTTAAATGGTGAGATAAAGAATGGTCAAGAAGTTGAAGCTTGGATTCTTGGGATGAGGAAATATTTCCAAGTCCAAGAATATTAAGGAAATATGAAGGCTAGGGTAGCCATATTCAATTTGAATGGAAGAGAATCCATATGGTGGGAGCAGTTCAGGCAAGTGAAGAAGATCAATGAAAGGAAGATTGTGTTGAAATAGTTCCAGAAGTATTTCAAGCAGAAGTATCTCTCTGACAGGTACTATGATGATAAGATCAAATAATTCCATGAGATGATATTGGGACAATAGACCATGGAAGAGTATGCAAATAAGTTCTTGGAACTATTGAGGTATGCCAGGTACATCAAAGAAGGTGAAAATCCAATGTTTTATGAGTGGATTGCCTCAGTCTTACAAAGACATAATTGTGTTTTATGAACCTAGAACTCTGGAAGAAGCGATAAGGAAAGCTAAGTATCGCTATGAACAAAGCAAAGGTAAACATTCTTATCATAAGACATGGAAGGACAAAAAGAACGAGAAGTTTTACCAAAGGAAAAAGGGTTTCAAATCTTCTAACTTCAAGAAGCAGAAGAAGCCATCCCAAGTTGAGAAGCAGCCAGCTAGAGTGGTGGGAGAAGAGCCCAGAGATCCATAACAGAACAAAGCACCACTCCAATGTTGGAAATGTGGAGGACCCCACATGCAAAGGTATTTTCCACTTGAGAATGAGAATGCAAGGCCAATTTACAACATTCAAGAGGCAGAAACAGTGGGTCAAGTAGCAAGGGCCGTCCGTAGAATCTATGTAGCACTAGAGGACCGCTAGGGAGATCACCAGACAACTGTGGTTGAAGTTGTAGGTAATATTGTTGAGCAATCTGTTTCTATTTTGTTGACCCTAGTTATACTCATAGTTACATTCCTCCTAGAGTAGTGGAGATTTGTGCTTTTAAGAAAGTAAAGCATAACAAATCGTGGTTAGTTTAGCTAGCCACTGGAACTAAGATGAAGGTTAGTGAAGTGGTGGAAAAATGTCCATTGGTGATGAATGGATTGGTCACTTGTGTAGATTTGAATGTTCTACCACTAGGTTTCTATGATGTTCGCATTGGAATGGATTGGTTAGAAGCTCATAGGGTAAAGCTTGACTGTTACATTAAGACTTTTGAATGCATCGATGAAGAAGGGAACCCAATAGTTGTAAGAGGCATTCCGAAGGTGATTTTTGTGAGGCAGATTTCAGCAATGCAATTGACGAAGTTTTGTTGGAAAGGTTGTAGAGTGTATGCAACTCATGTTGTGGAGAAAACATAGAATGAAACTATTAGATTGGAGGACTATCCTGTATTGCAAGAATTCAGGGATGTTTTTCTTGATGAGATTCCAGGGATTACTCCAAAGAGAGAAATTGATTTCACAATTGAACTTGTTCTAGGAGCAGAACCAGTGTCCAAGACACCCTACAAGATGATTACACCATAAATGCTAGATTTGAAGATGTAATTGCAAGAATTGTTGGAGAAGAAGTATATCAGGCCGAGTGTGTCTCCTTGGGGAGCACCAGTTCTGTTTGTGAAGAAGAAAGATGGTACACTCAGATTGTGTATTGATTATAGACAACTAAACAAATCCACAGTGAAGAACAGATATCCTTTTCCTAGGATTGATGACCTCTTTTATCAAATGAGAGGAGAAAAGGTATTTTCCAAGATTGACTTGAGGTCTGGCCAACATCAGGTGAGAATCAAGGATGAATACATTCATAAGACAACCTTCAGGACAAGGTAATGGACATTACGAGTTTGTAGTGGTACCATTTGGTCTCACAAATGCACCAACTACATTTTTTCCTTATGAATAGTGTCTTCAACAGGTATTTAGACAAGTTTGTTCTTGTTTTCCTTGATGACATTCTTAGTTACTCTAAGGATGAGGAAGATCATGAAGAGCATCTGAGATTGACATTACAATTGCTCAGGGAGCATAAGATGTATGCAAAGTTGAGCAAGTGTGACTTCTATAAAAATAGAATTCAGTACTTGGGTCACATTATCTCAAAAGAGGGTATATCTGTAGACCCTGACAAGATTGAAGCCATTATGAATTGGCCTACTCTAGTAAATGTGACAGATGTAAGATATTTTATGGGACTTACAGGATACTACAGGAGATTCATTGAAGGATTCTCCAAGGTTGCACATGCAATCACTTCTTTGCAAAGAAAGGGGATAATGTTTTAATGGACATCGAGGTGTGAAGAAATCTTCCAGCAGTTGAAGAATATTCTCACAAGTGAGCCAGTCTTGAAAGTTGTCGACCCAGAGAAATATTTTGTGGTGTGCACTGATGCATGCAGTCAAAGACTTGGAGGAGTTCTTATGCAGGACAACCACATAGTATGTTATGAGTCAAGAAAGTTGAAAGAGAATGAGAAGAACTATGCCACTCATGATATGGAACTTGCAGCCATAGTACATGCTCTCAAGATGTGGAGAAATTACTTGATGGGAAGAAGAATTGAGCTAAGAATAGACCATTGTGGTCTGAAGTATTTGTTTGATCAAACTACTCTAAATGCTAGGCAAGCTATATGGCTGGATTTTTTATGTGAGTTTGATTTTGAAATCAAGCGCATAAAAGGAAAAGAGAATAAGGTAGTTGATGCACTAAACATGAAGGTGCAGGAAATGCATGTGGTATCTCTTAGTATTTTCTAGTAAAATTTGAGACAGCAGATTGTTAATCATGCTGCTGAAGATGAATTGTCACATACCCCAATTTTGTGAAATTATGTAATTGTTTTATTTTAT